>OZ035840.1:32170353-32223564 GCA_964034765.1 Knipowitschia caucasica
TTATAATCCACACGATCTTCACTGCTCATCTGCTTCCTGCAAAAGGCACAGCTTGGTAATCGGACGGTCCAAAGTACTTGATTTTGTTTTAATCTTCACTGTGCGTACTAATCCATTCCTGTCCGACACAGTATCCACGACTCGAGCTGTAATCCATAAATTACGCTGTGACATGTCATCCACAAGCAAGACAACATCTCCAGGCAAGAAATTCCTTTGAGCACAATTTCATTTTTGACGCTCTTGCAATCCTGGAAGATACTCCTTTAACCAACGCTTCCAGAACAGACTGGACATATACTGAACTTGTCTCCAGCGACGACGAGCGTAACAATCAGCCTTTTCAAACAATCCAGGTGGCAGTGACGGTTGAGATTTGAGTAACAGTAGATGGTTCGGTGTTAACGCCTCTAAATTGTTAGGATCTGTCGATGCTTTTGTTATCGGACGGCTATTAACGATTGCTTCAACTTCACAAAAAACTGTCGCCAGGCCTTCTTCGTCCCAGGACTGAGTTTTCAGGACTGAGTTAAGGACTTTACGAACTGAGCGAATTAGCCTCTCCCAAACTCCTCCATGGTGCGATGCAGCTGGGGTATTGAAAACCCATTTCACTCCTTTCTGCATCAGCATGCCATTTACGAGATTGTGATTCCACTTGTCAATGGCTTCCCTTAGTTCTCGTTCAGCGCCAACAAAATTTGTTCCATTGTCTGAACGGATTTCCAGGACTTGGCCACGTCTTGCGATGAATCTTCTGAGTCCGTTGATGAAGGAATCTGTGTCTAGCGAGGACAGGACTTCAAGATGTACAGCTCGAATTGCCATGCAGGTAAAAATGAGTCCATATCTCTTGACTACAGCACGTCCACGCTTCACTTCAAACGGCCCAAAACAATCTAAGCCAACGTGACTAAAGGGGGGTTCGTCTGGAGTTATTCTGCTGTAAGGCAAGTGGGCCATTTTCTGATGCCCAGGTGATGCAGACATTCTTTGGCAGGTAACACACTTCGACAAGACCTTTCGGATGGCAGCACAAGCACCAGGAATCCAGTATTTTTGTCGTAGGTGGGAAAGCATATGATTGCGTCCTCCATGACCCGTTTCTTGATGTACGCGACTGAGAATTAAGCTGGAAATGTGTAAGTCTTTGGCCAGGATCACTGGGTGTTCAGCTTCAACTGGCATAGCTGCTTCACTCAGCCTTCCCCCAACTCTAATGAGGTCGTTTTCAAGGATTGGGTTAAGCTTGTAGATGTGACTTGTTCTTTTTACACATTCTCCCTTCTCCAAGTTCGCAATTTCTTCGGGAAATCTTGTTCTTTGACAAAACATTATCACAGCCTTCTCAGCAGCAATTAAATCTTCCACTGTGAGGTGTACCGTTGAATATTGGGCTTTGTAATGTTCCATCTGGACCTGTACTTCTTCCTCCAGCTGTTTCGAACTTAGCTCGGGCTTGGTAGTAGTGTCTCTTAACAATCTTCTTTGACGCACCAAAGACAACAAAAGGTTCCTGAACTTAACCTCCTGAGACCCTGCGACCTCATACGAGGACATTACATTTTTGCCTCTTGGCACAATGATACTAAATTTTTTACATCCTTGACCTGATGGCCACATTTAGGGACACTGCCCGCGCCATCTTGTGGTGATATGATAGAATTACACTTAAGGCAGTAGGAAAAAAATGGTGGCAATATCAGCAAAAGACTTCTACAAGAGTTTACAGAAGAAAAATGCCCCAGGTAAAAATTCTATCAACATTTTATGAATGAAATCAATTTTTTTATGCACAATAATGTCTCTAGCTTCATATGGAGTTTGAAATTTGACAAATTTTGATTGTAGTAGCAGGCTAGGATGTCAGTAAAAGTGAAGCACTCGTTTGAGGACGCTAGGACTATGTACCGCTATCTGTTTAGCTAACCGTGTGGAAGATTTAGATATTATCATTACAGGCACACTTTCATTGTCAAGAGCAGAACAATTGCTGTTGGCAATTGCAGACAACTCTGAGATAGAGGACTTCTCAGATGGGGATGATTGTATCATCATCTCATACCTGTCAGTCATCTTCTGGTGTTTCCCACGGGGAGAGGCGGCGAGCTGGGGTGGCCATACTCATTGCCCCCCATCTCAGCCGCCATGTGTTGGAGTTCTCCCCGGTGAATGAGAGGGTCGCGTCCCTCCGCCTCCGGGTGGGACAAGTCTCCCATTGTTGTGACGGCCTACGGGCCTAACGGCAGTGCCGAGTTCCTGCCTTCTTGGAGTCCTTGGGAGGGGGTACTGGACGGTGCACCTCCCGGGGACTCCGTTATTCTCCTGGGGGACTTCAACGCCCATGTGGGAAATGCCAGTGACACTTGGAGAGGGGTGATCGGGAAGAACGGCCCCCTGATCTGAACCCGAGCGGTGTTCAGTTGTTGGACTTTCTGTGCCAGTCACGGTCCTGTCCATCACGAACACCATGTTCGAGCACAAGGGTGTCCACCAGTGCACGTGGCACCAGGACACCCTAGGCCGGAGGTTGATGATCGACTTTGTTGTCGTATCATCTGACCTTCGACGCGTGTCTCGGACACTTGGGTAATAGAGAGGGGAGGAGCTGTCAACCGATCATCACCTGGTCGTGAGTTGGATCCGCTGGCAGGGGAAGAAGCCGGTCAGACCTGGCAGACCCAAGCGTATAGTGAGGGTCTGCTGGGAAGTCTCGCTGAGCCCCCTGTCAGGACGGACTTTCAACTCACACTTCCGGGAGAGCTTCTCCCAGGACCCAGAGGAGGGGGACATTGAGTCCGAGTGGACCATGTTCTCTTCCTCTATCACCAATAAGCGGCTCGTAGCTGTGGTCGCAAGGTCTCTGGTGCTGGTCCGGCGGCAATCCCCGAACCGGTGGTGGGACACCGGCAGTAAGGATGCCGTCAGGCTGAAGAAGGAGTCCTATCGAGCAATGATGGTTTGTGGGACTCCGGAGGCAGCTGTCCAGTACCGGCAGGCCAAGCGTGCCGCGGCCCGGGCTGTTGCAGAGGCAAAAACCCGACACTGGGAGGAGTTCGGAGAGTCCATGGAGCATGACTATCGGTCGCCCTCAAAAAGGTTATGGCAAACCCTCCGGCGCCTAGGAGGGGGAAGCAGTGCTTTTGCCAACACCGTGTATGGTGCGGGTGGAGAGCTGCTGACCTCGACTGGGGATATTGTTAATCCTAACTCTAACCCGGAGATGGTAGCCTTGAAAAACCCCATGCGTTGCAGAGCACACAAGACTGCATTGGAAAATCCTGTGTCCGATGCATGACATGCAATGTGTACCTGTGCTTGCAAAGTGAATGCAACTGCTTTGCAGCATTTCACACTTGCCAATAGGGCTCTTCCAAACAGGCAGACAGATTGCTTTCTAGAAAAAGAGAGGGAGCTAGTTTGAAAAAAAGCCCCGGTTCATAAGCTGTTCAGCAGAATTTTACTGTTTTAGGACTGTTAATAATATTTGCCATATTTGTTCTAGTATTGTATTTATCAATTCAATTCAGCCATATTGAAGGCTTGAAATAGACAGTTTACACAGTATTTTGCGGTTTTATTTATGTATAGCCAATTTTTTGTCATGTGGATGAATGAAGAAAAGGGAACCCAAATTGCAGGACTGAAAATCAAAGTAATTTAATAAAATAAATCCAAGGTAATGTAAAAACAGAACTGAAGACAGGACAAACATTGTGGAGACAATGGACGGACAACAAGTGAGGAAGGGCACAGGGTATATACACACACACAGGGACACACAGGGACACACAGGTGAATCACATTAGGGCGGGGGCAACAATCAACAGGACAGGCAGGATTCAAACTCAACCAGGTCAAAATGTCCACACCATGACATTTTTAGGCTTTGAAGATAGAGCTGTTTGGATTTTATGTCTAACTTTGATGTTTACATTTTTCAAATAAACTGTTATATACTATTTTAGACCAATGGAGTCTATTTGTATTGTATTAGTAAGGTCGACCCACTGTCCTCATGTGAGGACATTGATTTTTGAGAGAAGTACTAATTGGATCAAGCTGAAATTTTGAATTTCAACTAATTAGGACCTTCCGGCCTAAAAGATCTTACATTTTCTCTTTAGGTTATGAGAGACCCACTGTCCTCATACGAGGACATGTTTTTTCTCTGTTAAAATGCTTTTAAGTTCTATCTTTGTAAGTAAGAGACACTCTCACTTCCTCCTCCGTCGAGCAAAGACGTGTCTTAGTCCGCTCCTGCTTCTGAACGGCTTGCTATCTCCTGTTTTTGTCTTTTTTCCTGGAGTTTTGCCACAGACAACTTTAACAGAATGGAAATGATTAACTGGTCCCTCAACGCAATTGATTCTATCTTTTCAACACGTAAGCGTGGGTCTGGAGAGCCCGTGTGCCCGGACGGGACTTCACCTGCGGGGTATACTCTTGACAGCTGGAACAAGTTTCAGCCCCTCTGTCTGTCGACCCTGTCCATTGAAGATTCGGAAGACGTATATATCTTTGGCATTTTGGTGGTGGGAATCCTCCTGTTTGGGTTTGGAGCGATCCTCTTCTACCACAAATTCGGAGGCATGGCAGTTCGCAAGATTCACGACCTGCTGGCCGACAAAATTGATGGGATGTACAAGGAGCTTAGCCGCGTCGTGGTTGAGAGCGCTGTGGCTGGACAAAGGAGAGTGGTGTTGGTGGAGCAGTTGATCAAAGATCTCGCAGCTCGTTCACTTGATGGGCATAAAACTCTGGAATTGAGATTGAATGACATCGTTTGCCAGGCTTGAACTCTCTGACCCGGCTTGGATTTGCCCCTGTGTACGGAGGTCTGAGGGCGCCGTAATTCGGTTTAATTGGAATTAATAGAATATCTGCCTGCTTTTGACTGCTACATTGCATACAATATTGTCCCTCTCAGGCGATGTGTTTTCTCCTCCTGTGCCTTCTCTCCACTCTTATCTCACATTCCTCGACCAAGGCCATAAACAAGGTCCCACAATCTACAACAACTCACACTATTTCAGTCTCCAGCAAGGATCCCTCACCCCCGCCTCCCTCTACCTATCCATCTTGCTCCCTCCCTCCCCTCCATTCCTCATTGTTTTCCTACTCACCCCCTCCCTGATCCCGCCCCCCTCTGACAGCTACATTGGGCCGGCCGCCGGAGGTGCTCATCCCGAGAAAAAAATCCGTGGTTTATAAAAAGCACAATGTGTCTATCCAATTGTCTGTGAACTGTATGTTATTGCTCTCTGCTGTTTCTTGCTGCACACAGCGCCGCAAATGGCGAAGTGGCACGCTCTCTGCCAAGACAATTTCCAAGTGGTAACTTTGTTACTCACGTGGCAATAAAAATGATTCTGATTCTGATTCTGAAGTAATGTTTATTTATATAGCGCATTTTACAGACCAAGGTACAGACCCAAAGCCCTTTACAATGTTCAGAGTTCAGATATTGTTCCAATCCTTCCACACACGGTGATGACAGAAGCGAGTCCAGAACACACTGGACCATCAAAGCCTCTGACCCAACACCATCCATTCACTCTCATCTACATTCAGATCTATTGTGCATGTTTTTAGTCTTTGGTCTGTCTTTCAGATTGACCAACTTCACCCTCCAACTGAAACAGAATTTCAGAACACAAACGCAATCTAATCCTGTGTAGATTATTATAAGCGAAGCCATTAGATATTCATGAAGCTGACTTTGGTCCAGGAATCTTGCATGTGCCATACGATCAGAGAGTTTTGAGGCATTCCTGTTAAACTGACTTTCTAATCTACATGTTTGTCACAGGTGGAAGTGAGGCCCAACTTCATCACGGAGCAGGAGGAAGCTGCTCTGGTGAAGGAGCTGGAGCCAGGGCTGAAGAGGAAACGCTACGAGTTTGACCACTGGGACAATGTGAGTTTGACCACTGGGACAATGTGAGTTTGACCACTGGGACAATGTGAGTTTGACCACTGGGGCAATGTGAGTTTGACCACTGGGCCAATGTGAGTTTGACCACTGGGGCAATGTGAGTTTGACCACTGGGGCAATGTGAGTTTGACCACTGGGCCAATGTGAGTTTGACCACTGGGGCAATGTGAGTTTGACCACTGGGGCAATGTGAGTTTGACCACTGGGCCAATTTGACCACTGGGCCAATGTGAGTTTGACCACTCGGACAATGTGAGTTTGACCACTGGGACAATGTGAGTTTGACCACTGGGCCAATGTGAGTTTGACCACTGGGCCAATGTGAGTTTGACCACTCGGACAATGTGAGTTTGACCACTGGGCCAATGTGAGTTTGACCACTCGGACAATGTGAGTTTGACCACTGGGACAATGTGAGTTTGACCACTGGGCCAATGTGAGTTTGACCACTGGGACAATGTGAGTTTGACCACTGGGACAATGTAAGACAGAATGTTGGGGTGTTTCTAGAATTGTGTAAATCATATTCTAGTGTAATTCCCTTTGATGTGGAAAAGTACGGGACTTCACCACACATGAGCTATTCAAAATTAATTATTAAAATTAATATCAAGAAATAGGTTTTATCCGCAAATAATGACGGCATTTTTTAGACACTGATATTGTTCATGTCTTGTACTTAGATATTATTTAGAGTATTGTTTGGGAAATGGGGAGTTTACGTTTTTCTGCATAATGTTTATTGAAATTACTGAAAGTTTTTATATAATAGTCTAAAATATACCGTAAGCAAGTCTTGTGCATTTGATCCATATATAGAAGAAATATTGAGCCATAGAATTAATCGCTCTTACTTTAACCCTATTATAGTACAATAAATATTAAATAGAAATAGTACTGAGTGTTTTGTCCATATACACGTTGACATGGCAAGAATGAAGCTGGGGAACATACGAAAAAAATCTGTATACCATCGTTCATTCTGGGTGTATTTAAGTTTAAAAGGTGCTTTTATTCATGTTTGCCAGTTTTTTTGTACGAATAAACTAAAATTCTGATTTAGATTAAGCGTGAAACATGAAATAATGTTTCCTTATTCGCTGTTGAACCACGCCGAAGATAGAAATTGGAATCAAAACTACAAGAATCAATAGTTCTTGCATAACTATGAGTGAGTTAATATAAGTTTATGCAGTCACTCAATGAAGAATACAAGAAGTAATAGTAAAATAATAAACATTTTACAGCACTACACTGTGTTTTTGTTGTTTTACTCATGGACACATCTTCAGACATGAGGCTCAGGGGGTTTTGGTTCAGGCTCACTGCTAAACTAGATTAAAGTTTGGTAAGTTTGATAAACAATATGAGCCTAATGTTGTGTGTAGTTCTTCCTTCTTGACTTTGCTTTCTGTTTGTGTTCAACATTTGTCATTTGTCCATTCATTATTGAACGCTGCTGTTCCCACAGGCGATCCACGGCTACAGGGAGACGGAGCGGGTGTCGTGGGGGGCAGAGTGTGCGGAGGTCCTCAGCAGGGTCCGCTCTGCAGCCTTCCCTCAGGGCAGTCCACTCCTGGGGCCAGTCCACATCCTGGATCTGGACCAGAAGGGATACATAAAGCCCCACATAGACAGTGTCAAGGTACTGCTTATATATATATATATATATATATATATATATATATATATATATATATATATATATATATAATGTGTAAGTCTTGTTTGTCTAAAGTTAATTAAACAGAATATTTGTTTGTTTTGTGATAAGCAGAAAATTACAGATAAAGCTCAAAATATCTTTGACTTAGAGAATTTATGATTTCTTGAACATTGTACAATATTAACATTTTATCTGTTTCTATAATGTTTTTTTTCTATTAGATCAAATGACACAGTAAATTACTCTAATGAACCACTTTAAAATCCAATCCACTGTATTTATAGAGCACATTTTATAACAGTTTTCAAAGTACTGCACAATAAAATACTAGTTAAAACAGTAAAATCATTGAAAATCAAATAGGAAAAAACGTTTTGTGGATATGTATAAATATAAAAATAGCAATAAAATAAAAGGACCATAGAACTCATGCACCTTCTACAAAATGAACTGAGTATGTTTTGATGCTGACAAACATGTAAACACACACACACAGAACATACAAAACAATTTACAGAGCATTAGGAATACGTTATAGAATTACGAAAACTTAAAATACTAATAATACAAATTAACCACTCCTCAAAGTAAAACTATTGACGATAATGACACATACAGAATACAGAACATTAGTGACATTAGCAAGGAGTAAATAATTCAAAACCAAAAGACTCGTGTGGATGTGGGGAGTTTATTCCAGTCTGATGAAGCCTCGCACCGAAACATTCTGCGTCCAACTTCTCTAAAAACTCTTGGAACAGAAAAGGTGAGACAATCCGAGCTTCGGCGTGAAAAAGGTGTAGAGAGACAGAGACAAAAAACTGTTTACTTCTGCTTTATACAAACGCGAATCCCATAATAATAATAATAATAATCTTGTTTCAGTTCTGTGGCAGCACCATCGCGGGTCTGAGCCTGCTCTCTGCCAGTGTCATGCGTTTGGTGAAGGAGGATTCCCCAAAAGAACAGCTGGACCTTCTACTTCCACGATTCTCTCTGTACATTATGAGGTGTGCTTCGCTTCAACACAGAAAAAAGAGAAAAACAACACAATTGTCCGTTTATCGATGCTTTGTTTCCGTTATTTGCAGAGATGACGTGAGGTACAAGTTCACCCACGAGATCCTGAAGGACGAGGAGTCTGTGTTTAACGGACAGAGGGTGCCACGGCAACGAAGGATCTCGGTTATATGTCGCAACCTGCCGAGCTGATGGCGCCTCAACATAAAAAAAACTGTTCAAAAGAAAGCCACACATTTGCTTTTACTCTTCATGCCGTGAAACCTTTGAAGCAATACACAAAGACTTTCAGTTCAGCTCTGACGGGTCAAAGACGTTTTTTTGTGTTGTGTATGGGTTAATCTTTAAAGGTCCCATTTTTTGCTCTTCTTCATGTCGTCCATCCTGAGCGTATGAGTGAAAGCAGCTCTGACCTCGAACCAGAATCGAACCCTGATTATTTAGTTAACAGTGGTATACGGCGAGTTGTTAGCACTTTACTTCCAGATCTTAGCTCCTCGTTAGCGTCTTTCATTGCTGGAAAAACACCAGGTTTCATAGTAACCGTTGCTATGGAAGCAGTGTTTGAAGTGTCGCTTTCAGATACAGATTCTTCACCGATTTCAGAGGTAGATCTCTGTGAAGAAAGTCCAGCCACATTTGCTGCTTTGTCACATATTTAGACCCAAAATCACATGTTCTCCAAGTGGACATGACTCTGAGACTTGAGCAGGCGACAGCAGTGAAGCCAACAGAGACTGTGGTAGAACATCTATAACTGTCTCTGTTTTGATTTCTCCCCCTGTCAGTCACTGCTGAGCGCCTCCTGGAGGTGGGTTTCTCCAGCTCGGTGCCGTCACGAAGTGGTTTCACTTCAAAGTTAACCAAAGCTTTAAGCTCCCTCGAGAATAAAAGAGAAAGATTGCATTCTTATTTAAAGCTCGAGGGAATCAATGAAATAAAACTTTGACATGTGCACAAAGGAAAGCTTGCACTTTAATGATGTTTAAAGCATAGAAAAGTCGAGCGTACAATGGGACCTTTAAATTTATAAGTATAATTTAGAATAAAGTATATTGTTTTCTGTGTGTATTTAATGGTTTATAATTGTTTTACTGGAAAAATGTGCCGTTTGTGTCAGAACTTCTATGGTCAGAGCGTTCTGTGAGCCGATGTCTTTTTAAAAGTGGGTGATTTTATAGTTGTAATGAAGTTTTGTACACACGGAGATGCATTTTATAAAGACCGGCTGCTGACAAACTTCATTTATTGATTTGAAATGTTCTTAAAGATTGTATGTTTTTGTAAATAATTACTTCCTACACAAACGCTGGATTCCTCAGGGGTGTGTCCTGTTGTCTTCAAACATCTTCAAACGATCAGTATTGATGAAAAAAAACATTATAATAGTGTTGAGCTCTTTAAAGTGAGGGGAGCAAAGAATCAGAAGTTCCATTGTTTGTTATACATTTACTTCTGCAGCAATTACAGAAGTAAATGGATTTTAGGATATTCTAATTTACCCAACTTCAATATTGGTTGGTCAAATTAAGACTTATTGAAAGCCTTTTCATTTTCTGGGCTGATGTGAAGGAGGAACAAGTTGCAGAGCGTTGACAGGAAGTATGGACATAAATATATGCATTTAGGTTTGATCAGAGAATTTGTATTGCTTGCTTGCTAGTATTTCTGGACCAAAACAGATGGTATTAGAAAGAACTATGGACACTTGGCTTTTACCCACGCATTTAGATAAAAGAAAATAGTCAAGAAATCAAAGTTTATTATTTTATTAGAAAAGTATTTCCTTCCTGATCAAACTGCATCAGTCCAGGTCCTCAGGAGCACGTTCACTCTGTGAGGTAGAAGTGCATCTTGTCGTTGACGTTCTTGCGCTCGGGGTTGAGCCTCTTGAGGATCTGGGCGAGCACGTTGACCGTCTGCTCGTTGCTCAGGCCGGTACGCTTGGTCTGGAACTTCTTCAGGAGATCTTTGGTCGTCATGGGCTTCCGGATCAGGTACCGGCGGACTGCCTCCTCGGTCAGCTGGACGTCACTGTGGACAAACAAACACCGTATCAAATGAGGGAAAATGTCTCATTTTGGGATTATAGTTTGAATCATAGGAGATGAACTTCAAACTGCAGATTGGACTGAACCATCAGAGTGAGATCCCAGAGTTTGTCCATAGAAAATGTTTAACCTTCATTTAAGTATTAAAATCCGTCCCCATCTGGTTATGCAGATACTGCTGTCTCACACCAGGCTGATGTGGGGATAAAGACCACTATTCTACATTTCTTTGTTTGAATCTTTTATCTTCTACAGCATCTGGATCTCAAATCTTTGTAGGACTTAATTAGTAATGATACTTTATGCAATTTCTTTTGTATAAAAAAATGTTATGACAAAAAAATTACATTCTAAATGTGTTGATCTTTTTTTCTTTAAAACATTCACAGTAAAAGAAATGTTTGACTCCCACAGAAATATATTTCTAAGAAGACTATTTTGGCTCTCAGCTAAAAAGGACCCGACCTCTGTTCTACAGCATCAGTGTTGGAGAAAAACATTTTTTGCCAAACATTTTGTACAAAAAGAAAGAATCAGACCTTTTCAAGAAAATGTCTAGAAACCAGCCAAAGCCTGTCACCTCCAGTCTCTCTCCCTAAAACCTTCAAACAAGGTCAGAAATCTAGGGGTAATACTGGACTCAGACTTCACTTTTAATAGCCACATCAAATCAGTAACATCAGCAGCTTTTTACCATCTAAAAAACATTGCCAGGATCAAAAACATAGTGTCTAAAGCAGACTTGGAGATTCTTATCCATGCATTTGTCTCCAGTAGGTTAGACTACTGCAATGGCCTGCTCACAGGTCTGTCCAAACAGGCTGTAAAACAGCTGCAGTACATTCAAAATGCAGCAGCTCGAGTCCTGACTAGAACCAGGAAGTACGACCACATTAGTCCTGACTAGAACCAGGAAGTACGACCACATTAGTCCTGACTAGAACCAGGAAGTACGACCACATTAGTCCTGACTAGAACCAGGAAGTACGACCACATTAGTCCTGACTAGAACCAGGAAGTACGACCACATTAGTCCTGACTAGAACCAGGAAGTACGACCACATTAGTCCTGACTAGAACCAGGAAGTACGACCACATTAGTCCTGACTAGAACCAGGAAGTACAACCATATTAGTCCTGACAAGAACCAGGAAGTACGACCACATTAGTCCGGTCCTCAGGTCTCTGCACTGGCTTCCTGTGGCTCAGAGAATAGACTTTAACCTCCTGAGACCCGAGCATTTGTCTGGTGTGCATTTTATATATTTTTTTGCTATTTAGGATAAGTAGGACCCAATAAGTATAATACCTAAATTGTGATTTTGTACAGGAAGTAGTTTTTGAGAAAAAACATGTCCTCGTATGAGGACAGTGGGTCTCTCATAACCTAAAGAGAAAATGTATGATCTTTTAGGCCGGAAGGTCCTGATTAGTTGAAATTCAAAATTTCAGCTTGATCCAATTAGTACTTCTCTCAAAAATCAATGTCCTCACATGAGGACAGTGGGTCGACCTTACTATACAATACAAATAGACTCCATTGGTCTAAAATAGTATATAACAGTTTATTTGAAAAATGTAAACATCAAAGTTAGACATAAAATCCAAACAGCTCTATCTTCAAAGCCTAAAAATGTCATGGTGTGGACATTTTGACCGGGTTGAGTTTGAATCCTGCCTGTCCTGTTGATTGTTGTTAATGTGATTCACCTGTGTGTCCCTGTGTGTCCCTGTGTGTGTATATATACCATGTGCCCTTCCTCACTTGTTGTCCGTCCATTGTCTCCACAATGTTTGTCCTGTCTTCAGTTCTGTTTTTACATTACCTTGGATTTATTTTATTAAATTACTTTGATTTTCAGTCCTGCAATTTGGGTTCCCTTTTTCTTCATTCATCCACATGACAAAAAATTGGCTATACATAAATAAAACCGCAAAATACTGTGTAAACTGTCTATTTCAAGCCTTCAATATGGCTGAATTGAATTGATAAATACAATACTAGAACAAATAATGGCAAATATTATTAACAGTCCTAAAACAGTAAAATTCTGCTGAACAGCTTTGAACCGGGGCTTTTTTCAAACTAGCTCCCTCTCTTTTTCTAGAAAGCAATCTGTCTGCCTGTTTGGAAGAGCCCTATTGGCAAGTGCGAAATGCTGCAAAGCAGTTGCATTCACTTTGCAAGCACAGGTACACATTGCATGTCATGCATCGGAGACAGGCTTTTCCAATGCAGTCTTGTGCTCTGCAATGCATGGGGTTTTTCAAGGCTACCATCTCCGGGTTAGGGTTAGGATTACAATATCCCCAGTCGAGGTCAGCAGCTCTCCACCCGCACCATACACGGTGTTGGCAAAGCACTGCTTCCCCCTCCTGAGGCGCCGGAGGGTTTGCCATAACCTTTTTGAGGGCGACCGATAGTCATGCTCCATGGACTCTCCGAACTCCTCCCAGTCCCGGGTTTTTGCCTCTGCAACAGCCCGGGCCGCGGCACGCTTGGCCTGCCGGTACTGGACAGCTGCCTCAGGAGTCCCACGAACCATCATTGCTCGATAGGACTCCTTCAGCCTGACGGCATCCCTTACTGCCGGTGTCCACCACCGGGTTCGGGGGTTGCCGCCGGGACCAGCACCAGAGACCTTGCGACCACAGCTACGAGCCGCTTTATTGGTGATAGAGGAAGAGAACATGGTCCACTCGGACTCAATGTCCCCCTCCTCTGGGTCCTGGGAGAAACTCTCCCGGAAGTGTGAGTTGAAAGTCCGTCTGACAGGGGGCTCAGCGAGACGTTCCCAGCAGACCCTCACTATACGCTTGGGTCTGCCAGGTCTGACCGGCTTCTTCCCCTGCCAGCGGATCCAACTCACGACCAGGTGATGATCGGTTGACAGCTCCTCCCCTCTCTTTACCCGAGTGTCCGAGACACGCGGTCGAAGGTCAGATGATACGACAACAAAGTCGACCATCAACCTCCGGCCTAGGGTGTCCTGGTGGACACCCTTGTGCTCGAACATGGTGTTCGTGATGGACAGACCGTGACTGGCACAGAAGTCCAACAACTGAACACCGCTCGGGTTCAGATCAGGGGGGCCGTTCTTCCCGATCACCCCTCTTCAAGTGTCCCTGGCATTTCCCACATGGGCGTTGAAGTCCCCCAGGAGAATAACGGAGTCCCCGGGCGGTGCACTGTCCAGTACCCCTCCCAAGGACTCCAAGAAGGCAGGAACTCGGCACTGCCGTTAGGCCCGTAGGCCGTCACAACAATGAGAGACTTGTCCCACCCGGAGGCGGAGGGACGCGACCCTCTCATTCACCGGGGAGAACTCCAACACGTGGCGGCTGAGATGGGGGGCAATGAGTATGGCCACCCCAGCTCGCCGCCTCTCCCCGTGGGAAACACCAGAAGATGACTGACAGGTATGAGATGATGATACAATCATCCCCATCTGAGAAGTCCTCTATCTCAGAGTTGTCTGCAATTGCCAACAGCAATTGTTCTGCTCTTGACAATGAAAGTGTGCCTGTAATGATAATGTTAAAAACCAACATCAAAATCTACAGTATATCAGTGACACTTCATAGCTTGGCTATCATGTGCTAGCTATAGCCTAGCTATATTGTTTATGATTTAGAATTTAGCAACACTAAACAATACTTAGCATATACCACTTAGTACTTAAATATACTATTTACAACTGTAAACCACATAACTAAGCAAATGTGTGATTCAAAATAACTATTTACAACTGTAACTTCATCTAAATCTTCCACACTGTTAGCTAAACAGATAGCGGTACATAGTCCTAGCGTCCTCAAACGAGTGCTTCACTTTTACTGACATCCTAGCCTGCTACTACAATCAAAATTTGTCAAATTTCAAACTCCATATGAAGCTAGAGACATTATTGTGCATAAAAAAATGTATTTCATTCATAAAATGTTGATAGAATTTTTACCTGGGGCATTTTTCTTCTGTAAACTCTTGTAGAAGTCTTTTGCTGATATTGCCACCAATTTTTTCCTACTGCCTTAAGTGTAATTCTATCATATCACCACAAGATGGCGCGGGCAGTGTCCCTAAATGTGGCCATCAGGTCAAGGATGTAAAAAATTGAGTATCATTGTGCCAAGAGGCAAAAATGTAATGTCCTCGTATGAGGTCGCAGGGTCTCAGGAGGCTAAAACAGCTCTGCTTGTTACAAGTCTCTCCATGGCCTCGCACCAAAATATATTAGTGACATGTTAGTCCCATATGAACCAGCCCGGACTCTGAGGAGCACAGGGACTGGACTCCTGTTAGTGCCCAGAGTCAGGACTAAACATGGGGAGGCTACTTTTCAGATTCATGCTGCTAAAATCTGGAACAGTCTTCCTGAAGATGTGAGACAGGCCTCCTCTCTGACAATGTTTAAAACCAGGTTAAAGACAGTTCTGTTTAGCTGTGCATACAACTGAGGGATTTTATGTTTTTATCTTTCTTTTTAATGTTCTGTGATTATTTATGATTTTAATGCTTTCTTATTTTGTTCAGCACTTTGAATTGCCTTGTGTATGAATTGTGCTATACAAATAAACTTGCCTTGCCTAAAAACAGAGCAACAAGAACAGAGGTTACCTGGCACTTGGGGTGGATTTTCCAGACGCCGGCTGAGGCGTGCTCTTCCCAGACGGAGCAGGACTCTGGCTGTTCGGCTCCATCTTCAGCCTTTTGGCAACTGGAGTGTCAGCGGCAGCACCACCCTGTCTCTTTCCTAACACATCAAAGACCAGTTAGTAAAAGAGAGAAAGGAAGAATGGCAGAAGCTGTCATAGCTAAATCTAACAGTATGTATCCTTTGTGCTTTTCTCTGGTTCATTTTTTTTTAGCTGATTTTTGATTATTTGTCTTGACCAGCCCTGGGTCACCCTTTTAGACCCTAATTTAGGGTATTTTCTACTTTTAATCACTGTGGCGAATAACTTTTGACCTGAGGATAGCACAAGAGAATGTATCTGACCCAAACTACATTAAGAATGTTGTCCTTCTAATATAATTAACCCAAGTGTGTGAAGAGCCTCGAGGAGAGAGCCTCGAGGAGAGAGCCTCGAGGAGAGAGCCTCGAGGAGAGAGCCTCGAGGAGAGAGCCTCGAGGAGAGAGCCTCGAGGAGAGAGCCTCGAGGAGAGAGCCCATGCAGGTGTGCTTGGGACACAGTTGGGAGTGTTTTGTAGAAGCTGAGGGATAAAGGCCAAACAGTTTTTCATCTAGTGTCTTGTGAAGTAAACTTTTGTATTTTGGAATAAACCATTGATTTTTCACTGAATACATGAGTCCAGCTAAAGAAGACTCATGTACGGCTGGATGACATGAGTATGAACATGGACACTTTACACTCCTGTGTCATATTTAAACCACATACAATCGAACTAATCCACACAACAACAGCCCTGTACACCAGACTTTAGAAAAATGCTGTTTGTTGTAAGTTTTGTTCATTGTAAGTTTTGGTTGTTGTCTTTTATGCCCCATAGAGGTTTAATGATCTCGTCACAGAGATGCTGAGTAAAAAGACTAAATATGAAAGGGTACCTTGCTCCAGTTTGCTGGCTGCTGCTCGCAGGGTACTGGACGTGGAGCCAGAGTCTATAGAAGGAGTCCCAGGTCGACTTCCTGTTCTGGAGCTACCGGCTGAGCCTCGACCTCCTCGCTTTGGGGGCGTGCGCTTTTTCTAACAACAACAAGTTTAAATATTATCAAAAAGCTCAAAATATGTGAGGCCAGGATAAAAAACAAACTGTGCTCCAAAATAAAAAGGGCATCTTTAAACCACCAAATCTGTGTCAGTTAAACTGTCATTAAAGAGCAGTGGCACCGCTATCACAAAACACTGGTTACATTTCAAACATTAAAATGTAAAACAAGATAATCAAACAAAAAACAACACACATTTTCTCTTACCAAATGTAAAGTCGAGAAGGATGTTGCGTGACAGAAAGTGAGCCCCAACAACTTTCAGTTAAAACCAGTGTGAGCTGTGCGTTACTATGGTAACAGCCCAGTATGTTATTATTTAAATCCTAATTACACATAGCACTGGCAACCTCTTATGAATCAAACAAATATAACAAACAACCACTTAAGAAAAAATAAAACACAAGCTTTTCTTAAAACAAGGAATAAATCTTCACCTGGTTACATTTGAACATTAATTATTGTTTAAATAAATAAAAAAAACGCATGGAAAAAAGCATGTTCCTCCATATCGACAGCACAACTGAGACATAAGTAACTGAGGTCTGCTGTTTCAAAGGATTTCTGTTTACATTACTTTTCTTTGTCAGGCGTCAATTACACCCAAACCCTTTGATACGTCGCATCACAAATCATTAATGTATTCTTAATTAATACAATGAGTAATAAATGCAGTAGGATTGTTATAGTTACGTGACAGGATGAAATGGTATGAATTTGAAACCACATACATTCAGTGCTGCTGTTCAGAAGTTGCGATGATTATTTTTGCCCACTAGATGTCAGCGTTAAAAGCTTGTCTGAGCAAGCGCAGAGGCTTCAGCACATTTTAAACAATTGTGGAATGAAAGCCTCCATGTGTTACGGGGTTTGGTGAATGTGCAAATGAAACCGGTGGGGTTCGGTAACTCCAACCACTGTTAGTAATCGTAATCTTTATTTATATACCGCCTTTTCACTGCACATCGGAGTCTCAAAGCGGTTTACAATTGTTATTTTTTGGGAGTGGGGGCGCCAGAACAGGAGGCACATGCCAGACCTATTGTACATATTTTTAGTGGTAGGGGAAACCGGAGCACCCGGAGGAAACCTACGCAGACACGGGGAGAACATGCAAACTCCACTCAGAAAGGCCCTGGTCCAACCGGGATTTGAACCCAGGACCTTCTTGCTGAGAGGCGAGAGTGCTATCCACTCAGCCACCGTGCCGCCCTGTTCTAGAAACTGTAAAAAGCAAGAACAAGCCCCAAATCTATCACACACGCCATTCTGCGCCCTTTTCTGCCAAAGAACAAGAACCAAGCCCTGGCGATCCACACACTATTACGACCAAAGTGGTTAGACCCTTGATTTTTGTATCTCCGTGTGTGGGGTCTCTCAGGATAGGAAAATCGGCCGACAATTTTAAAATCGTCTTGTGTGAACCAGGCTTAACAGATTATATCGTTGACCATTGACTGTAATCAATGGTCCCTCCATAAACCCCTGAAGATGGTTAAAATAGTGCATCCTTCTCACCATGAATAAAGCCGAGGCAGTCTCTCCTTCGATGTCGCTGTCGTCCGAGGTTTCAGACTCTCCGCTGCTGTCGGCTTAGGGATCAAACACATACACATTATCATCATCATTATGTCTCTGCTTCACATTTGCAGGTTGAAGTTGCAGGATCTACACCTTTCTTCTTCTTCTTTTCTGGTTGGACGGGGGTCTTCTTCCCATCATCCTCTTCCTCCTCTTCTTTTACTTCCTCTTCGTTCTGTTTTTCCTCTTCGCTCTCATCCTCACTTTCAGAAGCCTCGTCAATGCCTTTGAATGGTAAAAGATTTGGACATGATGCAATTGGGGTTTAATGGTTTGCAGTTCATAGTTGAGTCTTAGTGAAGCACCTTTGGGGTGTTCCTCTGCTTTGACAGGTTTCCCCTTCTCTACCTCGTCATCTGAACTGAAACCAAGCACATTCGATCACAAGGGAGAACATGATCGTATAAACACGTCAAGACTCCAAAGAATTCTCATTATGTTCGACTACAAGTTTGTGTCCATTCCAGAAGTGAGAGTTTGTGCCTCACCTGCTTTCGTCAGACATGTAGTCCACCTCCAGGCCTTCGTGGTCTCCGTCGTCGCTGTCCTCCAGTCCCTCGTTCTCACTCTTCTTTTTCTTCTTCTTTTTACCTTTGCCCTTAAGCTCTTTTTTAGTCTTGGATTTGCTCTCCCCTTCTGTGGATCAAGTCCAAAATAGATAATGTTTAAAATCTGGGAAACTGCTCCAACATGGCTTCTACAATCAAGTCTAAAATGGCCATTCCTAAACCTGATCTAGAGAAGGGTTCATCGTGTTAAACAGGGCCAGTTCTGAGATAATCTGTGTTAAATGTTGTGTCCATTGTATTTTACACATAAGGACCTTGTGCCTGGGGACACAGATAATATGATTTTACATGACAAAATGATAAACTCGACCCTTATCACGGTCCTAAACTTGGCATTAACGTACAGTCTTTATTGTTACAGTCTAGTTTACAGTTTGAAAGTCTTTTCTATAGTCCATGGACCTAAACAAACCCTGAACATGTTTTTGAAAGTGTTGTGGCCTGACCGTCTTCGCTGCTGCGGCTGTCGTCACTGCTCATCTCCAGGTCGTCTTCCAGATCATGGATGCGCAGTTCGCCCCCCCGTCCACCTCCCTTCTTCTTCTTCTTGCCTGACTTGTCTCCCTCGTCCTCATCATCATCACATCGGTCCGGTTCCCTCAAACGCCTCTGCAGCATGATGCTGAAGTGGTTCACCACTTTGTTTCTCCTGACCACACAAAAACAAACAAATCAATGGATAAATGATTTCTTATATCCATATCAGCTGAGTAACTAGGATTTAAAGTTGATTCTGAACAGGCAAGCTTTACCGGGATGTTTTTCACATTAAAAACAACATTCGGAGACAAACCTGCCCCACTCCTCCTCGGCCTCCTCTGCTGTGAGTGTGCGGTGCTTGGCCACAGGCATGAAGTTGTACCAGCCGTTCACTGGGAAGGCCTCGAATGCACCGTCTGGACACTGCGTGAAGATGTAGTATGATGCATTCTCCGTCACTCCGCCCTTCTTGATGCCCTTGAACCTGCACATTTATCACATCTCACTTCCTGCTTATGGACTAAACAAGCTCCTAGTGTTCAGCTCACCTCTTTCCTGCTTTCCCGTTGACTTTGAGAATCCAAGGCTGGTCTTCTACTTTAAACTCTTTAGTCACAATACCAAACTTCTTCCTGCGTGCTTCCTCTCGCTGCTTTTTGCCAAACTCACTGCCAGCTGCTCCGTCTGCAGTCTCCTCCTCACCGTAAATGCGCCGCGCACTCATGTCGCGTTCCATACGAGCCTAAAACAGGATATGAGTTTGGAAACTACAAGCCATTTTGTCAAATTATGATGGACTATCAAACCTACTTGTGTCCATGTTGAACACGCCACCTTGTCTCCTGAATTAAACGCCATTAAGTTATACTTTTTAGTTGGATTTCTGTTCAAAACAAAGATACATGGGAAATGGGTTTTAAAATACGACATGCAGAAGTTTGTTTTTGGAATGATCAACTCACTTGGGCACTCGCACTGTGTACTCTGTCCCGGAAGAACTGCTGCTTCCCTGTCAAATAATCATGTCAGAATATGTTGGTATATAGTAGGGATGGGACAAAATCCAAATCTCACAATATTAACATTTATCTTGCTGTAATTTTGTCTTCAGGCTTTACACTATGGTTGATCATGGATTTCTTTGATCACTTGAATGAACAGGTCAATTATGAATAGCACACACAAAGGGACTGCAAACAGACCGGATCAGTTTATAAAAGCTAAATAAAACTCTCCCAAACATTCAGTCCAGCCCCAGGGGTAAATCTCATGGGTCTGTGAGGTTGTCTGCTCCTGGTAGAATCAGCTGATGAGACCTGTCATGAGTGATGTGACCTCTCAAAAGCATCCTTGTAACTGGTAAAAACATCCCCATCTTCCAATTGTCCAGTTGTCAATGCATAATGACAGAACCAGTAAAGAAAGAGAATAGAACTGCTAAATTCTTAATAAAAGAATCACAAAAATACAATGAAATATGCCAAATACATATTTGTTCAATTAAGAGGCATTGGCAGTTGTATAATCTCAGAAAAGGAGAAAGAGGCATGATTCCTCCGACGAGCAGACTGGAGCAGTGAAGGTGTGAGACCAAAGTTATACAAACGCAATGCATTCAACACTGAAATTTGCCTTGATCTCGTAGACCAAATCTCGTTTGTGTTGTGGTAATTTTACTTCACTAGACTGTAGGAGTAAAGTACCCCAACTCTAAAAACTGCTATTATTTTCAAGCCAAATGGAGTGAATTAGTGAATGATAAATACAATAATCCTTTTACAATTTAGGGATAATTTGGCAGTAAAACAGTGTCACAGTGATCATAAATACCTGGATAAATCCCGAAATAATTCCTAACAAAAAGGGTACTCATTGGCAATGTGGTGTAGGCTTGCTGTACTTACTAGAGATGTCATGGCTGGTTATTTTGTGCTGAACTTCCACTCAGTACCACTGGAAAAGAAAAGAAAAACATGTTTTGATGCAGAGATTATTTCACGCTTAGGCCTAATCCACATGTACACATTTAAAAAGAAACTGCAGTGTAATTAAGATGTTTGACAAAAGAGAATAGTCTGTGTCGTTCGCTCGTCTGTTTGGTTACAAATTGGAATCTTAAATCAGTGAACAAGAGAAATTGCTTTCTAATGTATCTTCTGGTTATTCACAGTAATGTCTAAGCGTTGTGCCAACAGGCTCTGAAGCAGACATGACTTAACATTTAAGACATTTTAATAACTGCAGCCCTACATACATGTACATCAACAGTATAGCATCATTTGACACATTTTGTAATACATCAGCTTTGACTTTATTTAAGGAAATTAAAACTGCCTTCACTGATATTGCTTTTATATGAGGTAAGGACAAATACTGAAATTATGTTCGTTCAGCCTGGTAAACATACAGGTTAAATTAAGGTGTACAAGATCAGATCCACAAACAAACTAACAGTTAATCAGGATTAAAATAAAATACATGGAATTTAAACTATTATTCCTGTTTTTAAGTAAATAATTGGACTCAGGCTGGAATAACAGAACTAGGCATTTACCATGTACCAAGCAAAATACACAAGCACAGGTCTAAACAGGGACTAAACCCATGATGGACCAGGCTTAACCCAGGTCTGGTCCAGGTCTGGTCCAGGTCTGCTGTGAGTAACACTTATTCGTTCACCGATAGTTTGCAGCACTGATTATATTCAGTTTACTCACATCCTCACCTGCTAGCAAACACTGCTTTAGCATTTAGCCTTTGACCCAGTGTAAGACTTTTATTGTAAGATTTTAAAATAGTACCCATTCTTCTACACAAACACGGGTGATATACATGAATACATAAAGCAGAAAATGAGGTCCAGCTGATGCTTTACCCAGATTAATGTTTGAACCAGTGCGTCTCTGCGGGTTCTTCTTCAGCCCGTCTGAGGAAGTCTCCACAGCCAAGTAGCTCAGTGCTGCCCCCTCCAGTTTGGGCTTCTCCCTCTTCTTCTTTTTCTTCTTGTTAGGTTTTTCCGGCGGTTGGCGACCTATTTTTGCGCATTACCGCCACCTTCTGTTCCGTGGATGGGTCAGTAGGCTCACACTCTAACCCCACAGACTATCAGTCTGTGGTCCCACCAAGGGAATTGTAAAAGAAAATAAAATAAAATAACAAAATACAACAAAATACAAAAAACTAACCAAAATTCATACATACCTAACTATACTATATCTATATTCTGCTGAATAACCCGGCTTCCTTTAAAAACGACACTAATGCCCTCACTTGCGCACTCCCTCCAGTACCCAAAATACTCTTTAAATTAAATTCCTTAACCCCCAGTCCCTTAAGCCTCTGTCTCAGTACCTCCCTACACTCACTATATCCCCTGCAGTGCAACAGCACGTGCTCTACAGACTCCTCCTGCTCTTCACACCCCTCACAGAGCCCCGTCTCATGCTTCCCTATGATACACAGTGTTTTATTCAGCGCACCCTAATGTGATGGTACCCACAGACACTGCACCCTGTTCCCCTGCTCATGTATTCAAGTAACTGTCAATAGAGTCTCATACAAAATATCCTGTCGACCCTGTGATTGTATAGACTGGACACTAGAAAGCACAGACGCTGAATCAGAACATATTAAAACCCTACTCTTTTTAGCTTGCTCTGCCCACCTTAACGCCACTAATATAGCAACCATCTCCACTGTGTAAACACTCAAACCATTAGATGTTCGTCTGTTAATACCAACTCCTTTTCCTGGCACCGCTATTCCGAATCCTGTAGCCTCAGATTCTGGACTCTTTGACCCATCCGTAAAGATGTGAATATGACTTGAGTAGAGTTGAGATACGTGGTACTCAAAAGCTGCAACCAGATCAACCCTCCCTTTTTCCTTCTTCTTCAAGTCCAGCAGGTGCCAATCTACTCCTGGGCACACCAACTTCCATGGGGGTATTGCAGGAAACACTAAAGCAGAACTAATCTGAAGATCATAAATACCATAGTTCTGAGCCATCTGGTCCCCCACTTTCCCAAAATGATCTCTCTGGGCCTTACCATATTCCCAGCAGTCCCTCAATGTCTGTTTTGTGGGATGAGAATCCCCATGGCTTTGTAAATGGACCCAGTAGTTCATCATTATCTGCTTCCTTCTCAGATCTAGTGGCATCTCCCCCATCTCTACCTGCAATGCATTCACCGGGATGTCTTAAAGGCTCCGCAGCACAGCCTCAAGGCACGGGCCTGTATCACATCCAGTTTCTTCAGTATGGATGGGGATGCTGATCCGTACACCACACAACCATAGTCAAATGCTGACTTTATCAAGGCGTTTCAGTGCGGAGCAGCTGGCTCCCCAGTCTCTTCCTGCCAAACACCTCATAACATTTATAACCTTACTAGACTTCTCCTCAATCCTTTTTATGTGTTCCTTCCATGTTAAACGAGAGTCCAGTACAACCCCTAAAAACTTAAATGCACTAACTCTCTCAATCTCTTCACCGTATAACCTCAACTTCAGATCTTCCCTCACTCTCTTCCTTGTAAAGAAAACCACTTTAGTTTTCTCAACTGAGAACCTGAAGCCCCAGTCTAGTCCCCACTCCACCACATCATTAATGGCTCGCTGACTCTTGCCTATTAGATGATCTACCTTTCTCCCCCTGCTCCATACCGCCCCATCATCTGCGAACAAAGATCTACCCACACTCCCAGGCATTGCATCAAACACATCATTAATCATAATAATGAACAGTAGAGGACTTATCACACTGCCTTGAGGAGTTCCATTTTCAGCACAATATTGATTGGAGCAAACTGATCCAATGCGCACCTCAATTTTCCTCCCATCAAGAAAGTCTCGGATCCAGTTAAAAGCTCTTGCACTAACCCCCATATTGCACTAACCCTATGCAGTTTGATTAATAACCCCTCTTTCCACATCATGTCATAGGCTTTTTCAATGTCAAAAAACACTGCCAGCACTGACTCCTTACAAGCCTGAGCTTTCCTTATCTCATTTTCAAGCCTAATAATAGAGTCACACGTATTTATCGCTTTCCTAAAGCCACTCTGACAACCAGCTAAAAACTCCTCGTCTCTCAAGGTCAAAAGACAACCTTTCCACAATCATTCTCTCCATCATTTTACAGAGGTTGGAGGAAAGGGCTATTGGCCGATAACTACATGGCTTGGACGGGTCCTTTCCAGGCTTCCTTATCGGCACTATCACAGCCTCTTTCCACGCACCTGGAACCTTTCCTTCAGTCCAAACTCTATTATACAATAGCAGCAGTTTCTTACGGCTGCTATCTCACCTTTACAAAACTTTGGGCCATGACCTCTGCCTTATCCCTGTCCGATATCGCTGTGCCATTCTGAGTCACTAATACTGGGTAATCCCACTCACGCCTGTCTCCACCCATCCTTCTTACCATTCCCCAGACTTCACCCACTGGTGTTGTTCTCCCCACTTTTGAGCAAAACTCCCTCCAGCTAGACCTTTTTGCTCTTCTAATTGTCCTCCTAACAATTGCCTGCGCTTTCGTGTATTCCACCAGATGCTGAATACTGAGCGTTCTCTTAAACTTCCTAAATGCCTTATTCCTCTCCTTGACCGCTACCCGGCACTCCTGCGTCCACCAGGGAACCAGAACTCTGTTATTCTTTGGCTTGCTCTTTGGAATACTCTTCCGTGCAGCATTTATCATTCCCTCCGTAATCTGTTTATTCATTTCATCTACGCTGCCTTGACACCCCATTTCATCTGCAGCCTCCTCACATAACTTTTGGAACTCATCCCAATCAGCTCTATGGAAAGCCCATTTCCCCAAACCCTCTCTGCTTATCCCCTTCACCTTACCCCCAATTGAGCTCAAAACAGGATAATGGTCACTCCCCAGGGTTGTATCTGTCCTAACCCTCCACTGGCAGCCCCCTGCACATGCGCTAGACACCAGGGTAAGATCCAACGCTGAGGAGGACCCATTCACAACATTAAACCTTGTACCAGAACCGTCATTCAAACACACAAGATTCTGCTCATCCATCAATTCCTCTATAACACTTCCATTGGCGTCTTTATGCCGACCCCCCCATACTCCACTGTGAGCATTAAAGTCCCCCATCCAAACAACTCTCCTACGGTCTTGTCCCTGAATACCCCGGAGGCTCTGATGCTCTAACCTGGCACATGGATTATAGACATTTATGACCACTGTTGGTTTTTCCTTCTCCCATACTTCCACTACAATGCACTCCAGATTTCCCCCTACCCCCAGTAACCTGTAGGGGATACCGCTTCTAACAAATGTTGCACACCCCCCTCCATCTCCATGGTCTCGGTCATTTCTAATCACAGCATATCCATATATTATAAAGTCCAAAGAAGACTTAAGCCACGTCTCCTGCACACATATTACGTCCAGTTTCTCTTTAAGTCCTTTAATGAAATACTTAAACTCCTGGCCATTGGCCAGTCAACTTCTTGCATTCCATTGGAGAATAAGCACCATTAGGAATACAAATAACATTATACCACTCGTCCTGACTGAAGCCTGAGGTGATCACTCACCTTTTCCCTTGTCAGTCCTACCACTCCTAGCAGCTTTACTGCTGCCTCAACAATCAATTTGATCCTTTCATCTCTAGTTTTGACCCCAAAAGTGCAGTTTATTACTTCAGCAATAAATGAAACTAGCGCAATTGGCTGTACACTTAGATTACTTTTGCTCTGCCCAGTTACTGCCTCCGGCTCTTCTGTTCCCCGCCCCCTCGTCACAAGAGGAGCACTCTGCCGTGATGTCCTCACAGCCTCTGCATAAGAGATCCCCTTCTCTACTCTCACCTTTTGAATCTGACTCTCGTTCTTCATAAACTCACATCCAGCATAAGCCACACTATGTGCCCCACCACAGTTGCAGCACTTGGGCTGTACTCCTTCCCCACACTTCCCATATTCATGGCCCCCTCCACATCGAGCACACCTTCTCTTATCCTTACAGTTACTTGCTGTGTGGCCAAAACGCTGGCAATTAAAGCACCTGAGCGGCTTTGGTATGAATGCTCTGACTGAGTAACTCAAAAACCCAATGAACACTTTCTGAGGCAAAGTTGCTTCTTCAAACTCCATAAGTATAGTTTCACTGTCCACTTTCACTCCGTCCCTTGTTGCTTTCATCCTAGTCACACTTTTAACTACCCCCCCTTTAATATGTCTCTTCAACTCCTCCATCTTTACATTAGCAGGTATTCCGGTGATTACTCCTCTGCTCCCGCCAAGTCGAACTCCCACCTGACTCGCACTGCTAACTTTAAACTTTCCCACCTCCCTCAAGCCCAATGCCTTCTTCATTTGCTCCTCATTGGTACAATGAATTAATACATTTCCATCATTCAACACTTTTGCTGATGTTACATCACCCAGCTTGTTCCCAATATCTATTGTAAGACTAAATGGACTGGCTTTCCTCACACGGCACGGGTGGCTGAGTGGATAGCACTCTCGCCTCTCAGCAAGAAGGTCCTGGGTTCGAATCCCGGCCGGACCAGGGCCTTTCTGAGTGGAGTTTGCATGTTCTCCCCGTGTCTGCGTAGGTTTCCTCCGGGTACTCCGGTTTCCCCTGCCACTAAAAATATGTACAATAGGTATGGCATGCGCCTCCTGTTCGGCGACCCCGCTCCCATCTCTGTGTGGAGTGAGAGGACAAGTGCTCAAAAAATAACAATTGTAAACCGCTTTGTGACTCTGGTCTGTGAAAGGCGGTATATAAATAAAGCTTACTTACTTACTTACTTACACAGTTTTCTCATTAAACCTCAGCACAACAATCATCTTACTCGGTCTCTCAATAACTGAATGAACACTGCTGTCACTACCACTCTCATTCCGAAGCCGCTTACTACGCTTGTTCACTCTCTTCTGTGCTGACTGTAACTCAGCGTCACTTTCACTCTCCTCAGCCTCCGTACTATCGCCCCAACTCCCTACCTCTGACCCATCCACGGAAAAAACAGGTTCTGGGATTAAGGTAGGTGGTTGTAGATCAATGAGATTTAAATCTCGCGCATTTCTCCTCGTCGACGCTCTGCCTCCGCCTGCTGACGCTGCCGCCATTCCGCCAAACCACCAGGCCACCGCCCTCTCTGGTCTCTCTCTCTGGTCTCTCTCTGGTCACTCTCTGGTCTCTCTGGTCTCTCTCTGGTCTCTCTCTGGTCTCTCTCTGGTCTCTCTCTCTGGTCTCTCTCTGGTCTCTTTCTGGTCTCTCTCTGGTCTCTCTAGTCTCTCTCTGGTCTCTCTCTGGTCTCTCTCTCTGGTCTTTCCCTCTGGTCTCTCTCTGGTCTCTCTCTGGTCTCTCTCAGGTCTCTCTCAGGTCTCTCTCTGGTCTCTCTCTGGTCTCTCTCTCTCTGGTCTCTCTCTCTGGTCTCTCTCTGGTCTCTATCTGGTTTCTCTCTGGTCTCTCTCTGGTCTCTCTCTGGTCTGTCTCTGGTCTCTCTCTGGTCTCTCTCTGGTCTCTCTCTCTGGTCTCTCTCTCTCTGGTCTCTCTCTGGTCTCTCCCTCTGGTCTCTCTCTGGTCTCTCTCTGGTCTCATTCTGGTCTCTCTCTGGTCTCTCTCTGGTCTCTCTCTGGTCTCTCTCTCTCTGGTCTCTCTCTGGTCTCTCCCTCTGGTCTCTCTCTGGTCTTTCTCTGGTCTCTCTCTGGAATTTCTCTGGTCTCTCTCTGGTGTCTCTCTGATCCCTCTCTGGTCTCTCTCTCTCTGGTCTCTCTCTGGTCTCTATCTGGTTTCTCTCTGGTCTCTCTCTGGTCTCTCTCTGGTCTTTCTCTGGTCTCTCTCTGGTCTCTCTCTCTGGTCTCTCTGGTCTCTCTCTCTCTGGTCTCTCTCTGGTCTCTCCCTCTGGTCTCTCTCTGGTCTCTCTCTGGTCTCATTCTGGTCTCTCTCTGGTCTCTCTCTGGTCTCTCTCAGGTCTCTCTCTGGTCTCTCTCTCTCTGGTCTCTCTCTGGTCTCTCTCTGGTCTCTCTCTGGTCTCTCTGGTCCCTCTCTGGTCCCTCTCTGGTCCCACAGTCCTCTTTCAGACCGGTACACCTTGTATAGACGTCTCCTTTCTTTGTCTGTGATGTTTCTCACCCACACAGACACAGAACCAACCAGCAAACTTTCAATGGTACAGCGATAAAATCCTTTTTTGTCTTTTGAGGACTGACTCCGAGGTCAGTCATTTTGGGCGGGGGCTTTTTTATATGTAAAGGTTTTATCAAATTGGAAAAGTTACCACATCCATCCATCCATTTTCTTCTCCTTAATCCATTTCTGGGTCGGGGGCGGCTGCTCCGTCAATAAGAGCACAGCCTTGATCTTTCAGCGGGGGCTTCAGGCAAAGTGGGGTTAAGTGTGTCTTGCCCAAGGACACAACGGCAGCAGACATCAGTGGGAGTCGATGGAGAAGGTCTTGTTAGTTTCCACATATTTGTATTACAAAAATGACGCTATGAAAGTGAAGTGAAAGGATAAAGGTTTATATTAGGGTTAGAGTCTTAGGGTTAGAGTTTTTGGGTTAGAAATGGGGAAACATTTATTTACCAAATATTTGGATGTTTTTCTTTGGGGTGAACCAGAACTGGCCCAATCTTTCGACTGAGAAGTTTTAAATGTATTTCATCTATCAGTCAAAATTTTAGAATAGAATAAAACATTTGACTGTTTCCGTGAGAGAATTGTCTCCATGTGATCTAGAAACTGAAAGATTTTCCCATTCCTCTTTACAAAACAGTTGGAAAATTTCAAGAGCTTTTGTGTGCAGCAGATTCCACAAATTCACATGGATTTAGCAAATGGTCCTTGTCTGGTCTTGTCCTGATCTAACCGATCCTCGTCTGGTCTAGCCCTGGTCCTTGTCTGGGTCTGTCAGGGATGAACCAGACAGAGACGGATTGTGGTGCGCCAAACTCTGGAAGTTTATTTAAGTTTCTCTCAAGTTCCAGTGGTTTCCATTGTTTCCTTCTCTCAGACAGAATGGAGTCAGTACACAGTTTATATAGTCATTGTCACGTCACACATCGAAAGACGTGTCACACAGAGACAGTCACATCATAGTCAAAATAATCAGAGTCCTTGTACAGTCCTGCACGTAGGCCATATTGCTATCTAATACTAACACTCACCCCTTTGATCACATAATCACATGTGATCACTCAATTTGATCAATCAATAAAGTGGAAAAAGAAAAAAAAAACGTAAAAAAAAAACTAAAAACAAAGAAAATGTATGCATTGAACTCATAATCATCAGTGGATTTTATCCTCTATCCTGGGAAAAAACAAAACAAAAATAAAGTAAGTCCGTCAGTCGCCCCTTTGGTGACTGACGGAGGCGCCGACAGGCGGCCCGGAACACCGAAGCGACCTGGATCAATCGTGGTCCGTTTTCAGAGTTACGTGGAGAAGCAAAGGGTGCTCCAGGCCGCATGGACCAAAAAGGACATACGAATCAAGGACAGCAGGATCTTCTTCGACGAGGACTTCTCAGCGCAGGTGTATAAGGAGCGTGCAAAATATAGGCAAGTACGGAAGCAATT
Source organism: Knipowitschia caucasica (assembly GCA_964034765.1). NCBI lineage: Eukaryota > Metazoa > Chordata > Actinopteri > Gobiiformes > Gobiidae > Knipowitschia > Knipowitschia caucasica. The sequence goes on from OZ035840.1 coordinate 32,199,953, forward strand.
GTATGAGCGCAACATCAAGACACGCATCCTGTATCCTGCAAAGTTGAAGCTATTTCTTTCTGATGGGAAGTACACAGTGTTTAAGGACCCCCCGACTGCAGCAGAGGGGTTGCGTGAGTTTGGGATAACAATGGAAAGTTCCCCTAAAGAGCCGGATTTGGAGGCTACCCTGCAGGCGGCAGGCTGGGAAAGCCCCCGCAGAGGCAGAGGAGGACGCGCAGATGAGCTGACCTCAAGCCTAAATACACTGCTTCGTTTGCCCACAACTCAAGTGGACACTGTCGTAACCTAAGGTATGTGGGTAAGATAGGGGATACAAAATCCCCGTGAAACAGATTGATGACATGACTGGGTTCACGGATGGTGAATTCTATCGGAGATTTGACTACGAAGAGTATAAAGTGTACGATCAGGAATACGAACTGCAATCAGAAGATTACCCAGAAAATCAACTAAATGATACATGCAAATATTACTCTGATGAAGAGTTTACTAAAAACATTGAAGCCAATACATTTTCTCTAATTCATTTTAATTGTAGAAGTTTAAAGGCAAATTTCAATAAAATCTGGGATCTTTTGCAAGTCTTAAATGGACGTTTTAAAATCATTGCGTTGTCTGAGACATGGTTACGCAATGATAATGTGTCGGAATTTAATTTAGAAGGATATGAGTTGCATCATATAACAAGGAATAATAAGAGGGGAGGGGGAGTGGCTCTGTATGTAAGTCTTGGCTTGAAGTGTCGATCTGTATGTAAGTCTTGGCTTGAAGTGTCGATCAGTGAAAACAATGACAACTGCCGTTAATAATATAATGGAGTGCATAACTGTGGAAATAGAAAACGAAAAAAGTAAAAATATTGTTGTGTCATGTGTGTATCGAGCCCCTGGTGTTAATGTGGAGACCTTCACAGAGAGAGTAGATACAATTCTAGAGCATTTAAACGATAGTAAAATTTATATCATGTGTGGAGACTATAACATTGACCTTTTAAGTTTGTCCAAACACAAATCAACATCAGATTTTCTTGATGTAATGTATAGTAGAGGACTCCGTCCACTTATAACTAGGCCCACACGAATAACCATAGACTCTGCCACACTCATCGATAATATATTTACGAATATTAGAGAGGATACAGTTAAAAGTGGCATTCTTATAAATGATATATCAGACCATTTACCAATATTTATTAATTTCCATCATAGTCATATGAGTTCAGAAAAAGAGACATGCTTGAAAACGGTAAGATTACGATCGGAAGAATCAGTTGATAAGTTTAGAAATGATCTGCTATCAGAGGAATGGAATGGTATTTATGTTGAAGATGTCAACTTAGCATTTGATACTTTCTTAAATCGATATCAATTACTATATAATAAAAACTGTCCAATAATAACCAAGAAGAAAAGAAGTAACAAAAAGCCATGGCTAACAAGAGGTTTGCAAAATGCTTGTAAAAAGAAAAATAAATTATATAGGGAATTTCTAAAGTTTAGAAACAAAATTGCAGAATGTAAATATAAAATATACAAAAACAAGTTGACTAGTATTATGAGACAAGCTAAAAAAGATTATTACTCTAAAATGTTAATCGAAAATAAGAACAGTATTAAAGGGACATGGAAAGTACTACATCAAGTGATGGAGAATAGAAGTGGTACAATGAGTATGCCAAACCACTTACTAAGTGAAGAAAATAATGAAATTGAAAAACATGAAATGGTTGATGAATTTAACTCATATTTTGTAAATATAGGCCCAAATCTTGCAAGAAAAATTGACAACCCCGACCAACCGGACGTTTGGAAAGGGGAAAGCAAAATTATGAATTCCATGTATTTAGATGGAATCACTGAAACAGAAATTCAATCGACCATAGCTCTACTAAAAAATAAAACATCCACAGATTGCGATGGGTTTGATATGACGATCATAAAAATGACAATAGACTGTATATGTAAGCCTCTATGTCAGATCTTTAATCAGTCTTTTACATCTGGTATTTTTCCAAATAGATTGAAAATATCAAAGGTTATTCCAATGTATAAATTAGGCGACAAGCATTGTCTTACAAATTATAGACCCATCTCATTGATTTCACAGTTTGCCAAAATTAATGAAAAACTTTTTGTTTCCAGATTAGATGCATTTATAGAAAAACATCATTTGTTACATGAGAGTCAGTTTGGATTCCGAACAAATCGATCAACAGCCTTAGCCTTAATGAAGCTTACAGAACACATTAGTACGGCAATAGAAAACAAAAAAAGTACTATTGGGGTATTTATCGACCTCAAAAAGGCGTTTGACACCATAGACCACAGTATTTTATTTCAGAAACTACAGCATTATGGAATTAGAGGGGGGGTGTTAAACTGGATTATAAATTATTTACAGAATAGACAACAATTTGTACAGTTTGCTGGCAACACATCAGAAAAATTAAAGATTAAATGTGGAATTCCCCAAGGTTCCATTATTGGACCAAAACTTTTTATTTTATACATCAATGATTTGTGTGAAGCATCAGACATATTACAATCGGTGCTGTTTGCCGATGACACCAACTTTCTTTTGTCAGGTGACGATATAAAGGATGTGATTAATAATGTAGGAAAAGAAATGATAAAAATAAGCAAATGGTTTAGGGTAAACAAATTATCTCTAAATGTGAACAAAACTAAATTTATGTTATTTACCAAGTGCTATCAAAATAGAAATATTGAGTTGTGTTTAGATGGAATAAACATTGAAAGGGTAGAAGAAATTCGATTCTTGGGTGTGACCCTCGACGAGAATTTAAATTGGAAATCACATGTTGAAAATACACGAAAGAAATTATGTAAAAACCTCTCTATCCTTCACAAAGTGAAATATTTTTTAACTTATACAGCTCTGAGGATATTATATTTTACATTAATATTGCCATGTCTTTCTTATTGTTTGGAAGTTTGGGGAAATACGTATGTAACCACACTGAAGCCTTTGATAACGTTACAAAAGAAAGCAATAAGAGCCATTCATAAAGTCCATGGGAGAGAGCACACTAACCCATTATTCATAACATCCAAATTGCTAAAGGTTCCTGACCTTATAAAAACCCAAACACTTACAATAATGTATAAGGCAAGACACCATTTGTTGCCTCAAACTGTACAAACACTATTTTCGTTTAAATCAGACTCTCGTCTCCGACACAAACTTAACTTTATTCTTCCTTTTGCCAGTACCACCCAGAAGCGGATGGCTATCTCAGTGGCTGGAGTCAAGCTGTGGAACTCCATGAAAGACACTTTAAAAAACTCCACAAATATTTTTCAGTTTAAACAAATATTCAAGGAAACAATAATTAAATCATATGAACTGGAAATTAAATGAAAGAGGATTATTTGTTTTGATGAGCAAACCCTGCTTGTGGCATGTTTTGTATTTGTTATTTCTTTGTGACTGATGTGTTGTTACATCAGACCATCTTGAAAAATGTTGTTTGGTTTTTTTGGAGAAAGGGGCACATAATATAAGTTTGTCTTCTTTGTGCTCCTTTTCAATTGTCTGACTACTATTATTATTTTATGTAAACATGTAAAAATGAAAGAATATTCAGAACAATTGAAATAAATAAAAAATGAAATGAAATGAAATGAAATGAAATAAACAAAAAACAAAACAAACACAAATAAAAACAAACAAACACTATTGGACACAGTAGAACTCAGCAGATTCAGTCAAAACACAGACAAAAACGAGCTGAGTCTCAATTTAGAAGCTAATTTATCTTTTCTAGTTTGATACTTTTATTCTAATGCTAATTGTTTACACTTCACTTAACTCTTAGACTGTGTACTTTACTTTCATGATTCACTATAGTTTAAAACTATTCTAATCTATTTACAATTATGTTTTCATATTTTCTTATATTTAGCCATATTCTACATTTTAATCTAATAAATCTCTCTATACTGTGGTTTGTTTTCATTATCAGTGGCTTATTGTCAGTGGGATTTTGCTCCATGTCTATTCTACATTCTCAGGAATAAAACTGTGAACACAGAAAGACAAATGGTTAATATGAACATTATTACGGCGGTCAGTTTTCCAAATACATTTTGTTGAACCAGGAAGTGATGTCACTTCCTCCTCTCAGGCAGTTTGGGATGAATGTACATCAATAATCAAATTAGTATTATCCTTACAAAAGCTAATCTGTTTTAGCAGGGTTGGGGTCAGTTATTCTACAATGGGGTTTGATTCTCTAATCTGTGCTGGCAAATCATCTTTTTAAACTTCTCAATATCTAAATATCTACTATTGTGTTTTGGGCTATACCCAAATGCATCAAAATGCTTTTAAATGCTTTTGAATCTCTGTTGGTTCTAATCTATCTCATTAATCTAGGAATTAATCAAGGTATTGATCTAGACTACACTCATGAACTTTTTGTATTGTCAACATTCACAGATGTTTGAACACAAGTGAATTTGGCAAGTATCTAATAAAACTGTACATAAAACTGTAATTAACTTTATCTACTTTTGAAGTAAATGTTTGTGAGCATATTTTGAAGGAAATGGTCCTTTTACCGTTTGATATTAGCACTGGCTAGAAATAATCTCTATTTTTGAAAGCATCTATAGTTGATGCATTTATCTATTTCTCTATTGTGACTCTAAAGCTCGGTTGCAGCTTGAGCCAAGGCATATTTCTAGTTTGTGACTTCTGTCACAATTTAACATCTACTAAAACGCTACAATACTCATACTTTATTATTTTAAAACATTTTAACAGTTGCTCAGTCTCCCAGACTAAAAATTCAAAGTGTTTGTCTGTCAGATGTCTGAATACTTTACATGTGTTGCATTTGGTCACAGTTGTGGTTCTGGTTGTAGCAATAGCATCGGCAATAGACGATTTTTCATTGGCTGGTTCTTGTTCTGCAAATGTCTGTGTCCAATAGATCATCAGATGTCCAGAAGCTAGGGACAAACAAAAACAAAAGAAAGAATCATGAGTATCTGTCTCATTTAGCACTCATCAATGTATGATTTTAAAAATATAAACATCACTCCCCAGTTTTTCTCTCTCAGGTCCTCAGGTCTTCAGGTCCTCAGGGTCTCAGGTCCTCAGGTCCTCAGGTCCTCAGGTCCTCAGGGTCTCAGGTCCTCAGGTCCTCAGGTCCTCAGGTCCTCAGGGTCTCAGGTCCTCAGGTCCTCAGGTCCTCAGGTCCTCAGGTCCTCAGGTCCTCAGGGTCTCAGGTCCTCAGGTCCTCAGGGTCTCAGGTCCTCAGGTCCTTTGAGGGTGAGTCTCAGTCGTCATCAGGTCAGGTCATATTTCGAGAGATGTCATCTTGGACATAAGTAGGGTCCAAGCCATGGTTTTGGTCTCTCCAGATGCACATCGGTCACTTGGGTTGCTCTTTGCGATGCACTTCTGGTCAATGGTGCAGTGTCACAGTTCCTGTACACAGCTTGTTATGCAGTAGTTACTCTCTATGGTTAAGTCACTTTGATTCTACTTTAAAGACAATTTCTATTCATGCTGTTGCTAATGTCCCTCAGACAAAAGCAAGCGCAATGATTCAGTTTACTTCTGTTTTTATCAGAATCAATGTAATTACTTCACACAGTACAAAATCAACAAATCAAAACAAAAAATGTCAAGACAGGCCAATTAAGTCCATGACAATATAGAATTCAAATGAACATTTCTGGTCTCAAAAAAATACTGATTCAAATAAAGACTCAAGTGTTAGACAATTAAAAATATGTTTAAATTGGATTAAACTTTTAAAATGTTTTATTCTCATGTTCTGCTTTTTCATGTATCTATATGTAAATGTGAATGTGTGAGTGTATAATTGTGTGTGTGTGTGTGTGTGTGTGTGTGTGTGTGGATGTATGTAGGGTGTGAATTTTGGGGTTGTGTCTCCAGACTCCTCGAACCACCTGTAGGTGTCAAAGGTCACACTGTGGTGATGTAAACCAACTGGACACACTCTCAACTCTCCTCCAGGTCTCTCCCTGATGCTCCACCATCACGTCTCCAGACACCTCTCTCTACCCCGGTCTCTCTCACACCCACTCAGTTCTGGAGTGGCGTGGGGAGGGGCAAGGAGGTGGCATTGTCCTTTGCTCTTTGATCTGTGACCTGTGCCTGGGTGGGCGTTGCTGGGCTCCTGTGGTCTGAGCCCTCAGTGTCCACTCCTGCAGTCCAGTGGCCCCTGTACAGTGTGTGCCCTTGGTCCTGGAACACAACCTTATAGTCAGTTATTGTTTTTCTCTCTAAAGTCTAAACAATTTTGGAGCGCTCTTGGCTTCCCAACATGCGCTATATAAATACACTTATTACTTATTACTTATTATCTTACTAATGATGACATTTTAAGACCAGAAACTCTCAATAAAAAACAAGACTCAAATCTCAAAAAACCTTCAAACTTTAAAATATGTATTATGTACTTTTGTACTGTGTGTTTAATTATCTATGCGTCCTTGGGTTTCACTTTATGGACTTTCCCTTTTACACTTGAACATTTATCTCAGCATTTATTTTACTAATTTAAAATAATTGCAGCATTTCAAATGAAGTCAATATGAATTGGAGCACATTTCAGACCAGGCTCCTATGCACCTGAGCAAGGTCAGGTGCATAGTCAAAACAAAAAAGTCACCGCTTGCAATGTGAATTGGGTAGAGTTTAACTCAATATAATTCTTTTACAGCTAATCCTAATTCCTTCTTTCTTTTTAGATGAAGTCTATGATCAATAATCACTTTTAACACAGATTTTAATTTAAATGTTTGAAAAACGGCTTTTGTAACTAAAATAAAAATACATGAAAAAATTCTCACAGCTATGAAATATCAGAGATACAATAATGGACTCAAAAAATAAGCAGCAGATTTAAAAAGAAAAGCAAAGCTTTTTTGTACTAATCTTTGGATTTAGAAAAACATATAATATTCAAAACTTATTCACTAATGGTGTTTAAAAACGTTAAACTGTGTCATAACACAATGTTCAATTGCAAATTTAGCAGATTTAACGGAATAACAACTATGAAAAGCAAAAATCCTAAACGCAGTAGCTCCCCTTTAAATCAGAGCAGCAGCAGCAGCAGCAGCGATTTTGCATTTTTTTGAAAAAATGCAAAAACAGAAAGAAGAAGAATTTTCAAGATTACTTTTTTAAGCAAATATAACTGATGTTGTAGTTTATACTTTTGTCATCCAAGTCTAGAAATGATCAATTTCAACACTTGTAACAAAAGGCACTCTTACTCTTTAATTTCCCTTACGCTTCTATTTTATCGAGGTAGCAAACTAATTTAAACTCAAAATCTCTTTCTAAAAAACAAAAACAACTGTTGGATACAACCCTCTCATAGCTGAACTTTAGATAAAACTCTGCATTCTCTGATGAACTCTGTTCACGCCAAAAAACAAACTAAAAAACACAAACTCCTTTTTTCTGTATGTAATTTAAACCGTGATCACTGAAATATTGTTACTTATGTACTTTTGTCATTTATCAGCCTGAAATTCGTCAATTTCAAAGCTTTTGTAACAAAGGCCTCTTTAACACATTTCCCTTTTGATTGCTTTTATGTTTACACCATGGTTTCACTTATGGCCAACTCTTATGGATCCTTCACTTTTATTTAACACAATTTAGAGAGTTCGACAGACCTCAAAAACAGACCAAAATTTAGCTAGTATCCAATTATGCAGACTTTACATATAAAAAGGTGTCTGCTTACCTTATTCTTGTCAAACCGGTTCCAACGACTGTCCAAGAGGTCTTCCAACTCTTTTCCGTGTCGGAATATTCAATTTAAAAACAAGTGAAAGAAGCGACAAGAAGCATCCAGGAACAGCTTTTCCAGCCTGCTGGAATCTCCGTTCCCAGACACAGCATGTCGGTCTCTCACGCCGAGGAAAAGAAACAAAGCAAACTCCCTCAAAACAATCCAGAGAATGGCGCACACTGAGCCGCGCATTCTCCACCAAATCTGTCAGGGATGAAGCAGACAGAGACGGATGACGTGGTGCGCCAAACTCCGGAAGTTTATTTAAGTTTCTCTCAAGTTCCAGTGGTTTCCTTTGTTTCTTTCTCTCAGACAGAATGGAGTCAGTACACAGTTTATATAGTCATTGTCACGTCACACATGGAAAGACGTACGTGTCACACAGAGACAGTCACATCATAGTCAAAATAATCAGAGTCCTTGTAGAGTCCTGCACGTAGGCCATATTGCTATCTAATACTAACAGGTCCTTGTCCCTGGTCTGATCCTGGTCTTGGTGTGGTCTAGTCCTGGTCTGGTCTTGCCCTTGTCCTGGTCTTGGTCTGGTTCTGGGCCTGGTCTGGTCTTGCCCTGGTCCTGGTCTGGTCTTTCCCTGGTCCTTGTCCTGGTCCTGGTCTGGTTCTGGGCCTGGTCTTGGTGTGGTCTAGTCCTGGTCTGGTCCTGGTTCTGGGCCTGGTCTTAGTGTGGTCTAGTCCTGGTATGGTCTTGGTCCTGCTGGTCCTGGTCTGGTCTTGGTTCTTATGACTTTAAACAGTGGTGTGTGTAAACAGCAGCTGGACTCATGTTTTTTCAAATAGACGTTATTTTTAACTGTTTCAAAGATTCATGTGTTTGAGGACCGCAGTGTTTCCCAAACTGTGGTTCACGGACACGGGTTTAACCTTTCAGCTCGTCAGGGTTGGCTTAGACTGGCCTTAGACCTGGGTTAGATCTTGGTTGGACCTGGGTTAGACCTGGGTCAGACCTGGGTTAGACCTGGGTAAGAACTGGGCTAGACCTAGACCTAGGTTAGACCTGTGTTAGACATGGGTTAGACCTGGGTCAGACCAGGTTAGACCTGTGTTAGACCTGGGTCAGACCTGGATTAGACCTGGTTTAGATCCGGGTTAGACCTCGGTTAGACCTGGGTTAGACTTGGGTCAGACCTGGGTTAGACCTGGGCTAGACCTGGGCTAGACCTGGGTCAGACCTGGGTCAGACCTGTCTTAGATCCGGGTTAGACCTGGGTTAGACCTGGGTTAGACCTGGTTAGACCTGGTTAGACCTGGTTAGACCTGGGTTAGACCTGGGTTAGACCTGAGTTAGACTTGGGTTAGACCTGGGTTAAATGTGGGTTAGACCTGGGTTAGACCTGGGCTAGACCTGGGTCGGACCTGGGTTAGACCTGGGTTAGACCTGGGTTAGACCTGGGTTGGACCTGTGTTAGACCTGGGTTAGACCTGGGTTAGACCTGGGCTAGACCTGGGCTAGACCTGGGTCAGACCTGGGTCAGACCTGTCTTAGATCCGGGTTAGATCTGGGTTAGACCTGAGTTAGACTTGGGTTAGACCTGGGTTAAATGTGGGTTAGACCTGGGTTAGACCTGGGCTAGACCTGGGTCAGACCTGGGTCAGACCTGGGTTAGACCTGGGTTAGACCTGGGTTAGACCTGGGTCAGACCTGGGTTGGACCTGGGTCAGACCTGGGTTGGACCTGGGTCAGACCTGGGTCAGACCTGGGTTAGACCTGGATTAGACCTGGGTCAGACCTGAATTAGACCTGGGTTAGACCTGGGCTAGACCTGGGTCACACCTGGGTTAGACCTGGTGTAGGGGCCATTTAGGGTTTTTGTTTTTCTGTGTGAATGTGACTAGTACATGGACGCGCATATAGTATCATGCACGGGTCCAGTGGGTGTGGTTGTTGTTGTCAAAACAGATTTTGACTGACGTGTTCAGAGTTTGATACAGAAATAAGACCAAGACTGCAAGAGTTAAAAATAGAACATTTATTTCTCTTTACAATTAAATGTTGATACAAAACTCTTGGAGCTCTTAATTCCCTAAATCTATCCCTGTGCCGAGCAATTCTAAACTATCCCTCCAGGCCTGAAAATGTGCAGGGAACATGCACGGCGCTCTGCGATGCTCCCTCTCTATCTATCCCTGCTCGGACTACTCACAAAATGTCTTCCCACAGTTTTATCAGAATGTCCTATGACGTCATATGGTCATGTGGTCCCTGGTCTGGCCTTGGATTCATTCCTTCCTTGAGATAAGCAAACAGTGCCCCCACCCTCAGCGGCGCCTTCCTGTGTGGGACTAAGTAAACACAGCTGCTGCTGGGGGCTGGGGGAGTTCAATAGGTAATTTTGCCACAGTGTTTTAGTGTGTCAGCATATATATATAAATACAACATTCTTTCAAACAGCTCAAATATATCTTCCACAGGCGCATTTTCTGAGATATGCATCATTCCCTCTCTTGACCTAATATTAATAGGTCACATCCACGTCCTCGTTCATCAGTGACATCATCAATACCTGTGTTGAAGACATTAATACAGAGAAAACACAACTAACAACCACATTTGAAACATTCATTTACAAATCACATTACTGCTAACACCATCCATCCATCCATCCATCCATCCATTTTCTTCCGCTTCATCCGTTGCCGGGTCGCGGGGGCAGCAGTCTAAGCAGAGACGCCCAGACTTCCCTATCCACACACACCTCCTCCAGCTCGTCCGGGGGGACTCCAAGGCGTTCCCAGGCCAGCTGAGAGACATAGTCCCTCCAGCGTGTCCTGGGTCTTCCCCGGGGAGGTGTTGCCCGGAACACCTCCCCAGGGAGGCGTCCAGGAGGCATCCGGAACAGATGCCCGAGCCACCTCAACTGGTTCCTCTCGACGTGGAGTAGCAGCGGCTCTACTCCGAGCTCCTCCCGTGTGACTGAGCTCCTCACCCTATCTCTAAGGGAGCGCCCAGCCACTCTGCGGAGGAAGCTCATTTTGACCGCTTGTATCCGCGATCTTGTTCTTTCGGTCATTACCCAAAGCTCATGACCATAGGTGAGGGAGGGAACGAAGATTGACCGGTAAATTGAGAGCTTTGCCTTTTGGCTCAGCTCCCTCTTTACCACAACGGTCCGATAAAGCGACCGCATAACTGCGCACGCTGCACCGATCCGCCTGTCAATCTCACGCTCCATCCTTCCCTCACTCGTGAACAAGACCCCGAGATACTTGAACTCCTCCACTTGAGGAAGGGCCTCTCCACCCACCCGGAGAGGGCAAGGCACCTTTTTCCGGTCGAGCACCATGGCCTCAGATTTGGAGGTGCTGATTCTCATCCCAGCCGCTTCACACTCGGCTGCAAACCGTCCCAGTGCATGTTGTAGGTCCTGGTTCGTTGGAGCCAACAGGACAACATCGTCTGCAAACAGCAGAGATGAAATCCTGTGGTCCCCGAACCGGACCCCCTCCGACCCTTGGCTGCGCCTAGAAATTCTGTCCATGAATACAGTGAACAGAACCGGTGACAAAGGGCAGCCCTGGTGGAGGCCAACATGCACCGGGAACAGGTCTGACTTACTGCCGGCAATGCGAACACAGCTCTGGCTCCGGTCATACAGGGACCGGACGGCCCTCAGCAGAGGACCCCGGACCCCGTACTCACGGAGGACCCCCCAAAGGACACCCCGGGGAACACGGTCGAACGCCTTCTCCAAATCCACAAAGCACATGTGGACAGGTTGGGCGAACTCCCATGAACCCTCGAGTATCCGATGGAGAGTGTAGAGCTGGTCCAGTGTTCCACGGCCGGGACGAAAACCACACTGCTCCTCCTGAATCCGAGATTCGACCATCGACCGTAACCTCCTCTCCAGTACCTTGGAGTAAACCTTACCAGGGAGGCTGAGGAGTGTGATCCCACGATAATTGGAACACACCCTCCGGTCCCCCTTCTTGTAGAGAGGGACCAGCACCCCGGTCTGCCACTCCATTGGCACCGCCCCCGATCGCCACGCGATGTTGCAGAGACGTGTCAGCCAAGACAGTCCTACAACATCCAGAGACTTTAGATAGTCAGGACGGATCTCATCCACTCCCGGCGCCTTGCCACCAAGGAGGCTGCCAACCACCTTGGTGACCTCTGCCAGGGTGACAGAAGTATCCGCCCCAACATCCTCAGCCTCTGCCTCCGGAGCGGAGGACGTGACGGGGGGATTGAGGAGAACCTCAAAGTATTCCTTCCACCGTCCGACAATATCCCCGGTCGAGGTCAGCAGCTCACCCCCCGCACCATACACGGTGTTGGCAAAGAACTGCTTCCCCCTCCTGAGGCGCCGGACAGTTTGCCAGAATCTCTTCGAGGCCGACCGATAGTCATGCTCCATGGACTCTCCGAACTCCTCCCAGTCCCGGGTTTTTGCCTCTGCAACAGCCCGGGCCGCGGCACGCTTGGCCTGCTGGTACTGGACAGCTGCCTCAGGAGTCCCACGAACCATCATGGCTCGATAGGACTCTTTCTTCAGCCTGACGGCATCCCTTACTGCCGGTGTCCACCACCGGGTTCGGGGGTTGCCGCCGGGACCAGCACCAGAGACCTTGCGACCACAGCTACGAGCCGCCGCATCGGCGATAGAAGAAGAGAACATGGTCCACTCAGACTCAATATCCCCCTCCTCCGCCGGGACCTGGGAGAAGCTCTCCCGGAGGTGTGAGTTGAAAATCCGTCTGACAGGGGTCTCAGCGAGACGTTCCCAGCAGACCCTCACTACACGCTTGGGTCTGCCAGGTCTGACCGGCTTCCTCCCCTGCCAGCGGATCCAACTCACGACCAGGTGGTGATCGGTTGACAGCTCCGCCCCTCTCTTCACCCAAGTGTCCGAAACACGCGGCCGAAGGTCAGATGATACGACAACAAAGTCGATCATCGACCTCCGGCCTAGGGTGTCCTGGTGCCACGTGCACTGGTGGACACCCTTGTGCTCAAACATGGTGTTCGTGATGGACAAACCGTGACTAGCACAGAAGTCCAACAACTGAACACCACTCGGGTTCTGATCAGGGGGGCCGTTCTTCCCGATCACCCCTCTCCAAGTGTCACTTGCGCTTCCCACATGGGCGTTAAAGTCCCCCAGGAGAATGACGGAGTCCCCGGGCGGTGCACCGTCCAGTACCCCTCCCAAGGACTCCAAGAAGGCCGGGTACTCTACACTGCTGTTAGGCCCGTAGGCCGTCACAACAATGAGAGACTTGTCCCCTACCCGGAGGCGGAGGGACGCGACCCTCTCATTCCCCGGGGAGAACTCCAACACGTGGCGGCTGAGATGGGGGGCAATGAGTATGGCCCCCCCAGCTCGCCGCCTCTCCCCGCGAGAAACACTAGAAAAGTGGAGCGTCCAACCCCTCTCAAGGAGTTGGGTTCCAGAGCCCAAGCTGTGTGTGGAGGTGAGGCCGACTATCTCTAGTCGGTACCTCTCTACCTCCTCCACAAGCTCGGGCTCCTTCCCCCCCAGTGAGGTGACGTTCCACGTCCCAAGAGCCAGATGTTGGGTGTGCGGACTGGGTCGCCGAGGTCTCCGCCTTCGACTGCTGCCCAGTCCTCTCTGCACCGAGCCGCCACGGACCCCTCTGCGGGTGGTGGGCCCACAGGAGGGACTGCCCACGTCGTCTTTTCGGGCTGAGCCCACGGGGCCCGGCCACCAGCGCTCGCATTCGAGCCCCGACCCCAGGCCTGGCTCCAGGGTGGGGCCCCGGCTGCGCCATGCCGGGCGACGTCACGGTTCTTCTCTTCGTGCTGTCCGTGTTGGCTACTGCTAACACATCAGGTATAATTATTTTAATTATTTAATAATGATGGTTTTCTTAAACCATGTTGTCTATTTTTTCTATAAGATTCTGCATTAGTGTGTACGCCTGATTTATTACCAAACTGCTGCTGTTCGTTAATAAACATGTTCCCAACAAAAATATAATATAAACAAATTCCTTCAATACTATTTGATGACCACTGCTGTGTCATTCTGATTCTTCGTCAACCTTGTCTGTAATGTATGCACTAAAACTATTCACTATAGTTTAAAACTATTCTAATCTATTTACAAATATGTTTGCATATTTGCTTTTATTGAGCCATATTCTTAAACATATGTTTTAATCTAATAAATCTCTCTATACTGTGGTTTGCTTTCATTATCAGTGGATTATTGTTAGTGGGATTTTGCTCCATGTCTATTCTACATTCTCAGGAATAAAACTGTGAACACAGAAAGACAAATGGTTAATATGAACATTATTACGGCGGTCAGTTTTCCAAATACATTTGTTGAACCAGGAAGTGCTGTCACTTCCTCCTCTCAGGCCGTTTGGGATGAATGTACATCAGTAATCAAATTGGTATTATCCTTACAAGAGCTAATCTATTTTAGCAGGTTTGGGGTCAGTTACTCTACAATGGTATTTGATTCTCTAATCTGTGCTGACAAATCGACAGCTTTTAAAATTCTCAAAAATATCTAAATATCTACTTTTGTGCTATACCCAAATACATCAAAATGCTTTTACATGTTTTTGCATATCTCTGTTGGTTCTAATCTATCTCATTAATCTAGGCTACACTCATGAACTTTTTGCATGGTCAACATTCACAGATGTTTGAAACAGGTGAATTTGACAAGTATCTAATAAAACTGTACATAAACTGTAATGAACTTTATCTACTTTTGAAGTAAATGCTTATGAAATGGTCCCTTTACCATTTGATATTAGCACTGGCTAAAAATAATTTCTATTTTTGAAAGCATCTATGGTTGATGCATTTATCTAATTCTATTTCTACTCTATTGTGACTCCAAAGCTCGGTTGCAGCTTGAGCAAAGGCATACTTCTAATTTGTGACTTCTGTCACTTTCAATGGCTGTAAAATAATTCTGATTCTAACAGTTTAGCTGCTCTATCAGAAGGATCACATTGTATGGTACTATTTTAACTCTTACGCTGAAGTGTGTTTATGAACAATGATCAAATTCTACTTTTTTTACTACTATTTACCATCTACTAAAACGCTAAAATACTCATACCTTATCATTTTAAAACATTTTAACAGTTGCTCAGTCTCCCAGACTAAAAAGTCAAAGTTTTTGTCTGTCAGATGTCTGAATACTTAACATTTATTGCATTTGGTCACAGTTGTGGTTCTAGTTGTAGCAATAGCATCGGCAATAGATGGTTTTTCATTGGCTCGTTCTTGTTCTGCAAATCACTATTTTATGTATTGTATTTCAGACAATTCCAAAAACAACACAGTAGTTCTCAAATATAAAAGACATAAATCTAAATCAAGTTGCCTGAAAGGGAGCGGGAAGAAGAGAACTAATTAAAAAACGTTATCTACGATTATATGGCTATGAAATTAATCATTTAATAAACAAAAGCACATTCATGGCTTCTGTCCGCTGCTTATAACTGTTTAAAGAGTTGTCCCAAACTTAATATGTGTAAATACATCAGCTGTTTGTAATAAACAATAACATTTGACCTGTTCTCCAATGGAGCAGCTCAGAGGCTGCATCAAGAGCAATGTTATATTTGAGCTATTTTTAGATTTAAAAATTTGTTAAAGCCTGTTGTTCTATGTCTGCATTTTAATACTACTCTCTATAAACACATCTGCACTAGATCCTACAGATGTGGAAAACAGAAACATCTAAAATCTGGCTCCATTTGATTCCTTTTTACTTTAGTTATTAGAATAATTTGACATTATTTATATTTATTTTCACAATAAAAACTGTTTTGATTATTCACTAGTCTAACTATTATTACTATTGTTTATTCTGATACCTCTTCTTAGCGACACTTTAACCATTATCCTTGAATCCAATGACATTATAGCTCCAGACTATTTCATTCTATTCTATTATTATCTTATTATTATATGATCTATTATCTTAAAGAGTAGATCTCTTTGATGTGTGCATTATAAGCACTATTATTTCTCCTTTTGAATTTGCACAACAATAAAATTAGAATGACCCACGGTGGGACAAATAAAGATTTTTATTTTATTTTGGCAACTCCAAAAATTAATCACTAATTTTCCATTTTGCTTTTAGGCTGCCCTTTCCCTTATTTATTTGTTCTTGTGGACCATGACCACCTAATGACAATAACATTACAATACTCCCTCTCTTGGTCGTGGGCCAAGTGTAAATGTAAGCGTGTGTGTGTGTAGATTACTGTTCCAATTACAGTGCCTTGCGAAAGTATCCGGCCCCCTTGAACCTTTCAACATTTCGCCACATTTCAGGCTTCAAACATAAAGTTATAAAAAATTATTTTTTTGTCAAGAATCAACAACAAGTGGGACACAATCGTGAAGTGGAACTAAATTTATTGGATAATTTACACTTTTTTAACAAATAAAAAACTGAAAAGTGGGGGGTGCAATATTATTCGGCCCCTTGCGCTAATACTTTGTAGCGCCACCTTTTGCTGCAATTACAGCTGCAAGTCGCTTGGGGTATGTCTCTATCAGTTTTGCACATCGAGAGACTGGAATTCTTGCCCATTCTTCCTTGCAAAACAGCTCGAGCTCAGTGAGGTTGGATGGAGAGCGTTTGTGAACAGCAGTCTTCAGCTCTTTCCACAGATTCTCGATTGGATTCAGGTCTGGACTTTGACTTGGCCATTCTAACACCTGGAGACGTCTATTTGTGAACCATTCCATTGTAGATTTGGCTTTATGTTTTGGATCATTGTCCTCTTGGAAGATAAATCTCCGTCCCAGTCTCAGGTCTTTTGCAGACTCCAATAGGTTTTCTTCCAGAATGGTCCTGTATTTGGCTCCATCCATCTTCCCATCAATTTTAGCCATCTTCCCTGTCCCTGCTGAAGAAAAGCAGGCCCAAACCATGATGCTGCCACCACGTTTGACAGTGGGGATGGTGTGTTCAGGGTGATGAGCTGTGTTGCTTTTACGCCAAACATATCGTTTTGCATTGTGGCCAAAAAGTTCCATTTTGGTTTCATCTGACCAGAGCACCTTCTTCCACATGTTTGGTGTGTCTCCCAGGTGGCTTGTGGCAAACTTTAAACGAGCCTTTTTAAGGATATCTTTGAGAAATGGCTTTCTTCTTGCCACTCTTCCATAAAGGCCAGATTTGTGCAGTGCACGACTGATTGTTGTCCTATGGACAGACTCTCCCACCTCAGCTGTAGTTATCTGCAGTTCATCCAGAGTGATCATGGGCCTCTTGGCTGCATCTCTGATCAGTCTTCTCCTTGTTTGAGATGAAAGTTTGGAGGGACGGCCGGGTCTTGGTAGATTTGCAGTGGTCTGATACTCCTTCCATTTCAATATAATTGCTTGCACAGTGCTCCTTGAGATGTTTAAAGCTTGGGAAATCTTTTTGTATCCAAATCCGGCTTTAAACTTCTCCACAACAGTATCTCGGACCTGCCTGGTGTGTTCCTTTGTCTTCATGGTTCTCTCTGCGCTTTAAACAGAACCCTGAGACTATCAAAGAGCAGGTGCATTTATACGGAGACTTGATTACACACAGGTGCATTCTATTTATCATCATCAGTCATTTAGGACAACATTGGATCATTCAAAGATCCTCACTGAACTTCTGGAGTGAGTTTGCTGCACTGAAAGTAAAGGGGCCCAATAATATTGCACGCCCCACTTTTCAGTTTTTTATTTGTTAAAAAAGTTTAAATTATCCATAAATTTCGTTCCACTTCACGATTGTGTCCCACTTGTTGTTGATTCATGACAAAAAATTAAAATTGTATATCTTTATGTTTGAAGCCTGAAATGTGGTGAAATGTTGAAAGGTTCAAGGGGGGTGAATACTTTCGCAAGGCACTGTATCTCCAGTTGTTTCTCCCGGGTCGTCCTCAATTTGTATTGTGGGCTGTGATGCCAAAGAAGAGGCTCATTTCCTCTCATGATCCATACTACTGTGCAGAGCTGGACTGGCCATCGGGCGTACCGGGCAATGCCAGAAGGGCCGATGCCCATATTTGGGCCGGTCTGTCTGCCTCATACAAAAAACATGTTTGTGAAAAGTGTGAAAATCCGTTGAGAAATGTTCGAGGGGAGCGCGCGTGTCCGCGGGGCACCTGCTGCATGTACTGGAGCGGGATTCCACCACCTCAGCGGCCGCAGTGTTCCCGCATCCAGCGGCTCTGAGCTGGACGCAGGAACCGCTCACCGGGAACCGCTCACAACACAACACGGTGAGCGCGTAGCCGCAACGTGACCATGTACCCAAGACCATAGACGCGCACAGGACCATGCATGTCTTTGAGTAATTTGTGCATCCAATAAATACACCGCTGCAGAAAACAGTCCGCGTCTCCCCTCTCCTCTAAATTAAAGCTCGGGTACCTGAATTTTCCATTGCATTAAAAGTTCATGTTTGAGCCCAAAAGTAAAATGTTGTGAACAGATTAAACAGATTTAGAGCCAACTAATGGCTGACAATATGCATTTCAGACATTTTTGACCAATTCTCATCCCTGTAACAAACAATAGTGTTGTCTGTGTCACCTCCTTCACTCTGAGACATGTTTATTACTCTCTTGTAATGTAGACTATTGTACTTTATTTTATTGTTGAAACTGCAGACATCCTGATCCTCTACAGTATTTGCTTCCACATACTGTATAAACCAGGGGTCGGCAACCTTTAGTGCCCCTAAAGTGGCTCCTGGAGCCTTTTCAAAAATGTCTGAAAATGGAGTGGGAGGGCTATATTTTATTTCTAGTTTGAATGTGGTTTCTGTAGGAGGAAAAACATTCTTAACGTTTTTCAATGCTGCAAAAACTTGTATATGTAATATTCAATTTTAGCATTTCTGTCAACGTAGTGCGTCATATCCTGTGACGCGGCCCGTGCCAGGCGGCTGCTGCTGTAAACAAACCGGCGTGTGCGCATCATAGGATGAGTTTACACGGAGACAATGTGGCAGTAAAACGGTATAGTTGGATGTCGGTTTCTACCAACCGTTCATACAAAGACTGTGTTCCAGGGGGGTCAAAAAGTAAGTGTTCAGATCCAGCCTGCAGAGTGGGACAACTCAGAAACGCTGCACAGCGGGGGCTCTCTTTCACACCCGCGAGAGGGAAAAGGTGTGAAATCCCCCTCTGCTCTGACCCCCGCCTCCGCGCTGCTCCCCGCACGTACATTTGGACATGCGCAGTAGCGGAGAACAATCATCAACAACAATGGCGGCCAGTAAACTAACTAGCTTCGTGGGCTTCGAGCACAGCACAGAGGATGACTCTACTCCTTCGTTCGTCCAAACGAGACCACGCGAAGCTCTAGGTTCAGTTTCCATTTTCACAGCTGCTGTTAAAATGCAGAATGATGTTGGTACTTTCTGAGGGTCTGGCACAGGAAGTGAGTACACTGCAGAGAGGGGGGCTGGGCACGGGGCTGGGGGTCCTGTGAGTGTTGTAAAGTTCCTTGGCCCCCTACTGGCCAGGCGCTAGAACTACATCGTTTTTCAACCTCATGTGAACGCTGAAAAATTTGCATTAGGAGCCAGGTCGTTTCTGTTAATAGCCTGGAAACGTCTGCGCAGCGTCTCAGTATAAACACGGCCATAGACTGTGTGTGCGCATGGATCCCAAAGATAAAGAGAGAGAGAGTCGATAAGACTGGACTAAGAATGAGAATGAACATTTGCTTTCAGTCACTGAGGAAGGACTGCTTCATGTTTGCGATGTAATGAAAAGTTTTGTTGCAACAGGAGGAAGAATGAACCTTTAAACACTGTTCACTGAAAGATTAATTCATCATAAAGTCAGAGCACCTATTTTCAGACTTCAAAAACCTTCGCAAAGACGGTGAAAGAAAAGGCCATTAAGGACATTCAGCTCCAGCAAACTTCAGCCTGTGATGGATATGAACAGACAGTGATGCAGGTGAACTCGGAGCCAAAAAGCAGATTTATTTACTGTATTTGTACAATTGCAAGAAGGCAAAAAAATGTAAGTTAAACTTAAAGCAAAGTCGTCACGTGGTGCGTCATTCTCTCCAGGACACGCTGCAATGAAAATACACATTTGATAATCATGAATGGTTTTTATGTGTTTAGCCTTTACTTTGTCATTTAGATATTAGGCTAATATAGCTAATATAGCTAATGTAGCTAAGGTAGCTAATGTAGCTAATGTAGCTAATACAGCTTCAGCCCCTGTTACCTTCATATAAGCCTTATACAACACTGTTTTTTTTTTTTTTGCGGCTCCAGACAGATGTTGTTTTTAGTTTTTTTGTCAAATATGGCTCCTTGAACCTTTTGAGTTGCATGGGCCGCTAAGAAGGAAAACATGCCCGGGCCGTTTTTTTGTCCCAGTCCAGCCCTGCTACTGTGTCATCCCTGAAGCAAGTGTAGCTTATCTTTTATCTGAAAAAGAAACATTAGAACACAAAAATGTCCACTTATCCCACTTCCCTGCCTTTGCATGGTGCGGCCTGTCAATCATTCCAATTGGGCAAACATAACTGCATTGACAGACGGTCGTGTGACATCAGGGCAGGGGCTGTAGCCAAATACAGACTTAACAAAATGTATGTTTCTAATTTTATACTCCACTAAATGTGAGTTACAAACCAAAGTTGTCCTCCAACCAACGACCGTTCACTGCGGCTGGACTGTGTCACTGTCAGGACGAGCAGCAGAGGGAGGGACTCCCAGTACTTTCAGCACAGTACTTTCAGCACAGTACTTTCAGCAGAGTACTAATCTCAGAGTACTTTCAGCAGAGTACTTTCACCAGAGTACTCTCACTTTTACACCTGTTCAATAAAGCTTGTTATCTTTGAATCTCTAGTACTTACACCGTACGCTGTTGACAAAAATAATTACTCAATGATCACATTAAAACATTAGAGAAAAAACATTTGTTATTCCATTCTCCGTTCACCACTCCTCATTCACTACTCATTCACAACACACTCACAACACACTCACATCACACTCACTGGCCACACACCGACTCCTCACGTTAGTATTTTGGTCCAGAGTTTGTTAAGGTCAGCGTAGTGTATTTGACATGACGCACAAACATATAACATACACAAACATATAGACAACACAGAAGGCCTGTAATTTCACTTTCTTATTTATTTTTTTTCATGTCCAATTACAACTGTCTCATGAGTTATTATATTGTTGCAACTTTCAGAGCCTGCAGAACATGCAGAGCTTTAAGAGATTTTTCCTAAAAGGATCCATTTCAAACTTTAATGTTTAAGCCACGTGGTCTTTACTCGGGCTTCTCACAGACTGTGTCCCCTATAGTTTAAAGAGCTCTTATTGTTACTTTCAGACTCGTGCACGTGCTATAAATGTTTTCCCTTTTTCAGTAAAGCCAGTTCGGATTCATTAAAAATGTATATTAATTTCAAACTTTGATACTTCACCTTTTGTTTCACGTTCATGTGGAGAAAAGACTATTATTGTACGTGTACTAACATACTTGCACCAATCATGTCTCAGATAAACTGCCAACAGTTGTATCAAAGACATAATTGTCCTAATTGTTTCTAATTTATCTATTTGGAAGAGAAACATGTCATAAAAGATTTCATAAAATGTTTCTACATCCGTGTTTTCAACCAGTGGGCCGTGGTGCGTTAGTGTGTCATCAGAAATGATCCAATATCACCTTTAGCCAAGATTTAGAAATACTCTATATTATTTTTCAAACTTTTTTGATTGTTTATACAAACCACTTTGTATTAAATGCACCAGTTTCAACTGTGCATGTGATTGTTTTAAATGAGCAAGGTGCCACGGCTCAAAGGTTGAGAAACACATGCTCTAAATGTCTGTAGTAACAAAATCATGCAATTTAAACCAATAATTCTAAACTTCTTTTGTCTCATTCTAAAGTAAGAGTCTAATGACTTTGACGATTGCCTTGTAATCATTCATGCAGTTAAATGTAGTGTTATGAACGTATGACCTAAATGTGTAAATATGACCTAAATGTCTTATATGTCCCGGTGCGTTGTTGTCTGTGTATACTACCTTCTGTCTGTTTCATTTGCCCAGCCACGTCCTCCTCAAATGTCTGTTAATGTCTCTTTCTTTTTCTCATGGCGTCTTCCAATGTCTTTGTCTCATAGTGTCCAATGTCTTTTCTTCTTCTTTCAATCACTTTCTTTTTTCTTCCAATAACTTTCTTTCTCATAATGTCTTTCTTCTTCTTTCAATCACTTTCTTTTTTCTTCCAATAACTTTCTTTCTCATATCTGACGCACACAAATGTGTTGTCTCTTTCGCTCGGCTCACACACCGTTCCTCTTCGTGCACATAACTTCACTCAGTTTGTGCAAAAGTCTGTGGCCTTTTCTTTGCCGCAATGATGCTTCAATAGAAATGGAGGCTGGAGAAGTCTTCTTCGAAGGTTCTTGTTAGCTGCAGCCGATACTGCTGTTGTTGGTGCCCCCTGTGGGTCGGGGGAGACGCTGATGGTCCGTTTTGGTGGCGCTCAGTTGTGGTTTGTGGCGGGGACGATTTTGGCAATCGGCCAATGAAACAGACAGAAGTTTTCTCAGAAAAAACAGACAAACAAGAAACACAAACAAGTGTGTTAATACAATACAAAACCAATAATTAATTACAAATCTAAATAAACCTATGAAATAATTAATATTAACATTTTAAACATTAAATTCTGAAAACCAAATCTGCATTCAACTGCTATCCTAAGCCCTATTTTTTCAAAAGTATAATGCTCTCTAAGATCATTTTAAATTTTATATCACCAAAATGTTGGGGAAAAATGTTTAATAATTTGTCTAGACGCCTTGGAAATGGCCAAAAAATAAAAATAATGCCTCTTTACAATCTAACTCAAAGTTCTGTGATCATATGACTCTATGACAGTAACATTATCGTGTGTGTAAATGTAATTTTCTACTAAAAATATATTTTATATGCATCCTTCTTAACGGAGAGAGGGAGACAGCAGAGAAGGAGGGAGGGGAGGGGCTGTGTGGCTTCTCAAACAGAGGAGAACATGTACGACTGAAATACACCAAATTCATGAACATCCCCTTTTTAAAATTTGCTACATTTTCCTCGTTTTTTATCGTGACAATGTTTTAATCAGTGGTGAGAGTTTTCTCACGTCAAACGACACTTTACACTATCTGTCTTATCATTAAATACGTCAGAAATGGAAAACATTACAATTTGCTTACATGAATAATGTATTACTAGTTACAGCAGGATCAATCTCTTTCCTAGTAAGTGTGTTCCTCTTTTTCATAATAGTAGTATCTCTGTAACTATTAAAACATTACATCACAATACAACAGAACTCCCAGAACTGATCCTTTTGTCATTTCTCTACATGAAACTCGCATCTACAGCCAAGTGGCTCTCTGATCCTGATTAATCAGATCATTATTATTATAGTCAGAATCCAACAGTTTAAATACTTGGCTTTTTTGTTTAAATTAAATGTACCCTTTTTCCCGCCCCCGGGGGATATGGAAGGTTTTATTATCCTGTAACTTCTGACCCCATAGCTGTCCCTGTTTCTAATTCTATTTCTATTTTCACTAAACACTTACAATACAATACAATACAATTTATTCTTGTATAGCCCTAGGTGACAACAAAAGTCATCTCAGAGGACTTAACAAAAACATTGAAATCACCAACACAGGTCAGAGAATCAACAGTTAAAACACATGAAGAATATAAAGCACACACAGAAGAAAATGTCCATACATGTTGTAGAATGCTAAAGTGTCCTGATCATCAGTAGATATAATTGACGGC
>OZ035840.1:32223574-32283574 GCA_964034765.1 Knipowitschia caucasica
AATAAAATAATAAACTTTGATTTCTGACTATTTTCTTTTATCTAAATGCGTGGGTAAAAGCCAATACCATACGTTCTTCCTAATAACCAGTCTGTTTGGTCCAAAATACTACAAAGCAACAATACAAATTCTCTGATCAAAACCTAAATGCATATATTTATGTCCATACACTTCCTGACAACAGCTCTGCAACTTGTTTCCTCCTCATCACATCAGCCCAGAAAATGAAAAGGCTTTCAATAATCTTAATTTGACCAACAATATGAAAGTTGGGATAAATTAGAATATTCCTAAAATCCATTATTCTGTAATTGCTGTAGAAGTAAAGTATAACAAACAATGGACTTCCATGATTCTTTGCTCCCCTCACATTAAAGAGCTCAACACTAGTTATAATGTTTTTTTTTCATCAATACTCGGATCGTTTGAGATGTTTGAAGACAACAGACACCCCCCTGAGGAAATCCAGCTTTGTGTAAGAAAGTAATATATTTACAAAACATACCAATCATTAAGAACATTTCAAATTCAATAAATGAAAGTTTGTCAGCACCGGTCTTTAAAAAAGCATCTCCTGTGAGTCAAACATTCATTACCACTATAAAATCACCCACTTTAAAAAAGACAAAAAAAAAAATCGGCTCACAGAAAACGCTCTGACCATAGAAGTTCTGACACAAACGGACACATTTTTCCAGTAAACCAATTATAAACCGCTTAAATACACCCAGAGAAAACCATATACTTTATTCTAGGATATTATACATTATAAGATTTAAAAGGTCCCAATGTTACGCCTCGCCATTTCTATGCTGTACAACATCATTAAAGTGCCAGCTTTCCTTTGTGCACATGTCAAGCGATTATATTTCATTGAATCCCTCGAGCTTTAAATAGCGAGGCCAATCTTTGCTCTTTTCATTCTCGCGGGCGCATCAAAGCTATGGTTATCACACTTTGACGTGAAACCCACTTCGTGACGGCACCGCGCTGGAGAAACCCATCCTCCAGGAGGGCGGCTCAGCCGTGACAGACCGGAGGGAGAAATCCAAAAACAGAGACAGTTAGCGAATGTTCTACCACAGTCCTCCTGTTGGCTTCACTTGCTGTCGCCTGCTCAAGTGCTCACTTTAAAATATAGCGATATGTCATAAAAAGCGCAGTCATCGTCCACTTTGGAGAACATGTGATTTTGGGTCTAGAATATGCTGACCAAAGCAGGCAAATTGTGGCGGGACTATCTGTCACAAGAGATTCTACCACTGAACATCGGAGACGCATCTGTCTCTGAAAGCGACCACTTCAACACACAGGCTTCCAGTAGCACCGGGTACTATGACACCTGGTGTTTTTCCGGCAATGCAAAGACGCTAACGAGGCGCTACAAGATCTGGAAGTAAAAGTAGCTTAACAACTCGCCCCCGTAAGACCACTGTTACGCTGAAATTAATCAGGGTCTCGATTTCTGGTTCGAGGTCAGAGCTGCTTTTCACTGCATACGTCTCAGGTATGGACGACATGAGAGAAGAGCAACAAATGGGACCTTGTAAGACGAATAACCCAGTCGACACAACATCAAAAAAAACGTCTTTGGACCCGTACAGAGCTGACACTGAAAGTCTTGGTGGATTGCTTCCAAGGTTCACGGCTATGCACAGAGTCAACAGCAAATGTGTGCTGGCTTTCTTGTTGTGAACAGTTTTATTTATGTTGCGCGCCGCCAACAGCTCGGCAGGTTGCGAACATAAAACAACCGCGATCCTTCGTTGCCCGTGGCACCACTCTGTCCGTTAAAAAACACAGACCCCGCCCGTCCTGCAGGCATCTCGTGTGGAGACCACTTGTATCCGTGCACGTCCATCTCCTGCCAGATAAATACGGAAAACAATATGCATCCGATATAAACGGTACAATTGGGTTGTTTTGTCCTCTTTTTTCTGTGGTGCAGCGACGCACACAAACCTCATAATGTTACCAGAGAGACTCGTGGAAGTAGAAGGACCGGCTGTTCTTTTGGGGCAGTCCTCCTTCACTCAACACGCATGACACTGCAGCGAGCCAGGCTCCGACCGCGCATGGTGCCAGCCACAGAACTGAAACAGAGATGATTATTAGTATTAGTATGCGGATTAGTAGTCGCGTTTGTATAAAGCAGAAGTAAACAGTTTTTTGGTCCTCTGTCATCTCTACACCTTTTTCACGCACGGAAGCTGCGGGATTGTCTGTCACCATTTTCTGTTCCAAGAGTGTTTAGAGGAAGTGGACGCAGAATGATTCGGTGCGAGGGCTTCATCAGACTGGAATAAACTCCCCCCATCCACTACGCGTCTTTTGGTTCTTTGTAATTATTTACTCCTTGCTTAATGTCACTAAAGTTTCTGTATTCTGTGTCAGGTGTCAATTATCGTCAATAGTTTGTACTTTGAGAGTGGTTTAATTTGTTATTATTCGAATTTTTAAAGTTTTCGACATTCTAAACTGTATTCCCAAACGCTCAGTAAATTGTTTTGTCTGTTCTGTGTGTGGTGTGATTACCAATGTTTGTCAGCATCAAAAACAGACTCAGTTTCATTATGTAGAAGAAGGTGCACTGAGTTTCTAGGGTCCTTTATCTATTATTGCTATTTGTATAATTTATACAATCACCACAGACATCGTTGTTTCTCCTGCTTTGATTTTCAATGATGTATACTGTTGTGTAACTAGAAGTTTTAGTGTGCAGTATCTTTGAAAACGTGTTATAACAATGTGCTCCTATCCCATCCCGTGGCTTGGGATTTGAAACAAGAGTGGTACAATGTCGAGTCACTTACGCGGTGTCCATTGATCTGAATAGAAAAACCACCATTATTAGAAACCGATAAAAGGTGAATACTGTGTCCCATGTGCACGCCCTCATAAATTCTCTAAGTCCACCCGAAAATATTGAGCCTTTAATCTGTCCTTATTTGCTGCATATCACAACCCCAAACAAATATTTCTGTTTAAATTACCTTTCGACCAAACAAGCCTATACCCAATATATATATATAATATATATCTACCTGATATCGAAATACTCTATATACTATTAACTATATCTATAGAGCAGTACCTTGACACTGTCTATTGATGGGGCTTTACTGTATCCCATCTGGTCCAGATACCAGGCTGGTGGACGGGCCACCCAGGAGTGGCCTGCCCTGTAGGGAAGGCTGCAGAGCGGACCCTGCTGAGGGCCTCTCCGCAGCACTCTAGCCCCCCCCGCCACCCGCATCCGTCGCCCTGTAGCCGTGGATCGCCTGTGGGAAACACAGCCGCGTTTCCATACGAGCATGGCCAAAGGACAAATGTTGACACTACAAACAGAAAGCAAAGTCCAGAAGGAAGAGCTAACCCACAACATTACGGTCATATTGTTTAACAAACTTACCACACTTTATATCTAGTTTCGCAGCAGTGACCTGAAAATCCAAACCCCCTGCTGAGCCTCCATGTTGCGTAAGCTGTGTCCATGCGTGAAAACAACACAAACACACAGTGTCGTTGCTTAACATGTTTCTCTATTTACTATTACCTTCTAGTATTCGTTCATTGAGTGACTGCCTGCAAACCTATAGTAACTCACTCATCGTTATGCAAGCACCTATTTGATTCTTGTAGTTTTGCTTCCGAATTTCTATCTTCGGCGGGTGGGTTCAACAGCGAATAAGGACACATTATTTCGATGTTTTCACCTTAGAATCTAAATCAGAATTATAGTTTACGAAAAAAAAACTGGCAAACATGAATAAAATCACCTTTTAAACTAAAAACAACCCAGAATAACGATGGTATTAACAGATTTTTTCGTATTTCCCCCACTTCATTCTTGCCATGTCAACGTGTAAATGGACAAAACATCTCAGTACAATAGTATTAATCTATTTAATATTTATGTACTATAAAAGGGTTAAGTTAAGAGCGCTTATTCTATTGGCTCAATCTTTCTTCTAATATGATCAAATGCACAAGACTTCTTACGGTAATTTAGACTATTTATATCAAAACTTTCAGTACTTTCAATAAAAAATATGCAGAAAAAACGTAAACTCCCCCATTTTCCCAAACAATACTCTAAATAATAATCTAAGTACCAGACATGAACAATATCAAGTCTAAAAATGCCGTCATAATTTGCGCATACAATTTTGAATAGCTCATGTGTGGTGAAGTCCCGTACTTTTCCACATCAAAGGGAATTACACTAGAATATGATTTACACAATTCTAGAAACACCCCAACATTCTGTCTTACATTGTCCCAGTGGTCAAACTCACATTGTCCCAGTGGTCAAACTCACATTGGCCCAGTGGTCAAACTCACATTGTCCCAGTGGTCAAACTCACATTGTCCGAGTGGTCAAACTCACATTGGCCCAGTGGTCAAACTCACATTGTCCGAGTGGTCAAACTCACATTGGCCCAGTGGTCAAACTCACATTGGCCCAGTGGTCAAACTCACATTGTCCCAGTGGTCAAACTCACATTGTCCGAGTGGTCAAACTCACATTGGCCCAGTGGTCAAATTGGCCCAGTGGTCAAACTCACATTGCCCCAGTGGTCAAACTCACATTGCCCCAGTGGTCAAACTCACATTGGCCCAGTGGTCAAACTCACATTGCCCCAGTGGTCAAACTCACATTGCCCCAGTGGTCAAACTCACATTGGCCCAGTGGTCAAACTCACATTGCCCCAGTGGTCAAACTCACATTGTCCCAGTGGTCAAACTCACATTGTCCCAGTGGTCAAACTCACATTGTCCCAGTGGTCAAACTCGTAGCGTTTCCTCTTCAGCCCTGGCTCCAGCTCCTTCACCAGAGCAGCTTCCTCCTGCTCCGTGATGAAGTTGGGCCTCACTTCCACCTGTGACAAACATGTAGATTAGAAAGTCAGTTTAACAGGAATGCCTCAAAACTCTCTGATCGTATGGCACATGCAAGATTCCTGGACCAAAGTCAGCTTCATGAATATCTAATGGCTTCGCTTATAATAATCTACACAGGATTAGATTGCGTTTGTGTTCTGAAATTCTGTTTCAGTTGGAGGGTGAAGTTGGTCAATCTGAAAGACAGACCAAAGACTAAAAACATGCACAATAGATCTGAATGTAGATGAGAGTGAATGGATGGTGTTGGGTCAGAGGCTTTGATGGTCCAGTGTGTTCTGGACTCGCTTCTGTCATCACCGTGTGTGGAAGGATTGGAACAATATCTGAACTCTGAACATTGTAAAGGGCTTTGGGTCTGTACCTTGGTCTGTAAAATGCGCTATATAAATAAACATTACTTCAGAATCAGAATCAGAATCATTTTTATTGCCACGTGAGTAACAAAGTTACCACTTGGAAATTGTCTTGGCAGAGAGCGTGCCACTTCGCCATTTGCGGCGCTGTGTGCAGCAAGAAACAGCAGAGAGCAATAACATACAGTTCACAGACAATTGGATAGACACATTGTGCTTTTTATAAACCACGGATTTTTTTCTCGGGATGAGCACCTCCGGCGGCCGGCCCAATGTAGCTGTCAGAGGGGGGCGGGATCAGGGAGGGGGTGAGTAGGAAAACAATGAGGAATGGAGGGGAGGGAGGGAGCAAGATGGATAGGTAGAGGGAGGCGGGGGTGAGGGATCCTTGCTGGAGACTGAAATAGTGTGAGTTGTTGTAGATTGTGGGACCTTGTTTATGGCCTTGGTCGAGGAATGTGAGATAAGAGTGGAGAGAAGGCACAGGAGGAGAAAACACATCGCCTGAGAGGGACAATATTGTATGCAATGTAGCAGTCAAAAGCAGGCAGATATTCTATTAATTCCAATTAAACCGAATTACGGCGCCCTCAGACCTCCGTACACAGGGGCAAATCCAAGCCGGGTCAGAGAGTTCAAGCCTGGCAAACGATGTCATTCAATCTCAATTCCAGAGTTTTATGCCCATCAAGTGAACGAGCTGCGAGATCTTTGATCAACTGCTCCACCAACACCACTCTCCTTTGTCCAGCCACAGCGCTCTCAACCACGACGCGGCTAAGCTCCTTGTACATCCCATCAATTTTGTCGGCCAGCAGGTCGTGAATCTTGCGAACTGCCATGCCTCCGAATTTGTGGTAGAAGAGGATCGCTCCAAACCCAAACAGGAGGATTCCCACCACCAAAATGCCAAAGATATATACGTCTTCCGAATCTTCAATGGACAGGGTCGACAGACAGAGGGGCTGAAACTTGTTCCAGCTGTCAAGAGTATACCCCGCAGGTGAAGTCCCGTCCGGGCACACGGGCTCTCCAGACCCACGCTTACGTGTTGAAAAGATAGAATCAATTGCGTTGAGGGACCAGTTAATCATTTCCATTCTGTTAAAGTTGTCTGTGGCAAAACTCCAGGAAAAAAGACAAAAACAGGAGATAGCAAGCCGTTCAGAAGCAGGAGCGGACTAAGACACGTCTTTGCTCGACGGAGGAGGAAGTGAGAGTGTCTCTTACTTACAAAGATAGAACTTAAAAGCATTTTAACAGACATTTTAAGTATTGCCTTTAAAACATTAATAATTTTGTGTAATGTCACCAAATATAACTTTTATTTTTCATCAACAATGTATGTCCTTTGTCCCAACAGAAAGTGTGTTGTGAAAGTAAAAGGGTTGAGAACGAATCAGAGAACATGTTATATTGTACATAATACTTGAACAAAACACCATTTAAAAGAAAAAAGAAAGCTATTGGAGTCACAATTTGACGCTTTGGGATGAGAGCTGATTGGCTGAGGGTGGGTCATCCTCTGTTTTAGTTTTACAGTCTATGGTTTTAGTCTAAAAAAAGCAAATTTAAAGAAGTGACCTTGGCCAATTAACACATACACGTTACTGATACATAAACTAGTGCAGACTCAGGTTATGTGTCATCTCTATAACCATAATGTTAAATGCAGGACACTCATAACATTAAACAACTTAAGCAGAAAAGATAAGTGCATCAGTAAAGCAGACATGACCCGCACCTGTGATCCGAGCTGCTGCAGGAGGCGCGGGTTCGATCCCCGGACCAGCGCTGACTCGTCCTCAGGAGCTAGCTTACTGTTAGCAACACACAGCTTCCGACATGAAAATGCACCCGGTCTTTGCTCTAAACATCTAAAAACGCCCAACAATACACGCATTGTCGTTTTGCAAAGAAAATAAACAGATGTCACGGTGTACTTTTGACGACTCGAGGCGAAATGTTTAACTTTGACAAGCTAACAGCACCGATGAAAGCGCACGAGCGACATGTTGGGCGCACTGCTTTCTGGGTAATGTAGTTGAAGCACAAGGACAAGGGATTGTTGGATTTACAAGGATACAATAATTGAGAAACAGCTGATAAAAGCTCACGTTTTGAATACTTTGGTCAATAATTGCTCCCCATAAATATATTAGTTTCTACGTCTTCTCCCTGTTGCGTATTTATCGATTAAATGTGGCCATTTGAGTGGAATGTTGACGTAATGCTTTTCGTGTCGTGGTTGCAGTGCTTCAGAATGACCACCAGGGGGAAGCAGACATTTACATTTCCCTCTGAAGCCACGTGGATCAGCATCTTTTCAGGTAAACGTTGTATTTTTAACTCGTCTTAATGTGTTCGAATGAGTTAAAGGAGTCTTGTAAGTTTTCTAAGTTAAACACTGTGGAGCATTTTATGTCTCTGTGATACTGTGATGCTGCTTTGGGTGAAACTTGATAAAGCTCATACTGTTGGTGGAGTGGATTAATCTCCATTCATCCATTTTCAAGCTCTTGATCCAATTTTGGTTTGAGGGTTGCCCATCAGAGCTGCCAATTCAGAGCACCAGCCTCTCACTGATCCTCCTGCAGGTGGTAGGTCCACAGGAGGATGTCTCTGAATGACTTTGGTCTTTTAACGGGGGCTTCATGTAAAGTGGGATTAAGTGTCTTGCCCAGGGACACAACAACAGCAGACGTCAGTGGGAGTAGGTGGAGTTGGTCTTCCGTCACACTGTAAACCCTAACTTCAATCCTACTTCAGATATCAAAGTTATTTTAAATAGATTTTTCCCAGTAAGTAGATATTACTCATTTATTGTTAGTTTATTTAAAGATTGCCTATGTCACTCAGGGTTTTCTTTGAATTGAACTGTTTCTGTTCAAGTAAGCCTCACTTTTGACATTTTGATGTGTAGAGTCTTTAATGAGACAGGTATGTGAATTTCAGGGTGTCTTGGTGGCTGAGTGGGTAGCACCATTGCCTCTCTACCACAGGGTTCTGAGTACGAATCCTGGTCGGAACATAAGTAGAAATTTAAACTTTATTGCATCACTCGAGTTTACTTGGTAATATCAAGTAAATGATGTACTCGAGGAATTCAAGTGAAGTTAATACGCAATTTATTTCCATGGTTTTTTCAAGTAAACTTTACTTGTCAGGGTTGACAGTGAGGCCCGAAGACCAATACTCCACCAACTGAGCCACTGTCGCCCCGAATAAAACTCAGTGAACAAATACAGCTGTTGTGCTTGACTATATGTTAAGGTGATTTTGTGATTTGTTTTTAAATGATGAATGAGCAGAGCCATGGTATCATAACTATGGTTTTGAAAAGGTGGATTGAGTCGGGGAGGGGATCACTGAAATGCACGGCCTGATGTGAGTGAGGTTGACTGTACAGGTATAAGTCGACACTATGTTTATGATGGCGCCCAGCTGATTTACAGCAAAAGTTGGAGACATCGGTGTAACTTAAACTTTTTGAACTTTCTCGAGATTGATGATTAAGTAAACAAGTAAGGAATATCATAAATGTGCCATGGCAGCAGAATTAGCATCGCAGCGTACTAAAAGCGTATTTTCCCAAATGTTATTGATCAGGTTATTTATTTATTTGTTTATTTGGATGGGACAGTATGTATTCATGAACAGTAACTGTAAATACACCAGACCTTTTTGCTGTGAACCATAGTGCATGTGAAGTAATTACTTTAAATTGAATTATTAACCCTAACCCTAATTCTAACTGGATTCCAGTGCGTTGCTCTGTAACGTAAGTATATTGACAAAAAAGTTTAATCTTAATCTTTAGGCCTTCAAATGGAGCCCCACTTTCAAAATATCCTTGGACAGAAAAATTGAAAAGCAAACAACAGAACACAAAATACAGTTTGGAATTTATTGGGGACAAACTTTTAAGTAGATTATTAAAAGTCTGTGGCCTTCCTGGGACAGAACAAGCTCTCTTTGTACGATCTGCATCTGGGCGGGGATGTAAGCACAGGTCGATGAACTTAAGGAAGCTGATATAATTTAGGAGAGCTTTAGGTAATGGCAGCACAAGTTTTAGTGGAAAATAAAGGTGACATGGCGTTTTGTTCGGACTATCATAAACTTATTGCGATGACAATCAAAGACTCACATCCACTTCCAGTTGAAGAAGCATTAGACGCTCTATCCGGCTCTGCCTGGTTTTCAACAATGGACTTTCAACATTTCAACAGTGACTGGCTGGAGCTGGAGCTCTTCCTTGGAAGGGCCGTGTCTGAAATCTAGTTGCACCTTTAGTGTGCACTTCCAGCACTTTGAAGAGGTTTTCTCCAGATTCAGATCAAGTAGACTCAAATTGAATCTGTCATGAGAGCAGTGTGCAAAGTTGGCCTTTCCCACAGACGGCAACCGAGGTGAGGGCTTTTCTTGGTCTTTGTTTGTCATGTCGTAAATGTATAAAGGGTTTTGCATACACCATTACATGACCTCACTGCAAAGAAGGCTCCTTTTGTACGGACTACAGAAGGAGCCAAAAAGCCTTTGTCTATTTGAATAGTGCTTTATTAAATCCTAAGTTCTGCCTTCTCATTGCCATTTGTCCTTTATACAGATGCATCATGCACCGCTGTGGGCGCTGTCCTGGGACAGAGACAAGATCAAACAGAAAAAGTGGTGGCTAACGCCATTTCTTTACCAAAAAGCGGTAAAGAAGTGGTTCATAGATTATGGGAAATTTGGGCTATTGTGTGGAGAGAACTTTATTTCCGTCAGTATCTTCTTAAGCATCTATTTGTTATTGTGACGGATCACAAGCTGCTTTTGGGTCTCAGGAAAATCCCTATTGACCATGACAGGACTCAGGCACATGTGCAGTTTGGGTGCTTGAGCTTGACCCATTACTGTCATGTGAATGCATTATGAATACATCACAGGAGCCCATTGCTTTTCTAACCAACACGGTTGAGCCAACTTTTTAATCATTTAATTGTGAACTTGATGTTTGTTCAAACTGAGAAGAGAAAGTGAAACGAAGCAGACCGCCCATTCTCACGCCTACAGCTTTCTGATTGGACAAAGTGAATAAAATTAAACATTATTAGTTTAATTGTTCTTTAACAAATCTTACTGGTGGCAGTTGCATAAAAGGAGATGTCAGCAACTGATGTCGATTGCTGACATCACCTTTAAATAAGTCAGTATGGCAATGACATACTCAACTCAGCCATTTCCATTGTGTAAGATAAAACCCCTTTTAATCAAACTGTTAAAAAGACATGCTGCAAAGGGACAGCTTTGAACAGTGATTATATAAAGCTTTACATCTGCAGCCATTGAATCGTTCTAATCGGTGATCCTCCAGCTGCCCGCTTCCCCGGCACACACAACTGTAGTGGCAGCAGTATTACAGCCACATATCCATAACATGGCCAGAGTAATAATATCGGAGCTGAGCAGTATTAGTGCGCCTTGTGTGAGTCCTGGTCGCGGTCACTGAGCATCCACAAAGCAGCTTCACCTTCCTCTTTATCTCTCTCTCTTTTCCTCCTCCTCCTCTATCTCTTTCATCCTCTCTCTTTCACCTTTGTTTGTTAAAATGCGAGATGTCAAATCATTTGTATAGGGGTAAAATTGTATATTGCAGCTTTGCACACGTCGCCACAGCCAGATGCTGTGTGTGTGGACTGACCGGTAAGGTACTGGAGACTTCGACGATGGTCAAGGGTTCATGTGAGTTCCCCAACCTCTCCTCATCGGGGGGTCCTTTGGGGAGTTCTTTGGGAGTACGGGGTCCCAGTCTCTGTATGACGAGTCAGAGCTGTGTTGCATTGCTGGAAGCAAGTCTGACCTGTTCCGTTCCCAGAGCTGCTGAGCACCTGGAGGAGCTCATTAGCAGAATACAAGACCTGGGGTCTGCAGCCTGTCAGTGTCAGACGGTTTTCATCTGATATTTGGTGGATCTCTGTTGGCTCTAACCTGCTTTGCTAAGTACCTATGTACGTATATAATATTTCTACTGGAAAATAATTCTATCTCTCACATCAAGCTCACCTTTCAGCCTTTACTCCTACTCTAAAAATAATTTGGTTTTTGTTTATAGTCATTGCTTGGCCTGCCAGACACTTCTCTTTTCTATTCAAACTAAGAACTGTCTGGTCAGCTCCTCAACACCGATCATTTCACGATTGAAGGCCAATCACGGACCAAACCATCGCTTCCTTGTTTTGTGTTTACTGACGTGGCTCGGTGCCGCTTCTTGCTACGTCATATCCGGCGTTCCTCTAATTGGCTGATGCACTCAGTCAATCACGCCCACCGGGAAACCGCTGAGATCAAGCCCCTCCCAGACTATATAGTTGAAAAAGCATAAAGTCTGTGGAGGCCAGGCAACTGGAGTCCCTCATTGTGCATATTGAGTTCTAACCTAGAGTTCCATCCATCCATTTTCTTCCCCTTAATCCATTTCTGGGTCAGGGGGGTGGCAGTCAGAGCGGCACCCAGTACACAGAGCACCAGCCCCTCACTGATCCTCCTGCAGGTGCTGAGTCCACAGGATCTGAGATCTTTCAGTGGGGGCTTCAGGCAAAGTGGGGTTAAGTGTCTTGCCCAAGTACACAACGACAGCAGACACCAATGGGAGTCTTGAAGTAGGTCTTGTGGTGGGCTCGAACCCACGACCTTCAGGCTCAAAGGCCAATGCTCTACCAACTGAGCCACTGTCGCCCAACCTAGAGTTCAACTATTTTTTTTCTCTTGTAGAAATAAAAGCTTTACTGCAAAAATGAGAAATAATTATAGATTGTCAGACATTGACATTGTCCACAACTCCCGCTCAAACTCCTTTTTGTCCCTTATCGACCACTGTATTTCAAGATGGTGCATTGACACAGAGAGTCCTCAGCCTCATGGACATTTACAAGTCAAACATGGTGGAGGTTAATATTCTTTAAAAAGGTCACATTTGTTATTAGTGATCTGTCGACATTTATCAACTTGTGAAATTCTAAATGTAATCATGAAATTGTACAGTTTTATATCAAAAGTGTACAAGTCTGAGGTCAAATAAGCAGATGTCAAACTGAGGACAAGAGACAGCTTCCTGTTTTTCAGAAAAGGGATGAGGAAGTAGACTGAGACTCAAACCAGGACCAGAGTTCAGGACTTGGACTAGATTGGACTCAGACCTACAGTAGACCTGGACTGGACTGACGAAGCCACGCCCCCTTCTGCACATTTTACTTATGCTAGATGTGATACTTGTCAGTTGAATAGGAAGAGGGCAGGGACAGGATATAATTAAATACTGTTGATTTTTAACTCTTGAAATCTTGGTCTTATTTCTGTACCAAATCTGAGACACATCCGTCACTTTGTGTGTTTTTTTTCATTTGGAGCACCTGTAAAAAATATACAGAGTACCTTTAACAAAACAAAGTCACTCTCATCAAAGTGTATTATATAAAAAATCAAATACATGCAAATAAGTACAGTGCCTTGCGAAAGGTGGGAGAGTCTGTCCATAGGACAACAATCAGTCGTGCACTGCACAAATCTGGCCTTTATGGAAGAGTGGCAAGAAGAAAGCCATTTCTCAAAGATATCCATAAAAAGTCTTGTTTAAAGTTTGCCACAAGCCACCTGGGAGACACACCAAACATGTGGAAGAAGGTGCTCTGGTCAGATGAAACCAAAATCAAACTTTTTGGCCTCAATACAAAACGATATGTTTGGCGTAAAAGCAACACAGCTCATCACCCTGAACACACCATCCCCACCTCAGCTGTAGTTATCTGCAGTTCATCCAGAATGATCATGGGCCTCTTGGCTGCATCTCTGATCAGTCTTCTCCTTGTTTGAGATGAAAGTTTGGAGGGATGGCCGGGTCTTGGTAGATTTGCAGTGGTCTGATACTCCTTCCATTTCAATATAATTGCTTGCACAGTGCTCCTTGAGATGTTTAAAGCTTGGGAAATCTTTTTGTATCCAAATCCGGCTTTAAACTTCTCCACAACAGTATCTCGGACCTGCCTGGTGTGTTCCTTTGTCTTCATGGTTCTCTCTGCGCTTTAAACAGAACCCTGAGACTATCAAAGAGCAGGTGCATTTATACGGAGACTTGATTACACACAGGTGCATTCTATTTATCATCATCAGTCATTTAGGACAACATTGGATCATTCAAAGATCCTCACTGAACTTCTGGACTGAGTTTGCTGCACTGAAAGTAAAGGGGCCAAATAATATTGCACGCCCCACTTTTCAGTTTTTTATTTGTTAAAAAAGTTTAAATTATCCGACAAATTTCATTCCACTTCACGATTGTGTCCCACTTGTTGTTGATTCATGACAAAAAATAAAAAATTTATATCTTTATGTTTGAAGCCTGAAATGTGGCGAAATGTTGAAAGGTTCAAGGGGGCCAAATACTTTTGCAACATTGCACATTATTCTGACCCAGTCGGTGATATTGGAGCATTTAGAAATAACACACTGGTTGAAAATGCACTGTACTAACTCCCCCCGCCCTGAGGTTATAAAGCAAGAAATATCCACACCATATGCACCCCCTCCCCACACACACACATACACACACACATACTGAGGCCTGGAGCGCTGCAGTCGCCCGGCCGTGATGAGCATCCGGGCTTCTCTCTTGTGACGGGCGCCGGGTGCAGTCGTTTAAAGAGCGTTTAGGACCAGCTCGCGGGGCCTCAGACCGCGGGGCCTCAGCTCCTGCGGGCCGCGCTCACTGCCAAGACCCGGTGCGAAAAGAGACTGGAGGCCAAAAGATGTCACCATTACTCATTTCTTCAATTCATCTGGTCTGGACTTGCCACACACACACACACACACACACATACTATAGACACAAACACAAACGCGCATATACAGTACACACACACACACACACATATACAAGCACACATATAGTCACATACACACACATACACACATATAGACACAAACACGCATATACACACACATACAAGCACACAGACACACACACCCACCACACACACACACACACACATTAAGAGATCCTTTATTCGTCCCACAGTGGAGAAATGTCAGTGTTGCATCACAAGTTATTGAACAGTAGGAAAGAGGAGCACACAGCACAAGTTAAGTG
Organism: Knipowitschia caucasica; assembly: GCA_964034765.1. Classification (NCBI taxonomy): domain Eukaryota; kingdom Metazoa; phylum Chordata; class Actinopteri; order Gobiiformes; family Gobiidae; genus Knipowitschia; species Knipowitschia caucasica. The sequence goes on from OZ035840.1 coordinate 32,237,963, forward strand.
AACGATAACTACACTAATTAAAATAAAACATATTTTTGACAATAAATGGCGTCACACAGCCACTAAAAATGAGTAGAAATTTCAACCTGGGTGAAAAGAACTGGACATGACTGAAGTGGGCGTTGAGTAGTTCTAAAATATATTATTATTCAGCTTTTCCAGTAAATAAATACATATGTTTTTTCTTTTTTTCATTCTTTTGGTCCATCTGAGCGTTTGAACATTGCTTATTCAGCCTTGACTCGGGCCTTGTCCCGGTTTAACCCACTCCCAACACGATGTGATCTGGATGACCCTGTTCCATCCCGTTCCACTTTGGTCCATTGTAGATGTTTCTTTTCTTGTTGTGTGAAGAACGTTGTGTTGCCTTGTGTATGCACTGTGCTATACAAATAAACTTGCCTCAACTTTGATAGATTTGTGTGAAACTCTCCAAAGTGTCCACACTCGTCCTGTGCTCAGCGGAGTGTGCATAACATTTGTCTTTTGTTATTTCTAGCTGCTTTTTCAATGATTTATTAATTTGTTTTGTTGTGAATGGTTGTGTTTCTGCTGCTACTGGACACTTGAAGTTCTCCTACAGGGATCAATATTTTTTACGTTTTTTTAATTATTATTGTTATTTTTTTAACTTTATTTGGCATGGCACAGACTTTGTAAGCAAAACATATTTTTATTTATTTTTATTATTATTATTTTTTTACATATGTATGCTTTATTTGTGGGTATAAAATAATTAGTAATAGTTAATCACAAGTACAGCAAAAAAATAGATATATAGAGTAATAATACTAACATGACACATGGATGCAGGAAAAGGAGTGGGAAGAAGAAACACTTACAGTATGTAATCCCACCTCTAATTACTTCAGTTACATTACTTTGGTAAAGTAAAGGCTTCCTATTAGCTCCAACGTAAATTTATTTTTATCAATAAAGTGTCTGTCTGTCTGTCTATTTACCTATTTATTGACACACGGCACATTTCTCTTCCAGGGGCTGTTTGAGGTCCTCTCCAGCAGGGGCACACTCCTGCTGCTGTGTAGGAGCAGCAGGAGGTTCAGCAGGGGCACACTCCTGCTGCTGTGGAGGAGCAGCAGGAGGTTCAGCAGGGGCACACTCCTGCTGCTGTGGAGGAGCAGCAGGAGGTTCAGCAGGGGCACACTCCTGCCGCTGTGGCGGTGCAGGAGGAGGTTCAGCAGGGGCACACTCCTGCTGCTGTGGCGGTGCAGGAGGAGGTTCAGCAGGGGCACACTCCTGCTGCTGTGGCGGAGCAGCAGGAGGTTCAGCAGGGGCACACTCCTGCCGCTGTGGCGGTGCAGGAGGAGGTTCAGCAGGGGCACACTCCTGCCGCTGTGGCGGAGCAGGAGGAGGTTCAGCAGGGGAACACTCCTGCCGCTGTGGCGGAGCAGGAGGAGGTTCAGCAGGGGCACACTCCTGCCGCTGTGGCGGAGCAGCAGGAGGTTCAGCAGGGGCACACTCCTGCCGCTGTGGCGGAGCAGCAGGAGGTTCAGCAGGGGCACACTCCTGCCGCTGTGGCGGAGCAGCAGGAGGTTCAGCAGGGGCACACTCCTGCTGCTGTGGCGGAGCAGCAGGAGGTTCAGCAGGGGCACACTCCTGCCGCTGTGGCGGAGCAGCAGGAGGTTCAGCAGGGGCACACTCCTGCTGCTGTGGCGGAGCAGCAGGAGGTTCAGCAGGGGCACACTCCTGCTGCTGTGTAGGAGCAGCAGGAGGTTCAGCAGGGGCACACTCCTGCTGCTGTGTAGGAGCAGCAGGAGGTTCAGCAGGGGCACATGGCTCCACATGCATCAGGTCAGTGAATTATGGATGTCTTATGAATCATTGACTCCAAGCGCTCCTTTTTAGGTGCTCTGCCTCCCTCTAACAGCAGAGCCAGGCCAAATATGTCTGTACAGCAACAAAAATGTGTGTAAAAAAAACACATGATTATTTTTGTTCATTAAAAGCGATAATGAGAGTTAATGTATTTTAGATTTACATATTTTCATGGCTTAGAATGAGAAACAATATCTGAGTAGTGGATAATATATGGTGAAACAAGGAGGAAATGCAAAATATGCTTTATATGTCCTGTCCCTGTGATATCTCTCTCTTTTAAATTTGAAAAGAATTGTAAAGAATATAATGTGATGAATAAAACCTGACAAATTAGCAACAGTAGGTTTATGAGAAATGAGCTTTTGAGACACACAGGTTCATTCAATCACTGCAGAGGTAAAGATGCCTCGTATTTATCAAGTTAATTCTCATATTGTAGTTCCCATGTAGATAGATAGATACTTTATTGATCCTGAAGGAAATTGTGCACTGGTCCCTTGCTCGCAATCATAGAAACATACATACATAGGTTAGAATTAAAAGATGCAAAATAGTTAAAAAAGAGACAATAAATACATTAAAAACATTAAAAGAGAAGTTAAGGCACTGCAAAACAATTCTCAAGACCCCTCCCTCCTCCCCCCTGCTCCTCCCTGAAGTGGCTTTGTTATAGAGCCTGATGGCTTTGGGGTTTTTTAGTTTTTTAGTCTGTCCCTGGAGCACCTCAGAGAGAGGAGTCTGGAGCTCATGGTGCTTCTCTGGCGGGAAAAAAATGAATTTAGTGGGTGGCTCTGGTTGGACAAGATCTCCCTGATCTTGGAGAGCGTTCTTTGCTCTACCACCTCCTCCACTGAATCCAGACCCAGACCCACCACAGAGCCCGCCTTTCTAATGAGCCGGTTCAGCCTCTCAGTGTCCCTCTTTCGTGCACTGCCCCCCCAACAGACAACTGCATAAAAAAGGTCACTAGACACAACAGACTGATAAAACATGTAGAGAAGCTTATCACAGACCCTGAAAGATGCCAATCGCCTCAAAAAGTACATCCTACTCTGCCCCTTCTTGTACACAGCGTCCATGTTGGCTGCCCAGCTCAGCTTGTTGTCCAGCTGCAGCCCCAGGTGGAAACCACTTCCACCACAGACCCCTCGATAATAATGGGCTGCAGAGAGGGTGGTGCCCGGCGAAAGTCCAGCACCACCTCCTTAGTTTTGGCTGAGTTTAAAAGAAGCTTGTTCCGCTGGCTCCACTCCACAAAGTTCTCAACCAAGCCTCTACTCCCCAAAATAGTTTGGGGAGTATAGAGGTATGTTCTCAAAATAGTTTAACAATTGCACTTGGCTCCATTCACATTCTCTAGAGCACAGATGGAAAACACAGGGAGAAAACTGCGGTAGGCTGTAATACGACCAATCTCCAGCCAATAAAATTAAGTTTGGTTTCTTAGCTTCTTAAAATAGGCCCATAATACATTCAGCGTTAGGATCTACAGCCTGAGTCCTGGATCTACAGCCTGAGTCCTGGATCTACAGCCTGAGTCCTGGATCTACAGCCCGAGTCCTGGATCTACAGCCCGAGTCCTGGATCTACAGCCTGAGTCCTGGATCTACAGCCTGAGTCCTGGATCTACAGCCCGAGTCCTGGATCTACAGCCTCAGTCCTGGATCTACAGCCTCAGTCCTGGATCTACAGCCTCAGTCCTGGATCTACAGCCTCAGTCCTGGATCTACATCTACAGCCTCAGTCCTGGATCTACAGCCTCAGTCCTGGATCTACATCTACAGCCTCAGTCCTGGATCAACAGCCTCAGTCCTGGGTCTACAGCCTCAGTCCTGGATCTACAGCCTCAGTCCTGGGTCTACAGCCTCAGTCCTGGATCTACAGCCTCAGTCCTGGATCTACAGCCTCAGTCCTGGATCTACAGCCTCAGTCCAGCCTGCTCATTCATGGAAGCAGATCCCTCTCAATGTGGGCCTCCTGTGGTTTCCAAATGTTTTTCACACATGACTTTCTTTCTTTTTTTTTGACTCATTCCTTGTCGATGCCGGAGCATGTACGATCCGGGACATTTAAGGATATTAACATTTATTAACATGGTCCAATGTGTTTCTTATTACTGCATTTCGTGTGTTCAAAGTGTTTGATTCACTGATTGGTTTTTGGAAAATCAACAACTTCAAACACATTAGGCCAAACTGCTGCGTGTGGCCTCCTGGCTCCCTCTGGCCTCTCTGTGGAGATGTGGGGCCCCTTTTACAGAATCACCCACTTCCTGCTGGCGGCGCTTGTGCCCATGGTCTTGTGTTGTCTTCTTTGACGGTACATCGAGGCCACACCATGAAAATCCTTTTATTCTCCAACCGACAAACTCATTACTACTAGTGCCAAGTCCAACTAGTGCCAATAGGTTGCGTTCACTGTGGTTAAAAACAAAAAAAATGTTTGTTGAATTTGATATAACAAGGTAAACTCCAATGGTTCATCTACACCCAGTGTCTCCAAACGTTTTCACCCAGAGAGCTACAGCGAGCTACTCCTTTAAGCAGCTCTGAGAAAAATGTGGCAATATATTGGTGTGAACAAGCCCAATATCGGGTACATTCATTTTCTATCATCGCATATTTGTTACTAGTGCATAAAGTAAGTGTATTTACAATAATAGATAATGAAAATGAATTTAAAAAATCTGAAATATGAAGTATATCTTTTGATTTGTTCATTTCTAAATCCTGTGGCGTGCTACCTGGGAGCGGGTGGCGAGCTACTGGTGGCTCACGAGCTACAGGTTGGAGGCCCCTGATCACACGAGGGTGGACTGACGCCAAAGCCACAGGACAACAAAGGCCATAGGAAGCTACAATGTGGAAGACTAACATTTGGGGCTATAAAGATGAATTATGGAAGTGAACAAGCTCAATCTTACATGTGATCCCAAATTCTCACACAACCCTCTCCTCCTGTGCTCCTGATGGATCACGCAATACATTTGTACGCTGTGATGTCATCTGAAAACTGTTTTTGAGCTTGTACGGCACATGTGTCAAAGTCAAGGCCCGCGGGCCAAATCCGGCCCGCAAATGAATTTTACATGGCCCGTTGACTATTACGTCAATTGCGTTTTCCGCTATTTTCATGTTCCCAGATGTCTATTATATCTAATATGTTTGGGGATAAGCTTGAGAGCATATTGAATCGAGCCAGCAGGTGGCAGCAGCGCTCTCTGAATGGTTTGAAAACAGCTAGATGCACTTGTTGTGCCTCTTTTTTTCTCAGCTTTTTGGTGATTTCAGTAAAACTTCCCTCTACTCAACTGGGGATTACAAGCTAGAAACAAAATTATTTTTGCTGATGAAAGTAGACAGTCTATTCTTTCAGAATCTGGTTTCGGATTTCAGATCATAGTCATAGTACACAATATTCTGTGGGTCTTGAAAAATCTATAAAAATCATCAGAAACTGCTGGCAATATGGCAAGACCTTTTCTGAAATAGGCTGGCAGGCAATGAGGTAATAAACATTGAACCAGTCCGGCCCTCGGCTCACAGCAAATTTTGTTTTTTTGGCCCTCTGATGTATTTGACTTTGACATGCCTGTTGTACGGTGACTGGAAATGCATAATATTATTCACACCAACATGAATGTGATCTACTTCGACTCATCTCAACTCAACCCCAAAAAAGTTGAGAATCTTTATTTCGATCCCATTCCACGGCCATCTCCTTGGGGTCAATTCTTTACATACATTATTGTCCGTTCAACAGTACATATAGTGGATCTCAATAGTCAAATCTCACCAGTGAATGCTTTCAGTTTAGTGCAGGCGCTGTCCATTGTGCTGAAGTTATTCTCATTGTTTGCCGTAAATCTGCTCTCTGTAAACGATCTTTAAATGTGCACTTTGAAACTATATGGCTACTGCTGTGCCAACAATGCTCCAATGAATATATATATATTTTTTTTGAAGTTTGAAGTGTGTTGATTGATGAAAAATACCTATAATACCTATATAATCATTTGCTCCTCATTTTGGAGAGAACCAAAAGAAGGACCACATTCACAGACCATTGCATTTCCTCTTCTTGGATATGATCTTGAATTAAAATAGTGCAAAGCTATATATAGACATTTTCTATCTATTTATTTGGGGGCATTTCTTCAAGAGTGTCTTGAGCCTTTTTTGTGAGAGACGTAGTTGTTGAGGCATAATTAACATTACATAAATAAACATACACATTTACTGTAGGGTTTCCGTCTCAGTCCCGTAAAAGTATATTGTCATTGTCCCACTGTAACGTGTCTCATTGTCATTTTAAAATCCATAAATATGTGTAATGTTCCGTACTCGGGTCAAAAATACCCACCACAGATTAGGGTCTAAAAAGGTCTATATGACTATGTTTTTAAAAAATATATATTTAGGGTATTTCTAACCCTAACCCTAACCCACGTCTCTTAAGTCTACTATTTGTGTGACGAAGAACGGCCCTCTTTGGTGCTTCAGTTGATTGACAGGTGGATTAGCCAATCGCAAGTGTTTATGTTCCAGGTTTAAATGACAGCTAATTCGGGCTAATCCGGGTGCGTTATAAAAAAGTGAGAAGTGGTTGGACTGAAGTCACAGAAATGAACCCTGCTTTTCTTGTACACAGTTTATACGGCTATTAGAACATATGTGAATTGCAGGTATATGTTTAGGCCCATTTGAATGTATGCTCCTTTAAGTGCTGCTAAGAGCTAATATGCTAACAGTGTGCGCAATGTTTTTGGTGTGCTATTCTCATGTACATAATGCGTTTGATAAGTAGCTCATTCTAATTTAGATTTTCTCTGTTATTTGCAGGACCACACACACACACACACACGCAGACCCACAAAGATATACTGTAGATACCTGCTGTAAAGAACTTTTAATAAACCAAAAACAAACCAGACAAACTTGCTCTCCCCACGACAAAACATGACAACTGCCTCCACATGACCAACAGTAAACAAACACACAAACATAGGCCTTCTTTACAGCAGCAGGAAGTCTCTCTACAGTGGAAGACGAGCCACATCATGTCTCTCCTTCACTGGACATTTAAGGTGGTGCCGCTCATCGATCCTCTCTGTTTGGATGTGAATTATTAATTTGCCGGGTCACCCTTAAAACCTCTGCGCTCTGATCATTTCCCATTCACAAATACGACTATTTGCGTTTGTAGTCGATCAATGAGGCGGTGGAACAGACGTGAGGGAAATGTGTCCTCAGGGAGCGGTGGTAGCGGCTCAAGGGGCTTTAAAGTAAATTCACAAACGTCCATGAAGCATATTAAAGGAGACGTGTGTTGGTGGGAGTCAAGTATTAAAGTAGAAATATGTAAGATTTTCATTAAATGGCCCTAATAGTTCAAAAGTCATTACCTGATAACAGTAGTTCAGAGATATTCGAATCTCAAAATTAGTTTACAGCCCCTCAATCTTGTTATTGTTTTCATTTCGATGTCCCGCCCCCCACTGTTTCCCCAATCAGAAAGTCCGTGATCCGAGCGCCAGAACTCACCACGCCAAGCTAATCTCACTGGTAAGTATCATGTGGCCACAGAACTAAAAACGGTTCTGTTATGATTCTCAAATCATGAACAACAAATCAAGGAATAAAACCAGGATTTCTGTTGAGGCCTTTGTGAAAAAAAGTGTTGGTTATAGATTTGTTGTTGACTAAACTTGTCTATTCAGATGTTATGGTCCCAGCTGGAGTCGTCTGCATATCTGGCACATTTCTGCCCATAATGATAGTGATACTTTATAATTTTCTGTTTTAGAATGTTACATTTTATCTACCTGTGCCACCACCACAAAAAAAAAAAACCTAATTTCACTTGAGAAATGTCCAAAAGTAAAGTATAAAGAATATATATAGCTAAAACAGCCAAGCATGTAATTTCACCAAAGAAATTGCCAAAGCTTTGCTTCAGTCACTATTTGTATTTTTGACATCTGTCACGTCTTTAGATCAACTTTTTCAGACAGAAAAGTGACAAAGATAAACCCTCAACTGTGGGACTCTCACTTTAGACCAGAATGTGTAATAATAAGAGGATTCCACAAAAATAAATTGTGATATGACGAAATGTGGAATGACATTTGTAACAGATATTTTTCTTCATTAAACCTTTTTATAGAACTGTCTTCTACACAAGAGCTCCATGTGTCTCATGTGAAACAGAAATCAAATGAAAGGTATGGCGTAAATGTGCACGCGTAAAAGGCTAAACGCGTCTGTGATGTGTTGGCAAAAGCACCTTTACTAGTGTGAGCGAGACTACTGCTGCTGCTGCTGCTACTGCTGCTGCTGCTGCTACTGCTGCTGCTGCTGCTGCTGCTGCTACTGCTGCTGCTACTGCTGCTGCTGCTGCTGCTGCTGCTGCTGCTGCTGCTGCTGCTACTGCTGCTACTGCTGCTGCTGCTGCTACTGCTGTGCTACTGCTGCTGCTGCTGCTGCTGCTGCTGCTGCTGCTGCTGCTACTGCTGCTGCTACTGCTGCTGCTGCTGCTACTGCTGCTGCTACTGCTGCTACTGCTGCTGCTGCTACTGCTGTGCTACTGCTGCTGCTGCTGCTGCTGCTGCTACTGCTGCTGCTGCTGCTACTGCTGCTGCTACTGCTGCTACTGCTGCTGCTGCTGCTACTGCTGTGCTACTGCTGCTGCTGCTGCTGCTGCTGCTGCTGCTGCTGCTGCTGCTGCTACTGCTGCTGCTGCTGCTACTGCTGCTACTGCTGCTGCTGCTGCTGCTACTGCTGTGCTGCTGCTGCTGCTGCTGCTGCTGCTGCTGCTGCTACTGCTGCTGCTGCTGCTACTGCTGCTGCTACTGCTGCTACTGCTGCTGCTGCTGCTACTACTGCTGCTACTGCTGCTGCTGCTGAAGAAGAGGAGGAGAGAGAAGAGCCTGTTTGGAGTTTCTGCGCGGGAGGGGCGGAGGAGAAGGAGAGTTCTCTTCGTCCATTAATTTCCAAATGTCTGTTGCTAAGAATAGCCTCCCGCTCTCCCTCCACCTTCCGTCACACACACGCACACGCACGCACGCATATGGGCTGCAGCAGGACGTATGCGCATCCAGGCTCTTCCACCGAAATTAGTGCTACATTTGATGTTGGCGTGAGCGTGAGCGGTGCCGGAGCCAGTGCATGTCACCGGTCATGACGTGCAGCTCCAGGGCAGGGCTCTGCACAAACACACGGGAGAGTGTGCGTGACGGCTGCGTCTGGAGTTGGACGGAGCGCGTGCGTCAGTGCTGCGGGTGGAGAGGCAAAGAAGACCCCCCCCCTCGCCACACATTCTATATGATTTAATTTCATGCAAATTAAGATACACAAAAACACACATATTACAGAATGCAAATCCTGAGATGAGAAGTGCAGCCCTGTTTAATTTAGCTCTCTGTTATCCAATAACCCACCCCCCTCTCTCTCTTTTCTCCAACGCACACGTACACGCACGCACGCACACACGCACATCGAGCCCAGAGGAGCTGAGGAGCAGAGACGAGCAGAAAGGAGTGAAGGTCCTGCACGGCGAGACAGCGCAGGACACCGGGGCTCATCAGTGCGGACCGCGGGGAGAGCAGTGGGGCGGGGATGGAGAGGGAGCTGCACCTACAGCCCTGCGTTCAGTCACGGAGACACGATGAGGCGGCCGCGCTCCCTCTGCCTTTGACGACACGGCGGATGTCCCCACTCTGCTCCTGATGCAAGCGCAGGTGACGAGCGGCAAGAGGAGGACGTGTGAGAGGAGGACGTGTGAGAGGAGGACGTGTGAGAGCAGCGGACTGTCCACGGCGGACACCATGAGCGCGACGCATCGCTGGAGTGCGGTATTTTCTGTCTTCTCTTTCAAATAAGACCACGACTGTCACCTCGCGTGTTTTTCCTTCTCAGCGGCCGATGGTGGAGCCTCCAGTGCCACTCTCTGTAACAAACATTGCGGATGTTTCAGAAATAAATAAATAATTGCCGTTTTTTCGTCTTTGAGTGGCATGTTTTGTTGAAAATGACAAGTGGCCATCTCTGATTCTGTCAAGACAACAGGCTGCTGATGTGTTTTTGGACAATCTGTTTCACTGACGCCCGTTCTTCTGGACATGACATTTTTACTGGAGCGAAAGCATGAGCCATGGACAATATGAAACATTCATGTCTGCGGGATACAGCCTCTGGATGCTTTTATGTTGTGGCCAAATCGTGCGTGTGACGGACCGCCGAGCGGACACAGCCCCCAGCCCCTGTGTGTAGACTGCTCTCATCTGCCCCAGCATCAGCTCACATGGGCGGCCTGCTCCAGTGAATCAGCCGCAGCAGCCTCTGCCTCAACAACACTTGTGCACATGAGCCGTGCGGATCCAGATGGGATGTAATGTTGTGTGGCCGCACAGCTGCTTCTCCGCTGCTTCGTGAAGACCGCCCCCGGCTTTGGCTCTGGCTTTGGCTCTGGCTCTGGCTCTGGTGTAAAGGATGGCGCGCTTTGGAGACGAGGTGCCGGCCAGGTATGGCGGCGGTGGTGCGGGAGGCCGCGGTGGCAGCAGGCAAGGAGGACCGCACGGGCACGGTCACGGACACGGACATGGCCACGGCATGCACGGACACGGGATGCACGGCCACGGGCCCCCCGGAGGCCCCGGGGGCCAGAGAGTGTACAAACAGTCTATGGCGCAAAGAGCGCGGACTATGGCCCTGTATAATCCCATCCCCGTGCGTCAGAACTGTTTCACTGTCAACCGCTCCCTCTTCATCTTTAGTGAAGACAACTTTGTGAGAAAATACGCCAAAAAGATCACCGAATGGCCATATCCTTTTCACTGAGTGTTGAGTGTCATGCAGCTGTGCCCAGGCCTCTGGGGACCAGGTAGGCCCCTAGTACATGCACCCTGTTATGTGACACGTAGCTGTTCACTAGTGAACATGTATCAGCATCGACGCGGGGAATACGGAGAACAGATTTATAGTTAATTAACGCGGGGCCGTGAACTAACAGCACTTTTTACGAGGCTGTAGATCTCTATCAATCACATCTGTTTGTTGTTCCGTGTCACGGTGGAGTTGGGACCTGCTTGATATACGCACCTTGTGCGTGTGATAGTCCACGTCTGTTGGTGTTTTAGCGTGCGTGTGTGTGTATGTGTGTGTGTGCTTATGTCAGCATGTGCTGTGTCGAGCATACACAGAGGTACAGAGGAATGGAGAGCAGAGCAGAGGGAGAGGGGGAAGGGAGGAGGAAAGGTGAGAAGATGAGAATAAGCGACAGTAGTTGTGCGGCTGCTGTCAGAGATGTGCAGGTGTTGAACGGGCAGCTCTGGACTTTACTGCTCCCTCCTCTTCTTATTAGAAATCTCTACCACAGCTCATATCAGATGCTTGTTAAAGTATACATCAACTTCATAAATGTTATTTAGTAAAACCATCAAGCTACAAACCATGGAGGACATGTGTGTGAGCAAATGTAAAGAGGAGGCTTCTGTGTTTTTATGGTGAAGTGTGAAAGCCGCTTCTGTCAGATAGAAACCCTCTGTTGGACATGTTGCTATTGGTTGTCATGCAGTGATTCCAGTCTGCACTTCGGTACAAACCTTATATGAACAAATATGGAATCAGAATCACAATTATTTTCATTCTCATTGTAAGTTACAGAAACAAACTGTTACTTTGGCTCATGGCACAGACCGCAGATGCATCAGTGTGAGTACAGAGCAGAAGTATGTTGTTGTCAGCCACTTATGATCAGTGCAGTAGTTGTGAGTTTAGGGCTGTGGTGGATGTGGTGACCGTTCAGGATGTGTGTTTACGTTAAATGGTGTTTCACTTTTAACAGTAGTCATTGCGTTATATTCACAAACACTCTTTACCCTCACCTTTCTTTAGCTTTTCATTTATTTAAGAAGAAAGTCACTGTTCAGCCATTTTATCTGGCAACACAAATATGAACAATGTTAAATGGTGTGTAACATTGACGGCAACACAATTACACTTAACCCTAACCCTGGACTTATTTAGCAAGAGAGAAAATAATTCCAAAACGACAATTTGAGTGATGAAGGCGGGGCAATGCAGCTGTGATTTTAGGGAAAAGCTAAATGCCTAATCTATTGTAGTTTTATGACGAACTGGGCGCTAACGTATCGCTGTGCTCCATTCATGCGTGTGTCATGATGCTCCTGTTGTGGACTTGGATTTACGGTCATGAAATGTGTAGCCACCTTGTGTTGTTACATCACCGGCTCATAAATAACACAGCCTTGTGACCCGGGTCTCCTCGGGGTCCAGAAATGCAATCTCCAACATCGACTGCTCTGGTGAACTTTGATCCCGAGTCCCGGCTTTGACCTTGTCCCATATATTTGTGAACGCACCTTAGTGGATCATTTGAAGCATTGGTTTCTGTGTATTAAACAACAAAAAAGCATTTGTTGTTTAAATGCTCATCCCCTTCCTTTATTTTAGCTTGATATTTTCTTTTGTGGTTTTAAAGTTGAAATATTTGGAAGGTTTTGGCCATGACATAACCTCCAGCTCAAGCACATGCAGGTTCTCTATTTAGATTCATTCATTCATTTTTTTGTCTCTTTAATTATTCCTTGCTCTGAGCTCGAGTAATGTCCCGTACATTCAGGTCGTGAGTAATAATCTCGATATCTCCTGTTTGAAGAGCATGCACCAGAGTTGGCATATTCCATCCATTCTTCTAAAGACAGTGTCAGCAACTTAAATTGTGTTTAATTCTTGCAAGAATGTGTATTTACAGCCAAGGAATACTCTTAATATTATGCACAGTAAATATTTCCCATAACGACACAATAGTATCGTTAAGATCTTCCCTCTGTTTAAAGTGAACATCAGGTACTTTTTGATGATCCGCTCATAATCACCTCTGCAGCCTCCTGATTGGATGGAATTTAATCAATTAATTTCAATCATCCCTTGTGATTGGTTTAAACATTTGTCTCCAGTAAATTTTACTGAGTGTAGTTATGTTGATTGTCGGTCCTGTAATCTCAACATGAGTCTAAAAAGTGCATTTGTCATACATGAGCAGATTAATGTGGCCCGTGTTCTGCGGTGGTTTGTAATGTGGACACACTTAAATTGTGCTTTGCTCTGGTGTAAGTAGAGATGAAGTCAATACAGACTGGAAGTATTGATTGTAATGTTTATCCCTGCCAGAAATATATCAGAACCAATGTGCTGTCGAAAGGACCCACTAATCTTTATATTCTCATAATAAAACACAAGTATTTTCTTATTTTCTTAGTTCTTGATTGCTAAATTGGAATATCATCTTGAAATGTATATAAACAGGTGTGTTTTCAATTCTTTATTGGTAATAGTTCCAAGTTATTCTGACAAAAATAATAATAATTAGTCTGAATTACTGCCACACATCAGACTCGGCAGACTCACACAGGTGTGTGTTTCTCCTGAGGAGTTTACAGCTGCAGCCTCCTCACCACCCCTTCACACCCGCTCTTCCAAGAGGTCTCCCATCACAATACTAACCAGGCGCTGCCCTGCCTAGCTTCTGTGATGTTTAGGAGTGAAGATGCCGGTGGCTTCAGTAACTATGGTTGTGTTTTCAACCAATCTATTTTGTTAATCCAACCGAGGCCGAATTGGTTAATCTGAACAATACACAGTCAATCCAACTAATATCAGTTTAACACATTTGGATACGTGTTTTTAAGGTGTCAATTTAAGACTATAACAGTCTCTATATCCGCACAATAAACCCATCGATCAAATGTTGTTCTCAAATTAGCTTCAGTGAGCCCTTTTTCATGGAGACAATCCATCCCACCTCACAGGAGTCACTCACATTCTGATGACAGCCTGGTCCCACACTGCTGCTTTGGCTCACGACAATACACACTTCACTTTAAGACAGTTTGCACTTTTTTGGGTGGTCTCCGGTGAGAAAAGCAGTCATGATCTAGTGACACACATTTGTCTCACTGTGTGACGCTGATCAGGTTTGGATTGTGCCTGTGGAATTGTTGTGTACTGAAACTGGAACAAGTTCATATATGTGCTGATTTAATATTAAATACAAAACAATGCAAATGATGGCTTATTATGTTTCTCATGGTCTCAAGCTGATTATCCGATGAGGAAACAGACACACATAATAATAATAATAATAATGCATCGGTTTTATATAGCGCTTTTTTGGACACTCAAAGACGCTTCACATGTGTCATTATTCATTCACTCCATACACGGTGGTGATAAACTACTACTGTAGCCACAGCTGCCCTGGGGCACACTGACAGAAGCGAGGCAACCAGTCTGTGCCATCGGCCCCTCCGACCACCACCAACCATTCACACACACACCAGACTCATTCTAGGCAATGGGGGTGAAGTGTCTTGCCTAAGGACACAACGGCAGCACTTTACAGCCGCAGCCGCCCCACTGTGGCTGGTGTTCCCAGAGGTTAAGTGTCTTGCCAAGGACACAACGACAGTAGTCAGTGGGAGTCGATGGTGAAAGTCTTGAGCGGGGCTTGAACCCACAACCTTCTGGCTCAAAGGCCAACGCTCTACCAACTGCCGCCCTACATGTCTTTCAGGTTGCTATTATTTGGTGAGCTCAGAGGCTTTGTGTATGTGGGTGCTTTGCAAAACGGACACATTGAGGAGCAGATAAAGTATTATAGTATAGTGTTGTGTGGTGGTTCTAGTAAATCCAAAATGGGAATACGACTGTGGACTACAATCAGTCCATCCTCATCGGGAATAACGACGTCTCAAACTGTCCCCGGCTGATCTCTTTCCTGCGATCAGTGACTTTTGCTGCTCATGTAACTCTGCCGCTAATACCTGATCCACATGAACCAAAATCAATAAGATCAAATGCCTCTCCCGGCTCCTTGTGTCTCGCAGAAGCTCAACGGCAACACATGCTTTTTCTGCCTTACACAATACTTTTATATACATCTTTCTGATTGTTGGTACTCTGTTTACGTCCCTGAAAATACTGTCGCCTCGTCAGAAATACCTGTGTTTTTAGTTTATTCATGAGAGTTTGAGGCAGTCTCTTAAGAAGTTGAAATGTCTGATTCTGCCATGAGCTGTATAGTTTTAGAAGCATCATGACAGGATTACAGTCTGAGCTTGATCTAGTTCAATGGATCTACAGTCGCTCTTCCCTCAGATTGAGAGTCGAGCCAATCCGCTTCCAGAGAAGATGCATCGCAACCGAAGAAACAAAATTATCATTCATTGAACAAAAAAGTGTCTCGTTGACAGAATTTAGCTGAGAAATGTGTGAAATGATCGCAGTCTGAAACCTTGTGGTGAGCAACACAACTTTTAATTGCGGGAATATCAATAGTTACAAACATTTCTTTAATATTAAGAGAAACATTGACTCCACCTTCTCAAAGACAAAACTAAATAACAGAAAAAGATTAAGGTTTATTCTTCCCTCAGTGAGGAACTACAGCAAGGTTAATTTAGTTTGAATGAGGTAAATGATATGTCCCCATCTTTTATATCAAAGTGGACTAACTGAGAATTTGCCATTAGCATTGGGGAGTTTAGATCCAACCTCCACCATCCAAGTCTCGAGTATCGCTGGCTAAACTGCGACAAGATTCAACATTAGGAATTAAATAACCAGTTTGTTGAGGATACCAGCCCTTTCATGTTATTGATGCATTCATTACATTAGAAATAGAAACGGCCTTCAACCTGTCAATCATACCTGTTATGCTACCTGTCCCTATTAGCTTCCTGATAGGTAAAATCTGGATTTACACAGACATAAAAGAAAGCAGGCCAATCTAGAGCTTCTTTATAGTAGTAATAACAGAGCATAGATTTTACAATGTTAGGTAAATAATAGAACACAATAGCTTTAAAGTTGAATATTATGCCGTTTTTAGTTTCAGCATAAAAAGCACTCTCAGCAAGAAGGTCCTGGGTTCAAATCCCGGTTGGAACAGGGCCTTTCTGAGTGGAGTTTGCATGTTCTCCTATGTGTTATGCACAATGGTCAATAAAGTAATCTGAATCTCCCCGTGTCTTCGTAGGTTTCCTCTGGGTGCTCCGGTTTCCCCTACCACTAAAAACATGTACAATAGGTCTGGCATGTGCCTCCTGTACTGACCCCGCTCCCATCTCTGTGTGGAGCGAGAGACAAATGCCCAAAAAACAACAATTATAAACCGCTTTGTGACTCTGGTCTGTGAAAAGGCGCTATATAAATAAAGATTACTTACTACTTACTAAATGACAACAGTAGTTATCTCAGAGGACTTAACAAAACCGTTGAAATCGCCAAAGTGTCCTGGATCAGCAGAGTCCTTCTTGTTAGACGGTAACTTTCGAAAACTCTAAAACCCAGCGGGAGAACAGTGAGAAACCTCGGGGAGATCCACATCCGCTCCACACGGACAGACGGGCTTCAGATCCAGGACCGAACCTACAGCACGAGGACCAAGGCCACGCGGCGGTTGTAGAAAATCTGGTCCCATGATGATTAATCTAGTCTCCTGTTATGTCAAAGGTTCAATTTCCATCTCCATGTTTTGAGGATGTATTGGAATTCGTTTATTCACATGCGATGGGGAGGAGGACAGTTGCAGCACGGATCGGAGCCAGGTGATTGACAGCACAAATGAGATAATGTTCCAGTATTTGCAGAGGCATAGATGTGTAGCAGAGGAGTGGGATAGTGTCCAAGGGAGATACTCCAGTCCCAACCTTCATTATTATTTTTATTTATTATTGCCTAAACTGAACCTTCTGTTTCTGTGACGTTTGGCTCGATTTCACATCTCCCTGCACAGACATAATATTATATACTCACAAATGAAATGATTTTAATTCATCATGCGTAAGTGCAGCTGTCACACTGTATTTTTTTAAGGTGACAAGAAACAGTCGGCACTAGATCATATTTGGAATCGGGACGAAACCGGAAGTAACAATCATACTTTCAAATTAGTTTTAGACTAAAAAGTCCTTAGGTAGTGACTGGTTAAGTTTTAGGTGTCTGAGTAAGATGGTTAAGGTTAGGGTTAAGGTGGTCTGAGTAAGATGGTTAAGGTGGTCTAAGTAAGATGGTTAAGGTTAGGGTTAAGGTGGTCTGAGTAAGATGGTTAAGGTGGTCTAAGTAAGATGGTTAAGGTTAGGGTTAAGGTGGTCTGAGTAAGATGGTTAAGGTGGTCTAAGTAAGATGGTTAAGGTTAGGGTTAAGGTGGTCTGAGTAAGATGGTTAAGGTTAGGGTTAAGGTGGGTCTGAGTAAGATGGTTAAGGTTAGGGTTAAGGTGGTCTGAGTAAGATGGTTAAGGTTAGGGTTAAGGTGGTCTGAGTAAGATGGTTAAGGTTAGGGTTAAGGTGGTCTGAATAAGATGGTTAAGGTTAGGGTTAAGGTGGTCTGAGTAAGATGGTTAAAGTTAGGGTTAAGGTGGTCTGAGTAAGATGGTTAAGGTTAGGGTTAGGGTGGGTCTGAGTAAGATGGTTAAGGTTAGGGTTAGGGTGGGTCTGAGTAAGATGGTTAGGGTTAAGGTGGTCTGAGTAAGCTGGTTAAGGTTAGGGTTAAGGGTGGGTTGGGGTTATTTTATGGGAATGGCTGGTTAAGTTGGTTGAATAGGTAGTTTGTTATACTGTATGTACTTCTGCTTCCGTCCCGATTGCGTATATGATCTAGTGCTGATTGAGAAGAAACTGTATTTAACTCTTGCTGTAAAATTGTCCCATTACTGTTTGTGTTTGTGAATGTGCATGTTTGTAATGTGGGGCAGACGTGCATTTGTTCATGAAGACAACCCCGGAGTGCAGGAGCAGAACAGTGAGGCCTTCATGTGGAGGGTTAGTGATGTACGTACTGCAGAATCTAAATTATTTATTGGCCACTCTCCAGTTCTGTTCTGTGAGATGGTAACTATGGGCTTAACATCCTCTTAGTGTTGAAGTGTGGTTTTTAATTAACCATTTCCTAATTCATTTGGATCAGTCACGCTGACCTTTTTCCAGGAGACCAACATGCTAACGTGGGGTTACGTTATTGACCACAGTAGCTCAAGTAAATCTGCTAAAGTTATAGGGCAGAGGCCACACACTTTTTTTAGTATTTCACTTCAAAAGGTTTCACTCCCTCTTCACAATTTGAAAATGAAATGATATTCACTTTAAAGGAGCAGAATGTAAAAATCAGATGGCTTGAAGTCAGGAGAAAAAAGATTGCGCAAACATGAACACTTTGAGTAGGTGAAAAGATCGCTCCTTTAATCCTCCAGCTCCTGTGGTCCACAGTGAGGACCACAGAGACCCGGGTGGTACTGCAGAATGGGTCAAATGCAGAAGACACATCTCCCTACGAGGACAATAATGTAAACCTTAAAGTAGCAGTATGTAAGATTTTCATGTCAAGTCATCATTAAAGGGCCCTAATCTGTCAAAAGGCATTAATGAATCATGCTCTTTTCCAATACTTCTTTAACTGATGACATTAGTTCATAGATATACATATTTCAACATTAGTTTTACAGACCCTAAATCTTGTTATTATTTTCATTTCAATGTCATTTTCCACCGTTTCACCAATCAAGAAGTCTGTGATCCGGGCGCCAGAACTCACTGCGTGAAGCTAATCTCACTGGTATAGTACCATGTGGCGCAGAACAAAAAAAGGTCTTGTTATGATTCTCAAATCATTAACGGCAAAACAAGGAATAAAACCAGGATTTCTATCTTTGTGAAAAAGGTGTTGGTTATAGATTTGTTGTTGACAAAACTCTTGTCTATTCAGCTGTTATGGTCCCAGCTGGATTCGTCTGCATATCTGGCAACCTGAGTCAGGGAGAGTGGGAGAGGCTGCAGTACCACTTCTTGGCCACTTTTTTTACATACTGCTCCATTAAATGAAACTGACACAAACATAAGCTGTCGTAACACAGAGTTTGAAGCATTTCTATAAATTCTAAACATATATATTAGTGCTGCCAGTTAAACACGTTAATAACAACGTTCACGCAAACTTATTTTAACGGACGTCCATCAGGAATGACACTATCTCCAGGTCACTGCCCAAACGTTGAAGCTGTAGTTTTTTCCTCTGATTGTGAATACTGTAAATACTGTAAAAACACAAGACTTGGATGAAAATAAACAAAATTCAATTCATTTCTACTTGGTTCTAAACAAGCAAAACAAAAGCAGGGATTGAGTTGCCTGTAAGAGACAATCCAAATACTTTCTTTTTGGAGGGGATTGAAAGAATATTTGCTTTTTGCTTCATCCAAACCCTTTTCAAACCAAATCAAGGCACATTTAGACCAGGACGGAACAAATCTGTCATTTCGTGTTTGTATATATATATGTACAGTATATATTGTGATTGTCATGGTGTGGATTTGTAGTTATTCTGTATTTAAGTTTTATTTTGAAATCTGTTCTCAGTCGGTTTGGTTTTAGTTGTACTTCCTGTCCTGTTCCCCTGTGCTGCCCCGCCCTGATGTGTTTCACCTGTGTCTCTCTGTGACTATGTGTACCTGTGTCTCTCTGTGACCATGTGTACCTGTGTCTCTCTGTGACTATGTGTACCTGTGTCTCTCTGTGACCATGTGTACCTGTGTCTCTCTGTGACCATGTGTACCTGTGTCTCTCTGTGACCATGTGTACCTGTGTCTCTCAGTGACTATGTGTACCTGTGTCTCTCTGTGACTATGTGCACCTGTGTCTCCCTGTAACTATGTGTACCTGTGTCTCTCTGTGACCATGTGTACCTGTGTCTCTCTGTGATTATGTGTACCTGTGTCTCCCTGTGACTATATGTACCTGTGTCTCTCTGTGACTATGTGTACCTGTGTCTCTCTGTGACTATGTGTACCTGTGTCTCTCTGTGACTATGTGTACCTGTGTCTCCCTGTGACTATATGTACCTGTGTCTCTCTGTGACTATATGTACCTGTGTCTCTCTGTGACTATGTGTACCTGTGTCTCTCTGTGACCATGTGTACCTGTGTCTCTCTGTGACTATGTGTACCTGTGTCTCTCTGTGACCATGTGTACCTGTGTCTCTCTGTGACCATGTGCACCTGTGTCTCTCTGTGACTATGTGTACCTGTGTCGCTCAGTGACTGTGTGTACCTGTGTCTCTCTGTGACTATGTGTACCTGTGTCTCTCTGTGACTATATGTACCTGTGTCGCTCAGTGACTATGTGTACCTGTGCCTCTCTGTGACTATGTGTACCTGTGTCTCTCTGTGTCCATGTGTACCTGTGTCTCTCTGTGACTATGTGTACCTGTGTCTCTCTGTGACTATGTGTACCTGTGTCTCTCTGTGACCATGTGTACCTGTGTCTCTCTGTGACTATGTGTCCCTGTGTCTCTCTGTGACTATGTGTACCTGTGTCTCTCTGTGACGATGTGTACCTGTGTTTCTCTGTGTCCATGTGTACCTGTGTCTCTCTGTGACTATGCGTACCTGTGTCTCTCTGTGACTATGCGTACCTGTGTCTCTCTGTGACCATGTGTACCTGTGTCTCTCTGTGACTATGTGTACCTGTGTCGCTCAGTGACTGTGTGTACCTGTGTCTCTCTGTGACTATGTGTACCTGTGTCTCTCTGTGACTATGTGTACCTGTGTCTCTCTGTGACCATGTGTACCTGTGTCTCTCTGTGACTATGTGTCCCTGTGTCTCTGTGACTATGTGTACCTGTGTTTCTCTGTGTCCATGTGTACCTGTGTCTCTCTGTGACTATGCGTACCTGTGTCTCTCTGTGACGATGTGTACCTGTGTTTCTCTGTGTCCATGTGTACCTGTGTCTCTCTGTGACTATGCGTACCTGTGTCTCTCTGTGACTATGCGTACCTGTGTCTCTCTGTGACTATGTGTACCTGTGTCTCTCAGTGACTATGTGTACCTGTGTCTCTCTGTGACTATGTGTACCTGTGTCACTCTGTGTCCATGTGTACCTGTGTCTCTGTGACTATGTGTACCTGTGTCACTCTGTGTCCATGTGTACCTGTGTCTCTGTGACTATGTGTACCTGTGTCTCTCTGTGACTATGTGTACCTGTGTCTCTCTGTGACTATGTGCACCTGTGTCTCTCTGTGTCCATGTGTACCTGTGTCTCTGTGTCCATGTGTACCTGTGTCTCTCTGTGACCATGTGTACCTGTGTCTCTCTGTGACTATATGTACCTGTGTCTCTCTGTGACTATATGTACCTGTGTCTCTCTGTGACTATATGTACCTGTGTCTCTCTGTGACTATATGTACCTGTGTCTCTCTGTGACTATGTGTACCTGTGTCTCTCTGTGACTATATGTACCTGTGTCTCTCTGTGTCCATGTGTACCTGTGTCTCTCTGTGTCCATGTGTACCTGTGCTCCTCTCCCAGCCTATTATATTGTCTTTTTTTATTTATTTATTTATATCTTGTACACAAAACAAAAGTAAACGAAGGCAACACCAAAACACCAGCTTCTCACAACTAATCTGTGACTAATTAAAACAAACTGTTCTTAGTGTCATCAAAATGATACTCCAAAATTTAGCATTATCCAAATATAAACTAAAATAAACAGCAATACAATCACAAAAATCAGAAATCAAAAAGTAAAATACAACTATGATAATAATAATAAAAGTATACATATAAATATATATATAGATACGCAGAAATACATATACATCCATTATATTGCCTTTATGTCCTTGTTCCTGGTTCTGTTTTGGATTTGTTTTATTACCCTGGACTTTTTGTTATCATTAAACCCTTATATTTTGGCATTCCTGCATGTTTGGGTCTCTCACCTCATGACAGTGATGTGTGTGTATATGTGTGTGTATTTACCGTGATAGAAATACTGTATATATATATATATCCCTTCTAACCCTCGAAGGATACTGCATTTTGATCCAACGGCGGCACATTTTGGAGCTGGGCGGCGTCTGGGGAGGTCGGCTGCGCATTATTCTGATCAGCCTCTGAGAGCAGCTGAGTGAAGCGGACAGGCATGAGCAGAGAGGGAGAATATCCAACTGTCTGTCTACGCATAAATCATTTAACGTAAAGTGCACTTTAGGCTGCAAGGGTGGTGGCGGAAACGGGGCACGCCAACTTATTTGCATCATGTTTAAAAAGTTGCATCGATTATAGGCTCAGACGGGGTTAATGCAGTTGAAATGACAGATTGAAAAAGATATATATACTCACATAATACATACAACATCTACAACAAGCAGGTGGGACCACACGCTTGGTCTAAATACATAAATACAGTTCTCGTTAACGTTTTTCATTCCTTTTCCCGGTTGTTTTCAATGTGAGTCGTGCAGAGTTGACTTGTAATGATTCTCCTGCATTTAAGACGTCATCACAACATTTCCTGTTTCATTGCCACCAGTGACGTTCGTACATTTTCCATCTTAGTCATTGATACATCCGGGATTTTAATACAAATGAAATGTATATAATTACTATTTCTTCACATAAAGTCTTTACATAATGTCTTCTACAAAGCATCAAAATGAAAGACAAAGGTTTTTCCCTTTCTGTTTACCAGCTCCAAGTGAAGGTGTCAATCCAGAAATATGTTCCTGACATTCAAGAGAAATCCTATTCACTTTACACAGTAATAACAAGGGCTAGAAACACTGAATTGATTAACTGCAGCTAATTAACTATTCAAATAGTAGACTTTCCATCCATCCATTTTCTTCCCCTTAATCCATTTCTGGGTCAGGGGGGTGGCAGTCAGAGCTGCACCCAGTACACAGAGCACCAGCCCCTCACTGATCCTCCTGCAGGTGCTGAGTCCACAGGAGCCTTGATTATTCAGCAGGGGCTTCAGGCAAAGTGGGATTAAGTGTCTTGCCCAAGGACACAACAATAGCAGCCATCAGTGGGAGTCGTGAAGTAGGTCTTGTGGTGGGCTTGAACCCACAACCTTCAGGCTCTAAGGCCAATGCTCTACCAATTGAGCCACTGTCACCAACTAAATGAGTAATCAATCATTAATATTTTTTTAACCGACACAGACTGAAACATGCTGAGGAGAGGTTTTATGGCTGTGATAATTATATAATAAATAAACAATTAATTCAAAATCAACAATTCATTGAAAGAATCATGATTGTTAATTACAGCCCTTGTAATAACTCCGAGCTTCACAGTGTAATTGTTATTTACCTTTGACACTGTAAAACATATTTGGATTGATCTTATTTTCCCAGGTCCTAATTTTGAGAGATCTTTCAATTTTGTTATTTTTAATGCACAAGTTTGTCTATCAATTATAATAATCGCTCCACGTACCATCCGCTTGTGGCTGACTGCTCTGCACAAAGTCATTTTTAGAATTTTGGGGATGTTTTGCAGAGCCTCTTGACAGCGGGCAAACAAATGGGGCATCGCAAAGTAGTGTGCGTCGGCCTCGAGTGTGTGTCTGTGTCTGTGAGTGTGTCTTTGTGCGTGTGTGTGTGTGTGTGCGCGTGTGTGTGTGTACGCGTTCCCTCCAGCCTCAATCTGCACACCTCATACCTTTGACTGTCTGCTAATAAATGTGTGAATTGATCCGTGTCCTGGGGCCCGAGGCTCAGGCGCTGGTTCACATGAGCTGCCATGAGGAGGGAAATGTACGGAATAATGACGTTTGGGGATAAAAAGTGTGAGATGTTTTTATTTTACCATAAAGCCTTCTGAAGTCTGCCGGAGAATGGTGTGGTGACTTTGTTGTTTGGCTGTGTACTGTAGGTTGTGTGAAGAGGATTGGGTCAGGCAAGACAAGTTTATTTACAGTTTGTTCACAAGGCAAAATCATAAATATTCACAGTGCATTAAAAAGAGTGAAGATAAAAACCCTCAGTTGTATTCACCGCTAAAGCCTGTACAGAGACCTGAGAACAGGACAAATGTGAATAAATAATAAGATTCTCCAGGTCTGCTTTAGACGCTACTTATTTATTGTGGCAATCAAAAATGGTTATTCCTAAATTTCTGACCTAATTCGAAGGTTTTAGGGAGAGAGACTGGACGTGACAGATGACGCTCTCTCTTTGTTTCTGGGACCAAAGACAAGTTGGATGCAGTGAAGGAGTGAGTCCACTGGTCCATGTTCTCCTGCAGTCAGTGAGACATAGATCTGAGTTTTGACCATGTAGCTGTGATAGGACACATTGTTTCTGTGTATTAACTGACCTAACGGCAGCATGTATAGGTTGAACAGAAGAGGTCCCCTCTTCTGACCCCTGTGGTACTCCACATGTCAGGGCCACAGTTTCCAAACTCCCCGTTGGACTTAAACCAACTTAGGGCGGTGCCAGCGACTCCCACCCAGTCCTCTGTCTGTGAAAGAGGATCTCATGGTCGACAACGTCAAAAGCAGCGCTCGGATCTTACAGGATTAATTCAGAAACGTTGTCTGCGTCAGAGTAAAGTTGGATGTCATTTGTTTTTCACAAGAGCAGGTCCCTCTTATTCTTACTAGAGGTTTTTTTTGTTTAGTTTGGCTCAATTTAATTTGGATTGAGGACAAGTTTCCGTTCCTTTCATTCATTTATTTCTGGAGAATGAGTGATTAATCCGTATTTATAGCTTAGCCTCATATATTCGTAATTTACATGAACTAAAATTAAGAATACAACTATAATGATAATAACTACATATTATACATAATATTGCAACAGTCGCTTTAACGAGATTGACCCCAAAAGTAACAGTGTAAGTGGTTTGAGCAGGAGGTGATACATGCAGCAGACAGACAAGCCGAGAGCCGGGGACGCCACAGCTCGCCGGAGATGCTGGCAGTGGTGACACTCGGGCAATATGGCCCATAGAAGGAACAGCGTTTGAGTGGGCGAGGAACGGCTGCGGATCCACACACTTGTTTGTTTCAACACGCCGCCACAGTGCGATAAACACACAACCACGTACACTTTCACTTCAGCTGTGACTCATGGGTTTGTTCTCCGCTGCTCAACAGACTACAATCAGCACATCCTCAATCCAAACGTAACACATACCTCAGATCTCACACAATGTTTTTACAGACATGTACAAAATAATATGGAATAACATGAAACAGTTGTGATGTCACTGTACACGTTATTTGAGGCGTAGAGACTTTTGCAGCGACTTTCGTAGGGTGTGCCCGTTGTAGAAGCCTGGAGCATTGTCTCATAACTGTATCTTCTCTGGTTGAGCCGTCTGCCTCTTGCTTGGGTCAAAGTAGGATTCTTCTAATGTTGCAAGTAACAAAGTGTGTTCTGTCTTGCTATCAATATGCTATGGATATTGTAATTACTAGAGGAAAGAAGGAAATTCCCCCACAAGAATCTGTAAACATTCATTATTTTCATAAATTGCTCAGTCCTATAACTACAATCTTTGAAAGTAGTATAAAAAAATCACTCAGACTTATAATGATGGCAGTTGAGAGGCAAATCTTCCAGCAGTATCAAGTCATCAAGAAATTGTTTTGGCGACTTGCTTCACAAATGGATTGAAATATAAACTTGTTCTCATTCATTGATTACAACAGCTTTGCTCTTTCAGATGTGGAACCGTGATTATAACAATATTATGGGAACTACTTTATCTCGGGTAAATGCCGAAGACGTAAAAACTGGAATGTATGTATATTTTTATTTTACTTATGTAAGAGACAAACACAACACTTTACAATATTAGATCTAGCCTGGTCGTACCACACCATAGTACAAATTACATTTCGTACTGTGGGAGGGGTTAACTCCTTTTGCAGATTGAAACGATTGGATCTGAGTTTACCGTCACGTATGTAGTGCGCCCGAGTCTGTCGTTAGCATTTAGCATTTAGCCTAGCTTTAGCCATCTCCTTTGCCGCTAACAGAGCCCGTGGGGAGTCACGCCACAATTTCTGCCAGCGATTACATTTGCTAAACATTCCTCTTGCTTCAGTTTCTTGATAGAACCAGACCGGATTACTTTACTATCCCATTCTTCGCCATTGCCAAACTACAACCTGCCCGTTCAACGCAAACTTTTGACGTCACCCACATCTACAGTAACTACAACACCCGCCTCTCGAGCTCTCTGATTGGTCGGATGGAATTCATCCATCCATCCATCCATTTTCTTCCGCTTTATCCGTTGCCGGGTCGCGGGGGCAGCAGTCTAAGCAGAGACGCCCAGACTTCCCTATCCACACACACTTCCTCCAGCTCGTCCGGGGGGACCCCAAGGCGTTCCCAGGCCAGCTGAGAGACATAGTCCCTCCAGCGTGTCCTGGGTCTTCCGCGGGGCCTCCTCCCGGTGGGACGTGCCCGGAACACCTCCCCAGGGAGGCGTCCAGGAGGCATCCGGAACAGATGCCCGAGCCACCTCAACTGGTTCCTCTCGACGTGGAGAAGCAGCGGTTCTACTCCGAGCTCCTCCCGTGTGGCTGAGCTCCTCACCCTATCTCTAAGGGAGCGCCCAGCCACTCTGCGGAGGAAGCTCATTTCGACCGCTTGTATCCGCGATCTCGTTCTTTCGGTCATTACCCAAAGCTCATGACCATAGGTGAGGGAGGGAACGAAGATTGACCGGTAAATCGAGAGCTTTGCCTTTCGGCTCAGCTCCCTCTTCACCACAACGGTCCGATACAGCGACCGCATAACTGCGCACGCTGCACCGATCCGCCTGTCAATCTCACTGACAAAGGGCAGCCCTGTCGGAGGCCAACATGCAACGGGAACAGGTCTGACTTACTGCCGGCAATGCGAACACAGCTCTGGCTCCGGTCATACAGGGATCGGATGGCCCTCAGCAGAGGACTTTCGACCCCGTACTCCCGGAGAACCCCCCAAAGGACACCCCGGGGAACACAGTCGAACGCCTTCTCCAAATCCACAAAGCACATGTGGACAGGTTGGGCGAACTCCCATGAACCCTCGAGTATCCGATGGAGAGTATAGAGCTGGTCCAGTGTTCCGCGACCGGGACGAAAACCACACTGCTCCTCCCGGATCCGAGATTCGACCATCGGCCGTAACCTCCTCTCCAGTACCTTGGAGTAGACCTTACCGGCGAGGCTGAGGAGTGTGATCCCACGATAATTGGAACACACCCTCCGGTCCCCCTTCTTGTAGAGAGGGACCACCACCCCGGTCTGCCACTCCATTGGCACTGCCCCCGATCGCCACACGATGTTGCAGAGACGTGTCAGCCAAGACAGTCCTACAACATCCAGAGACTTTAGATAATCAGGGCGGATCTCATCCACACCCGGAGCCTTGCCACCATGGAGGCTGCCAACCACCTTGGTGACCTCAGCCAGGGAGATGGATGTACCCGCCCCAACATCCTCAGCCTCTGCCTCTGTAACAGAGGACGTGACGGGGGGATTGAGGAGAACCTCAAAGTATTCCTTCCACCGCCCGACAATATCCCCAGTCGAGGTCAGCAGCTCTCCACCTGCACCGTACATGGTGTTGGCAAAGAACTGCTTCCCCCTCCTGAGGCGCCGGATGGTTTGCCAGAATCTCTTCGAGGCCGACCGATAGTCATGCTCCATGGACTCTCCGAACTCCTCCCAGTCCCGGGTTTTTGCCTCTGCAACAGCCCGGGCCGCGGCACGCTTGGCCTGCCGGTACTGGACAGCTGCCTCAGGAGTCCCCCGAACCATCATGGCTCGATAGGACTCCTTCTTCAGCCTGACAGCATCCCTTACTGCCGGTGTCCACCACCGGGTTCGGGGGTTGCCGCCGGGACCAGCACCAGAGACCTTGCGACCACAGCTACGAGCCGCCGCATCGGCGATTGAGGCAGAGAACATGGTCCACTCGGACTCCATGTCCCCCTCCTCCGCCGGGACCTGGGAGAAGCTCTCCTGGAGGTGTGAGTTGAAAGTCCGTCTGACAGGGGGCTCAGCGAGACGTTCCCAGCAGACCCTCACTATACGCTTGGGTCTGCCAGGTCTGACCGGCTTCTTCCCCTGCCAGCGGATCCAACTCACGACCAGGTGATGATCGGTTGACAGCTCCGCCCCTCTCCTTACCCGAGTGTCCGAGACACGCGGTCGAAGGTCAGATGATACGACAACAAAGTCGATCATCGACCTCCGGCCTAGGGTGTCCTGGTGCCACGTGCACTGGTGGACACCCTTGTGCTCGAACATGGTGTTCGTGATGGACAAACCGTGACTAGCACAGAAGTCCAACAACTGAACACCGCTCGGGTTCAGATCAGGGGGGCCGTTCTTCCCGATCACCCCTCTCCAAGTGTCACTGGCGTTTCCCACATGGGCGTTGAAGTCCCCCAGGAGAATAACGGAGTCTCCGGGCGGTGCACCGTCCAGTACCCCTCCCAAGGACTCCAAGAAGGCCGGGTACTCTGCACTGCTGTTAGGCCCGTAGGCCGTCACAACAATGAGAGACTTGTCCCCCACCCGAAGGCGGAGGGACGCGACCCTCTCATTCACCGGGGAGAACTCGAACACGTGGCGGCTGAGATGGGGGGCAATGAGAATGGCCACCCCAGCTCGCCGCCTCTCCCCGCGGGAAACTCCAGAAAAGTGGAACGTCCAACCCCTCTCAAGGAGTTGGGTTCCAGAGCCCAAGCTGTGTGTGGAGGTGAGGCCGACTATCTCTAGTCGGTATCGCTCAACCTCCCCCACGAGCTCGGGCTCCTTCCCCCCCAGTGAGGTGACGTTCCACGTCCCAAGAGCCAGCTGTTGTGTGTGCGGACTGGGTCGCCGAGGTCTCCGCCTTCGACTGCCGCCCAGTCCTCTCAGCACCGCTTCACCACGGACCCCTCTGGGGGTGGGCAGTCCCCTCACAGGTCCCCTCACAGGAGGGGACCTGTGAGCCTGCTGAGCCCGGCCGGGCCCCGTGGGCTAAGGCCCGGCCACCAGGCGCTCGCATACGGGCCCCGACCCCAGGCCTGGCTCCAGGGTGGGGCCCCGGCTGCGCCATGCCGGGCGACGTCACTGTTTTCATTTCTGTGCTGTCCATGGTGTCTTCTGGATTGCTCTTTGTCTGACTCGTCACCTGAGACCTGTCTGCCATGGGAGGCCCTACAGGGGCATGAAGCCCCAGACAGCATAGCTCCCAGGATCATCCGAGTACTCAAACTCCCCCACCACGTTAAGGTGGCAGTCCAGGGGGGAGTCGGATGGAATTCAACTGATTTTAATTGCAAACACAGGGACCAGACCCACACGTTACATGCAGGAAATGATGATTGAGCGGAGTGTACGGAAGGATAAGGCCACGCTATATTAGATCTATCATTACAACAAAAAATATGTTTTTCTTCTGCCAAAAATAAGAAAACAATCTTGCAATATGCCGATAAAATCCCTCCATGTGTTTTCTGGGTTTAAAAATAGATAATTTTTGGAGTCAAATTCTATCAATCTATTGAACATAAAACAATACGCAGTGCAGGCTTGAGTTTTTGGCGCCTTCATTTGAGAGTATAGTTATGTTCTTTAAAACCAACCGACCTTTGGATGGAAGTGCAAATGTCTTCAAATCTGTCCTTTGGAACATTTCGGAACAAAGCTGATGCCCAACGCTTCTGGCAGAATTCTCTCCGCCTTCGCAATCTGGCTCAACAACTGCTGTAGCTGATACGGCTATCATAAATCATTATTTCAGCCTGTAGTGGACTTAAGCACTCGCATTTAGACATCCGAGAAAGACCTAGTAAACCGGAAATTTTGCTGTGTATGTAGTCTCGCATAAACCGTGCATGACAGAATGACATATAGCCTCCATCTTGCTTTTTCCTCCTTCCCCTCTGCACTGTTGCTGCTAACCTACTTTCTTTTTCTCCAAGCCCACTGCAATACTCCACAGGCCAGTGTCATTCTGTCTGTTACAACACCCCACCCCCCACCCACACACACACACACACACACACACACACCGCTCTTTCAATCCAGACTCTGCCTACGGGACACTTTCTTTCAAACCTTCTATCTTTCCTTCGCTTTTGTGCATCCACATATTATTTTTCTTTTCCTTGCATGTTTGCTGACACGGCACTCTCTCCCTTCTGTTTTTTTCTTTCTCTTTGAGCGTCCACCAAATAGCAATAGCCGTGATTAATGGGTGCGCTCAGTGCTACAAAAAGGTGGACAGGAGCAGAGACGGGTGGATGAGGAAAATGCAAAACCGGAACGTGAAAAAAAAGGGAACAAATAATCAGTAACGGGAGAGGGAGAGGGTGTGGGAGAAGGAAGTCGCTTACAATCAATCTTGGGCTCATGGAGGTGCGATGAGATGCCTGATGTCTGCGTCGTATGAATTATGTGTGTCCTTGTAGGCTTTGCAAACACCTCGAATTGAGTTGGAGAAATGTTTAAGCCAAGACCAAAATAATCCAAAATAAAGCCACAGCTGCCCTGGGGCACACTGACAGAAGCAAGGCAACCAGTCTGTGCCATCGGGCCCAAGGACACAACGGCAGTTTGGCACTTTACAGCCGCAGCCGCCCCACTGTGGCATCAGGTGTTCCCAGAGGTTAAGTGTCTTGCCCAAGGACACAACAACAGCAGACAGTGGGAGTCGATGGTGAAAGTCTTGAGGTGGGCTCGAACCCACAACCTTCAGGCTCAAAGGCCAATGCTCTACCAACTGAGCTACTGTCGCCCCAATAGACGTCAAATTTCATGAGTCTGTAAACGTTTATTTAAATGTTTTATTTTATTTAAAGATAATAATAATCAAGACAGACAAACAACAGACATAGAAGCATGAGAGCACGGACAATCAAGGGACAAACACAAATAAAAATGTCTCTAAATCAGAATTTCTTTCCAACGATAAAGCATCAATCATTTTATACCACCTTTTTGGGGGCTGGTCTTTTTCTGTATCAACTTTGCATTCTTCTAAACTGTGATAGTGCTCAACATAATTAATAAAACTTGGAGTATTTAAAGAATCTTTCGTTACTAGACTTAAACATGAAGTCTTTCCCTGTGAGAAATTTTTTTAATTAAATTCTATGCCTCCAAATTACTTGAATAATATTGATAAGGGACACAGTTAAAATCTAATATTTACTGCTGTAAGAGTTTTAACAGACTTGATATTTTAAGGTGTGTTGTCCATACACCGCCTCCATCTTTACGCACAGCTGCTGGACTCACACGCCACAAACAATTCCAATGGACCAAAGAGGACATTCTATGGGCTGTGGGAATCTCCACTTCCTGCTCCTGCTGCTTCGGTCTCTCCTCTGTCGCGATGCTAAACTTAGGCTGTCATTGAACGGAGGAAAAGCCAATTCATTATTGAATGTTTACGGCGGTGGATGACTCATTTTCCATACTTGCAATATGTCGGCTGCAAACTGTGGATGTACAGAGCTCTCCAGATATTATTGATGTCTTGTGGTCACTTGGAATTTCTCATTACCACCGTTGATTTATTAAAATGACAAGCGCAATTTGAGGGTTTTGTGCGTAGAATAGAATTTTTAAACAAATCCAGGGCTTAAGGTTTGACCAGACACCGACAAAACACAACCTGCTCCCATATTGATTCTTGTTGCTAATGTAACAAAATGTTTGTCAAAATCAAATGTAATTCTAAGAAAATCCAAAACCAGAAAGACATATAACACCAAATTCCAGAACTGAAAAAACACAGGGATAAACATAGTTGTTATCAAGAATATGTAATCGTTGCTGTACATACGAGGCCCAAACCAATAGATATAAAAGAGGACATTTAATGACACTGAGTTATAACAAAATACACACAGACATAACAGAAAATGTCATACCCCAAGGAGAGATGGTTGGAGAGAGAGAGAGCCCTGGAGACTCTGGACCTCAGCATTAGCCTGCTACATGCTGCTTAGAGAGTTGACACCGACCAAGAGCCCAAACTAGTCCATCCCAGCTCTCTGTATACTGCTGTGAGGTTCCACTGGATTGGTCAGGGGGGTCAGCCAGGAGCAAGCCATCCCCCATGGAGGTGGGACATGGACATCAGATAAGGGGGAAAATTCATACCAACAACAGTAGAGACATAGATGAACAACAAGTGGAGAAAAGCTCGGGGCATAAACACACACAGGAGACACTGGGGAAGCACAAGAGGGCGGGGCTAACGATCAACAGGAGACAGGAAGCAACCTCAAACTACTACAGAACAAATATAGGCCCTGTCCCAACTCCCACACTGCCCCCTGCGCTCGGGCAGTGCACGGGTTTGAGTGACACGTTACAAGCAAAAAAGGCGGAATTGGGACGGTGCAGGTGACGTCAGCGACTCGCCAAGAAATGGTCATTTTCAGACTTAAACTTGACCAAATTAAAGGTCATTTCGTCCGAGCCTGTGGGAAACAAAATGAGTTGCTCCACACACGTTAAAATAAATGGATATTGGTTATTCGCAATTTGAGATAGCTGTATAATTTTAAGTTAAATGTGGGTAACTAACTTATCTGGTTTATTGTACTAAGTGTAGAGTTTAAATTGAATGTTATAAGAACGCTTGCTTTAAAAAAAATATGAAATTGTTAAAATACAATGTCCGTAATTCTTCATCAGACGTTTATGCTTCTTTCCAAGTAACTTAGCAAAACTTATTTACACACATACAGCATAAATATTTCAAAACTTACACTTAAATGCTTTTTCCCAACGTTTTGGTGTGTACCGCAGAGAATTATGGGCAATATCCTTTGCCAGAGTCCGCTTAGATGCAGGCTACGGCAAAGTGTGGATCAGATGCGCAAAGGGGGCGGGGCCACAGACCTCCCTGGAGAATTGGGACACCCTACGCACTCGCACCCATCATCAGGGACGTGCAAATGAGGGGCGCGAGGGTGGAAGTGTGAGTATTTGGGACAGGGCCATAGTAGAATAAAACCTGGTCAAAATAATCCAAAAGTCCACACCATGACAGTGAGAGGGAGGGTATCGAGTATTGAGTATTAGTAATGTCTATCTCGATACTGTGGCTGTCAATATCTGCTGATACCCGATATTTACCGATACCAAAGAAGTTTCTGCGGAAAAAAAACCTCAAACCACAGTTACATTTATACAATTGTGTTTAAAAAAAAGTATTATCTTGCAAATAACAACAAGAAAACTTTGCTTGAGTAAAAGTTCAAACTGTAAGATAATCTGGGTTAATATGTGTCAATACTTTTGCTACATAAACTGAAAGGTGTTTCAATACCTGATCCCACAATATTTCCAATTAATAATCATTTTATTCAGTACAAAACTAGATACTGAATTGAGAATGTATCCATGCTAAAAAATAATTACAAAAACTAAGTAATTTTGATACAATACATTTTTAACTATGCAGAAGAACTTTGAATTAAAATGATAGTTTGCTGTTTATTTCATTGCTGTGGTAGTGAGTATTACAGTATTTCTCGTATCAAAATGGCGTTTGGAAATGTCCAGACAACACTAATGTGAGCTACAATGCACTAAAACACAACATTACTTTGTACAGTGCAGTCAGGACATAAGTGGCTGAGATACTCTTTGGCTTGTGTAAATGCCAAGCCCAAGAGGTGAGGTTTCAGAAAGTGACAGGCAGTGGGAGACTATCCACCGTCTGAGTCCCGCTTCAGAAAAGGCTCCGTCACCTCCAGTCTTGAGTCTGGGAGAGGGCACAGCAGTGAGGGCAGGTCAGCCTCCAAGATCTGGGCAAATATCAGGCCATATTGACTCCCTCGGAGCGGACGCATTGACTGCAGGTATTTATTGAGTTCCACTGGATTCTATCACTGAGTTCCACTGGGATGACAGTCAGGAGGGTTCCATATCCAGAGAAATGTATGAGGAATAATACAACAAATAACTTAGCAAAAACAAGGATTGAGAGAAATTACAATATAAAAATGTTTATAAAGAAGAAGAAGAAGGTCCTTTATTCGTCCCACAATGTGGAAATTTCAGTTTGATGCATACACATACACATATATATATACATATAGTATACATATACATATACATATACACATACACATACTGTATACATATACATATACACATACATATACATACACATATACATATACATACACATATACACATATATACACATATACATATACATACACATACACTACACATACATACACATATACATATACATATACATACACATACACATACACATACACATCAAGGCAAGCTGCGAACATCACTTCCGTGCTCCTTATAGGCAAAGTGGGTTAAGTGTCTTGCCCAAGGACACAATGACAGCAGACAAAGTGGGAGTTGGTGGAGAAGGTATAGTGGTGGGCTCGACCCCATGACCTACTGAGCCAAGATCGCCCCATATAGACATACAGTATTATTCAAACATGTGACTCTGCCCCTTCAGTCTAAAAGCTCCTCTCAGTCCTGTGATAGTATGATGTCATTGTACCACTATGACACACAAGTACTGTCCATAAATATGTTGTAGTGATTTCTCAGGTGATAGGACTTTCTTTACTACGTCGGAACAGGGCCTTTCTGAGAGTTTGCATGTTCTCCCTGTGTCTGCGTAGGTTTCCTTCGGGTGCTCCGGTTTCCCCTACCACTAAACACATGCACACTAGGTAAAATCCTCCAGCTACGGTAGTCCTGACCAAGCCGAGCATCTAGAGATGGTTCCCGGGCGCTGTTACTACGGCGACCAGTGCTCCTGACGCAAGCCTTAGTGGCATCAGGATGGGTCAAATGCAGAGGACAAATTTCCCTACGGGGACAATAAAGTGCACATTTAAATTTACATTTACAAACGCATTGCAGTTGGTGATTTTCCAATTTTGAAAAAGAACAACAATTTTAACTCCTCCCTCTTGTGGCAGCGTAGGGAGTTACAGGTGGTGATTTTGTTGTTTACCTGTAACACTTTTTTCATCATATATTTTCTACTTAATACAGTATTTCTCATTCCAAAACCTGAAGTGACAAAGTAAATAGTCTTATTATCGTGATTATTGCCATTCAAATGTCAGAGGTCTGTAGGGAGGCTGAGTTTGACCACTGAGCCCACAACCAGGGGGGCGAGGAGCGGCCGTACTATAGTCAAGGGCCTATGAATTATGGGAAAAAACCAGTGGGGGCGGGTCCCGGCTCAAAAGTGGCCAAAATGACGTGCGCTGACATGCTGCAGTACCACCCCGGGCCAATGGGGGTGGACCCAGAAGAAGAATTAGCCAATGCTAACATATAGCGTTGGCAGACCTCTCAAAAACGTCTTTACAGGATGGACCAAAAGTTGGCTCTTGGCCCAAAGCTCCGTTCCACATGTGTGTCAATGCTGAGGGGGGGGAATTTTCGAAGTCACTCGTTTAAATTAATGGAGCTCGTGCCGAATGACGCATGTGCAGATGCGTTTTTTCATTTTGAATCAGTCCATGAAAGCCCAATTTTTGGCCTATTAGTTAGAACGGCAGAGATAGGTGTGACTACGTCCGTTAATATATACAGTCTATGGAAAAAACCCAACTAACCCATGAACTCTCTCGTGTTCTAGTCGCAGACCCGTCCTATCCAATATCATCTTTTTTTTTTATTTTCTTCTCTCCCTTATGTCTGAAAACCAATGGAAAAGTCCTAAAATCCAGTACGGTGCTGACTGCCCCTGTGTGACATCGTTCAGAAAAACTGGTACCAATAAAAGCTTAACACAAAACAAATAACAGCCTGAAATCATGAGCAGTGATGGCGAATGTCACCCCCGGCGTCACCTTGAAATGCCGTTACAGATAAATGGGCCAGTAAATCTAAATATATATGTATGCAGGAGACATTTGTCCGTATGGCCTTGTCCCCGCGTGTCCTCATTAGCCTGTCCCTGTACGAGGCAAGTAACACAATTAGCAAAACCAAATACATTTAATGCTAATGCTAAAAATAAAATACCGTCGTTATTTTTCAGATATTGCAAAAACTGTGACATTTTACAGTCAACTTTAAGAAAAAAATGATCATATTGCATAGGACGGGTCTACCACTGGAACACATGGGAGAGCTAATGGGTTAGTCATGTCGCAAAGTTGCTTTTTTTACCCATAATTCATAGGCCCTTGACTTCAGTACAGCCGCTGCTCACCCTTTGGAGAAGGTGGTTGGGGCTCAGTGGTCAAACTCAGCCTCCGCACAGACCTTTGACGATTGAATGGGATTGAGCACGGGTCTCCAAGAAGCTCCCCAAAGGATAATTTTTGAGTAAATATATGAATGATAATGGTTATATTCAGGGTATAACACTACACAACAAAAAAATGTCAAAAATAAGATTTGCCAATAAAACACGTAACAGGCTTATATCACTGTGCTGCCGAACGGAATGTTTTAAGAGATCCTTCGGCTGTCAGACTGTACGACAGACCTGGATGAGCGGCTAGACACCTGAATTTCTCTTACGGCGGATCCATAAAGTATCTATCTATCTAATATATTTGCTATATCTATGCTGGAAATGAGACTAAAGCTGGTTGTCCCATTGTTTTACGAATGTCCAAATGTTCTCAAATCAAGATAAAAACTAATCTAATTGATCTATTGTAGCACAACACTCTATAAAAGGAGTAGCTCTCTGCCAGCGTTGTCCCAAACAAAGTAGCTCTCCGAGGGAAAAGGTTGGAGACCCCTGAGAAAACATCCACAAAAATCGATCATTTCTGAAGTTTCGTACATTTTGCCTGCTCCGTCTTACATTCCCGCTCTGCTCTAAAGATGTCACTCTTTAAAGGGTTAAAGATTCAGCGGCGACATTTTGCTTAGTCACATGTTCATGCTTTGCCCTTGTCGGTTCCTGCCTTTTCCATACCTCCTTCTGCCATCCCTCATTCATCTCCGGTACAGACCCCCCCTCCTCTTCTCTATCCTACTCTCTCCTCTAATGTAACTATTTATCTTTTGACCTTAAAGAGACAGGCTCATTGATTTATGAAGCCAGTGAGCGGCCCGCCGAGTGTGTGTGCGTCTTCTGCAATTAGATATACAATAAGATATACTGGCGCCCCTCCTTTGTGTTCCTATTAGCTCGCGGCTATGTTTCTCTGTGGCTAATTTACGCTAAAGTACTTTGAAGAGGTCGCGGTGGCACGTTCAATCTTACTTGGGTCTCTGGGTTTCTATCACCGGAAAAGGATCTTGTCGGATGTGTCCCTGGTTTTGGGGTTAATTCTGGTAAAATAATAGAAAAGAAGATCTTTTGTCGTCTGCAGGAAATGCAATGGATTGTATTTGGGGGTTTTTATGCACAGAAATGACAAATAAATAGTTTATTGATTGAGGTGTAGACACTGATGGAGGCGGAAGACTGATGGTTCTGTGTGGGAGGAGCTAAGTTCGGATTGGGAATGTTAAATGCTGTGTTTAATAAAACTGTTTTCACCCAAAATGTTAAATTGATAAAAAAATCTAAAAGTGTTCTAATAAATCGCTTTACATTTTAAGGTATTAGCAATTCATTCTAAGTGAGTGCAGCTTTGCTACCTGCCAATTCTTTTTTATTTCTTTATTTCACTTATTTTTATGGAGTACGAGTGAAGATTATCCTTTGGAAAAATGCAGTGACAAAATTAGAAACAAAAGTGAAGGTGTATAAATGAATCAGGACCGTAGTGGGTTGTGATGGATTTCACACAGACATGTAAATCTGTTTTAGAGATGCATGTTTGCTCTAGAGCTGCACAATCTTGGAAATAAGTGAGATATTTATTTAAATATTTCCTTTTATCCAAATGAATGATGTTTATCTGAAACAAATGGTGTAAAAATGAACCTTGAATCAACTTTCTTTGAAGAAGCTAAATTCAGTGTAATTTCAGTCATAACAGTTTAACAGTTTCACTTTCACTTTCTTCATCTGGATTCATCTGTGTTTGTGAACTCGCTCTGGCCAATGACGCCGCTGGACTTTTTG
Source organism: Knipowitschia caucasica (assembly GCA_964034765.1). Lineage (NCBI taxonomy): Eukaryota > Metazoa > Chordata > Actinopteri > Gobiiformes > Gobiidae > Knipowitschia > Knipowitschia caucasica. The sequence goes on from OZ035840.1 coordinate 32,275,662, forward strand.
GGGCTGCGCATTTAAGGTTTGGTCAAAGTAAAAACAAAACTTTTTGTGAATGATTTTCACTTATCAATATCTCACGTCACAGATCATTGCAATATGTTCATAGCTCTCGCTTTTATTGCCACAAAAATAACCTTTGTGATTTATTGTTCATCCCTACGCTGTAGATCAGAGAGACTGGAGGTTGTTGTTTTGCGATGTATTGTGTCTGAAAGATCTAATGACAAAATGAAAATGCTTTATTGAGTGGGACGCCAACGTGAGCACAGGGGCTTCCTCAGGGCTGTGTACAACATATCAGGGACACAGAGGAAAGAGGAGTGTGTTTATGTGAGTTGACAATAGCACATGTTACGATTGACATCACGCAGCCAGACAGCAGCAGCAGCAGCAGTAACAGCAGCAGCAGCAGTAACAGCAGCAGCAGCAGCAGCAGTAACAGCAGTAACAGCAGCAGCAGCAGTAACAGCAGCAGCAGCAGTAACAGCAGCAGCAGCAGCAGTAGCAGCAGCAGTAGCAGCAGCAGCAGCAGCAGCAGCAGCAGCAGCAGCAGCAGTAACAGCAGCAGCAGCAGTAACAGCAGCAGTAACAGCAGTAGCAGCAGCAGCAGCAGCAGCAGCAGCAGCAGCAGCAGCAGCAGCAGCAGTAACAGCAGCAGCAGCAGTAACAGCAGCAGCAGTAGTAACAGCAGTAGCAGCAGCAGTAACAGCAGCAGTAACAGCAGTAGCAGCAGCAGCAGCAGCAGCAGTAACAGCAGCAGCAGTAGTAACAGCAGTAGCAGCAGCAGTAACAGCAGCAGTAACAGCAGTAGCAGCAGCAGCAGCAGCAGCAGCAGCAGTAGCAGCAGCAGCAGTAGCAGTAGTAACAGCAGCAGCAGCAGCAGCAGTAGCAGTAGTAACAGCAGCAGCAGCAGCAGTAGCAGCAGCAGCAGCAGCAGCAGCAGCAGCAGTAGCAGTAGTAGCAGCAGCAGCAGCAGCAGCAGCAGCAGCAGTAGCAGCAGCAGCAGCAGCAGCAGCAGCAGCAGTAGTAACAGCAGCAGCAGCAGCAGCAGCAGCAGTAGCAGCAGCAGCAGCAGCAGCAGTAGCAGCAGCAGCAGTAGCAGTAGTAACAGCAGCAGCAGCAGCAGCAGCAGCAGCAGCAGCAGCAGTAGCAGTAGTAACAGCAGCAGCAGCAGCAGCAGCAGCAGCACATGGAGCACATGTTTATCATGAGTTACACTGTGTATAAGGGACACATTCTCAGTGTAAACTAGAGTAACTAAAATCTGCTCAACCGGAGACATTATTGATTTTACTTTTTGACTTCACACCAACACTTCATACTCGAGAGTTGGTGTGAGCAAAGCTTTCATTTGGCAGCAGTGGGAGTGAACCATGAAAGATAAGATAAAAGTCACAGCTTGTCCACTAACACGAACATACAGCTGTATTTAAACTATATACATGTATACTGTATTTTTTTTTTACAGTCCACCGTAAACATGTGGATGTGGACCATACACATGTCTTGCACAGAGGTGAAGTCAACACAACTGAATCTAGTGGATCTCTGCTCCTTTCCCTGTGATGTCACATGACATAAGTTGGAGCTCAGCATCTCTGCAGAGCTGAAGCTCAATACACTTTCAGATCAGAATGAGCTTTACATTTGCAATGTGGTTAAAATGTCAAACATCAGTTTTGTCTGATATGGGTCTCAGTAAATGACTGGTGAAACACAAATATAAAAATGTGCATGACAGTGATTGACAGGTGACAGGAGTTAAAGTCTTCCAGCTCAGATTTGATTGGATGTGTTCAATGTAAATGTCTTGAGCACACAAAGTTGTGGCTGAGTAGTTAGCACTCTCGCTTCTCAGCAAGAAGGTCCTGGGTTCGAATCCCGGTCGGAACAGGGTCTTTCTGAGTGGAGTTCGCATGTTCTCCCCATGTCTGTGTAGGTTTCCTCCAGGGGCTCTGGTTTACCCTACCCCTAAAAACATGCACAATAGGTCTGAATGTAATGAGTGAGGGATTGAATGGTGTTGATTGGGGGCTTTGATGGTCCAGTGTGTTCGGGTCTCGCTTCATCACCGTGTGGAGTGATTGGAACAAACTCTGAACATTGTAAAGTGCTTTGGCAGAAGTTGGTCTGTAAAAATGTGCTATAAAAATAAAGATCACTTACTTAGTTACTTTTAAATGATGTGTTTTCTGAATGTTTCACGACGTTCCTTGACCCACTTCCTTACTCCATTTGAGTGGATGATCCTCGCCACCATCATCGCCAACTGCATCGTCCTGGCCCTCGAACAGCATCTGCCCGATGGAGACAAGACGCCACTGTCAGAGCGCCTGGTGAGATACACACACACAGACACACACACACACACACACACACACACACACACACACACACACACACACACACACACACACACACACACACACACACACACACACACACAGACACACAGACACACACACACCCACACACACAGACACACAGACACACACACACACATACACACACACACACACACATACAAGCACACACGAACACACACTCACACACACACACACATACAAGCACACACGAACACACACTCACACACACACTGCTTAATTAGCATTTTTCTAAAAGTTAGCATTCCTCCAGTGGATTTTCACCTGACCCACTTGGTTCGGACCATGAATCCTCTCTGCTCTGGTCTGGACCAGTGCTAAACCATGAACACTGAACTGCAGCAACATCTCAGGCAGAAAAAAGCAAGAAAAATGACAATTGTAAAACACAAAACAACAGCTGTTTCAGAGACACTTCGGACTTGCAGCCGTTTCCTGCGCATTCAAAAGTAAAGTAAAAATATGTATCACCTTTTAATTGTTTTTACTGCGTACATAATGTTTTACTTTTTCTATTTATTTATTATTTCACACATATACATCTGGCAAACCTGTATTAAAATGTGTTGCTTTTATCTCTCTGCAGCACTTTATAGATCAATAGTTTTATAAAATGTGCATTATACATGGTTTGGATTGAAATGTCTGATTCAATGAACGTTTATTTACACCTTTAAATGATTCGAACAAAGATACTTCATAGTTACTTTTAAATTAGGATCACACCACACACATTTTGTAAAGAAATACACAACTATACATATATTTGTAATCAGTGGATCTTGGTTTGGATCAATCACCCTGGTTCTGTTTCCGCTGTTTAATTGCGTGGCTTTTGTTTTGTGTCTTGTGTCTTTTAGGACGATACTGAGCCGTATTTCATTGGGATCTTCTGTTTCGAATCTGGAATCAAGATCCTGGCCCTTGGTTTTGCCTTCCACAAGAACTCATACCTGAGAAACGGATGGAACGTGATGGACTTTGTGGTGGTCCTCACAGGGTAAGGGCTTTTCATGTTATTACTGTGCAAAACATAACTGCTCTCCTGGACCCGCCTTAAAGAGAGGGATGTGGCAGAACTACATTGACCATGATCCTTTGCTCTGTTTCAATGCAGCTAGTTGCAAGATCGCAGAATGCTTGTATGTTTGTGGCTTTTTCTATGGTTTGATGAAAATGACTTTACATTGTAGTAGTAGGACTGGATTGTGGCTAAGTGTGTATGCTTACATATGGTCCCTTTAAAACGTGGTTTGGGATTAATTAGTTATTTTTTGTATTAACGATTCTGAGCTGTTGTAAGAATACAATAGTTTTTCATTCAAACAATATCAATCAACAGGATACAAATAATTATATAATCTGTAATGCACTGTTTGAAAAGAGGTTAAATGAAGCAGATGTTTGTTTGGTTCCAAGGCCTCACTTTTACAGCGCACAAATACACACACACACGCTATAAACAAATCCACACACACACAGGCTAGCACACAAGCACACACAGGCTAGCACACAAATACACACACACACACGCTATAAACAAATACACACACACACAGGCTAGCACACAAGCACACAGTGACAAACACACACGGACACACACACACACACACACACACACACACACACGCACACACACACAGGCTAACACACACACGTCCCACTTCCATCACTTGTTCTGTACTCTTTTTCCTCCTCGTACTGCTTTAATATACTGCATATGTTATATTTGAAAGAATCATTTTGACATGTTTTTTTTAATACTGACATGAAATGGGGAAAAAAATTGAAAAGCCATTGTTCAAAGCGCCGTACGGTCACATACTGTATGTGTGTGTGTGTGTATGTGTGTGTGCACTTGTTTTCAACTCCTGGTGGGTTCCATAACCTGAGATTCCACTCACGTCATGGGGACTGGTTTTACGTGGTGGGGCCCGAACACCGGACCCCACTGGTCCAAGCTTAATAATCAATGGGTAATGCTTTTCTAACGGTCCTTATGCAGTCTCTGTAAAAATATGGAAAGGACCCCTGGAGGTTTACTTTCCTGAAAAAAGTGTGTTATGTGTCGGAACCCTGGTGGTGGGTTGCGGGATATCAAGGAGGGGCACACTGGGGCAATTTCAGTCCAGCAGGCTGGAGCCAATCATGGAGCAGCACAACAGAGGAAATCAGGTGTCAGGCTAGAAAAAGGTGCAAGTGTGTGGTTCATTAGGCTGCAAGAAATCATGGAGGAGCACACTGAAGCGCACGCTTACAAACCACTGGTAAGTGCTGACTACAAGTCATGACTTCAAATTGTTATATAGAATGATTACAAATTATTTGTTGTTTGTGCAGCTTAGTCAAGAGTCCCTAATTGATGAAGTCGACTCAGATTCTGACGATTTAACTGTCAAGAAGAAACCTGTAAAAAAGTATGGAAAAAGAAAAATCAAAAACACTTTTCTTCAAGACTCGGAAAGTGACGAACCAAAGGCAAATAAGATTGTTATCATGCAGCTGCAAAAGAAGAAAAATGGGGGGCGAGTATACAGCAAGAGACACTTCTGCCTCTACTGTTCAATGTCCTGCCACAAAATGTCCCGTCATTTGACTAGAAAACATGGAAATGAAAGTGACGTAGCCAGAGCATTGGCTCTACCTGTGAAATCTAAAGCACGTAAACTTCAGTTTGATTTGATCAGGAATAGTGGAAACCGTGAGCACAATTTTGAGGTTTTAAAGGCCGGCATTGGAACTTTAGTCCCAGCTAAACAGCCAAATTCCCCAGTTAAATCCAGTGAGTTTTTGCACTGTATAGACTGTGGGGCATTGCTTAAGCGAAAGTCGCTGTGGAGGCATGTGGCCAGGTGCCGGCTTTCACAGAAAGATGCCCAGGCTAAACCAGGTAGAAGTAGGGTCCAGTCCCTCTGCTCCCTAGCCCAGCCTGTACCGGAGGGCATCAGCAAAAAGCTGTGGTCTTTAATTTCGGCAATGCATCAGGATGAGGTCACGGGTGTTGTCAAAGCAGAAAAGGGGATTCTGAGACTCGGAGAGCACCTGTACTTAAAACACGGGCATGATAAGACAAAGCATGATTACATTAGGCAGAAAATGAGAGAAGTCGGTAGGTTAATTAACGAAGCAAAAACCGCAGGGAAACTGAAAACAATTAAGGATTTCTTTATTCCTTCCAACTTTAACCATGTGATTGATGCAGTCAGGTCTGTGGCTGGATATGATGAGGAAACAAATCAATACAAGACTCCATCCTTGGCCCTCAAACTCGGCCATAGCCTCAGAAAGCTAGCAGATATTCTTGAATGTGACTCAAAAATGGAGCATTGTGTTGATGAACTATTTATTAAAAACCTCCAACGAAGCCGGCTGCTTTTTGAGAAGAGGTGGGACGTCTGTGTTTCTTCTGCTGCCCTACAGACCCTCCGGCAAGCCAAGTGGAACACTCCGGACCTGCTCCCTCTGACTGAGGACGTTAGAGCCATGCATGCACATATTGAGGTATGTCGACCTGAATATGTGCAAACCCTAATAAGTGAGCCAACGTCTAAGCATTGGTCTAAACTGGCAGTTTTGACTCTTTGTGAGGTCATCATTTTCAATCGAAGAAGGGAAGGTGAGGTTTCAAAGATGCCACTGACAGCCTTTACCTTAAGAAGTAAGACTGGGATCCATTCTGACATTGCTCTGGGACTGTCCCAACTTGAGAAAAAGCTGTGTCAGCATTTTCAACGCATTGAAATTAAAGGGAAAAGAAGTCGGAAAGTGCCGGTTCTTTTGACTCCTGAAATGATTGCTTCGATGGAGGTGCTGGTGGAGAACAGAAGGGCCTGTTCCATCTCTGACCATAACCCATACTTCTTTTCCCGCCCGGGCGCAGACACCCACATCAGGGGATCAGACTCCCTACGCCAGGTAGCCAAAGAATGTGGTGCGGTGCATCCAGAGATGCTATCCTCAACCAAACTTAGAAAGCACATAGCTACTATGTCTACAGTTCTCAATATGAAAGAGAATGAGATGGACATACTTGCCAACTTCCTCGGCCATGACATTCGCATCCACAGGCAATATTACAGACTACCAGAGGGGACACTGGAGCTGGCCAAAATCAGCAAAGTGTTGATGGCCATGGAGCAGGGAAGAGTGACGGAATTCGAAGGAAAGAGCCTCGACCAGATACAAATTGAGCCTGAAGGTAATTCTTGATATTATTAAAATATGTATGATTTTTTTCCCCTAAAGGCCACTTGTATTTTTATTTTCTGTGCGACAGGGAGAGCAGTAGAGATCCTCTCACAAACGGACGGGCTAAAAGAAACTTCAAGCGGAGAACCTTCAACCATTCATCCAGATGCACCCCATGGTAGTGGCAGTGCCCCTTCTGGTAAGTGTACCAGGTGGGGGATTACAGCCAGGCTGCTTGGTCCTCACCCTGGGAGTGTATATTGCTAATATATTTTTATTTCTCTCCCTAGAACGTGTAAGAAAGCCATGGTCTGCATCTGAGGTGAAGGCTGTGGAGAAGACCATGACACCTTTCATACAGACTGGAAAGGTCCCTGGGAAGTCTCACTGCCTGGCCTGCATTAATGCCTCACCAGATGACCTTAGACATCGGACATGGAGTGGCATTAAATTCTATGTCAAAAATAGAATCACTGCAATTCGAAAACAAAATCTAAAATAAAATTCCTTTAAAATAGTTGTTTGGTTTCTATTGATGTTTTGTATTACTTAAAGTCTTGGTAAAAAAAGATTATGTCTATGGGTCCCATTCTGAACGGCCCTGTCAAAGGGACCCACCAGGTAACAAAAACGTGTATGTGTGTGTGTGTGTGTGTGTGTGTGATTGTATAGCTCACAGCATTGCAATTTACATGTTAAAGCCTCTTGTGGAGGTTAGGGAGGAGGGGACACCACAAACTACCGTTACAACAGCAGAATCCAGAAGTTTCAACAGTAATTAATATACAGGGGCAGAAAAGAGTCAAAATCAACATTTTCATGCAGTGATTGTTCTCAAAAAAAAGATGACTTAAAGGAACAATATGTTAAAAAATCTGGCAAAAAAGTGGGAATGGCAGTCACAGTCAATAAAATAATATAAAGCACATGTAAATTATACATTAGTTTAATGCAACATAAATAAAGCAATTTGAGTCAATATTAGGAGTGGGAAGCAAGGGCTGTTGGAACGTATTTCTAAGCGTATCAACATCAGGGTTTGTCCGAGGCCTTTCTAATTTTATTTATTTCCTATTTTTTAGACTTAACATGGTAAAAGTTCCACATCAACAAGAGGACTAACATTATTTTAATTGGGGTACATGGTGGTCTTAGCTGATTATTGATACAAATTAAAGTATAATCTGCAAAAAAAACGTCTTGCACCTTCATCTGTTTTACCGTTTTTTAGAGGCAATCATATCATGGCAGGTACGTGTGTATAACATGCAATAAATACAAAAAGCAACTTAGCCCGGGATCGAGACCAGGGTTCTGCATCGCCAAGCGACTCTGTTTAGAACC
>OZ035840.1:32288574-32493574 GCA_964034765.1 Knipowitschia caucasica
GGGCATCCTGGGTAACTCCAGACAGCCTCTGCATGACACTATGGCCGCTCAGAGGAGTAATCGAAGCAACAGGCTCCTATCACTACGCTGCCGAACAGAACGTTACAAGAGATCCTTTGTTCCTTCAGCTGTCAGACTCTACAACAAACCTGGTTGAGTCTTCTGCTACTGGACACCTGAATTTCTCCTACAGGGGATCAATAAAGTATCTACCTATCTATCCATCTAATAAAGCCAGTGAGATGATTTAGTGAAATAAAAATGTAAAGTGTCCAGTGTTTTATTTTGTGGTATTTTTGTGTATTTACTTTTTCACTATATTAGGGAGTGTCAGGGAGGCGACAGTGGCTCAGTTGGTAAAGCATTGGCCTTTGGGTTCGAGCCCACCACAGGACCTACCTCACGACTCCCACTGATGACTGCTGTGGTTGTGACACTTAACCCCACTTTGCCTGAAAGATCTCAGCTCCTGTGGACTCAGCACCTGCAGGAGGATCAGTGAGGGGCTGGTGCTCTGTGAACTGGGTGCAGCTCTGACTGGACTATAAAGTAATGTGTGCTATAGTTGTATATATATATCGGTAGTTCTCTAATTTCTTCCCAAATTCAAGTGATGTTTTTCTTATCTTTCCTTCTCTTGGTGTCGTCCTTGTCTTTGCCATTATCCCAAAAACAACCACAACAATTCCATCTAAGAAACTTTAAAAAGCAGCAGATTTCACATTTCAGGGTCGGGTGAGAACACGTATGTAGTGGTTTGTAAAGGATGGTTGTGCGCCTGTGTTCCGGCCACAGGCCCAGGCGGCTGTGTGCAGCAGAGGACTGTGGGCTGTGCTTTAGAGCTGTCCTTAAGTGGATTGGCTCTGGCTCTACACATACTTTATGTACTTATTGATCCTGAGTCCAATTACTCCTCGTTTACATGCATTTGCATCGCTCGCCTTTCCCCTTCTGCTCGTGTTTTGGTTGTAAAACATGTGAAAGATGTTTTACAATAGTTTGATTCTGGTTCTGAATCATGATACCGTGGAAATGTCATACCTTTCTCTTTCTACATACATATTTTCCGCACTATTAGACACACATAAAAGCCTTTCATTTCAACAGTGCACCAGGCATAATGTGATAATGCTCCTTATTATCCGGTCGCTGTCCAGAGCGGCCGCAGCTGCCCTGGGTCAGAACGCTGTGGCCACGGAGGAGGCGGACTTCAGTTCAGAGCAAACAACAACAGTGCCCTGCGGTCAGGCGCATATTCTTTTAAAACTTGAGTTTCCAGAGACCTGCTCTGTCGCCATCTCACACACTCATGTGTCCGCCACTGATATTATGGGACACGTGGGCGGGTTGTTCGGACATGCGTTAAACATGTTTTTATAAAACACAATTAATGAAAAATGTAATTAACGTGCGTTAATGTGATTGTTTTGAGCCTGAGTTTATTTCATGATAATTTAAACGTTTCTTTCACACCTTCATTCTAATGTGTGTGTGTCTGTGTGTGTGTCTGTGTGTGTGCGTGTGTGTGTGTCTGTGTGTGTGTGTGTGTGTGTGTGTCTGTGTGTGTGTGTCTGTGTGTGTGTGTGTGTGTTTGTGTGTCTGTGTGTGTGTGTGTGTGTGTGTGTGTGTGTGTGTGTGTGTCTGTGTGTGTGTGTGTGTGTGTGTGTGTGTGTGTGTGTTTGTGTGTCTGTGTGTGTGTGTGTGTGTGTGTGTGTGTGTCTGTGTGTGTGTTTGTGTGTGTGTGTGTGTGTGTGTGTGTGTGTGTGTGTGTGTGTGTGTGTGTGTTTGTGTGTGTGTGTCTGTGTGTTTGTGTGTCTGTGTGCGTTTGTGTGTCTGTGTGTGCGTGTGTGTGTGTGTGTTTTACTGCAAATGATAAATAAACTTGAACTTGAACCTGATAATTATAATATTGTGCGTTTCCTTGTGGGAAAACACAAAAAACCCATGTGTAAAAGATAAAGATAAAAACTGCAATTTTTTCGGTAAACTGAGTTGATAAAATGCTTACACTCTTTCATACTTTCATAAATATCTCCATAAAGTACATTAACAAATACTGTTATTAGAGCAGTGCATTTTATTCACTTGGAACAATGTAAGCTGTTTATGCTTCAAGGCAAATGTGTTTAAAGCCAGACTTTGGGGCCTCAGTGAGATCTGCGGCTGTGGAGGATCTGGGCCAAAGGAGAAGGATCCAGACTTCAGACAGAACCTCCTCATGACCAACACTTTCACTCTTTTCTGGTCGTCACCTTTTTCTCTTTGCAAAGAGGCTCTTTTGACTTTGTTGTGTAGGAAAACAATTACCCTGGCTCCTCCCTTGGCCTTGTTACCTAGGCGATATCAAAGATTCTATCAATGAGCCCAAGTCCCAGTTGCCATGGAGACACTTGTGAATGAGAGAGGACCCTGTAACCGTGGCGACGAGGCTGTGAATGAGGGGCTGCTGCGTCTGACGGCGTTTAGTGTGGATGACAAAGATCCAGGTGTGAGGTGTACAGTGAGCAGAGGACAGCAGCGGGTCATGTGTTCATAACCCAGATGTGTTTCAGAATCACACAGTCCTTATGTCTTCACCAAACTGTGAACCGTCCTGTGGCCTCTCGATCGGGAACGTGTGGAGACGAGAAATCATGCTTTTTAAAATCACATGAAATCAGCAGAGCGGAAGATAACATTATTCATACTGATTTCTACAAAGTCAGACGTTAAATTCCAAACATTGAGAAAAAATACTGTTTATCATGCATTTGTCCTCAGTGTTGGTAAACCAAAAGAATAAAAATTGAGCTTTTAACACAATATTATTTTCAAGATTCAAGAATTTATTTGTCTTCTGCAGTAAAACCACATTGGAAAAACTGTGCAAGACTACCCCAGTGTGCACCAGACAGAGAACACAGCACACACCAGAGCTCTTGCCTATTTTACAACCAACTTGCATTTAGATTATCAGTTTACCACCAGCATGTGAAGAGCATTTACAGTATTTATCTACAACGGATCAAACCAGTTTCAATTGGCGATGGTTCTCTTTTGTGAAAAAAAACTATAAAGTGACTGACTTAAAATGGGATTGTGAGCAAAATTGTAGAACGTGTACATCTCCAAATTGTTCATACAGAAAGAGAAGCAAAATATACAAAAAGTCTCGAATACATTTCTTCTGGTTGAACTATTTTATCTTATTTCAAGTTCCTCTCAAAATCCTGATTTTTGGATTATTCTGTCATAAAATACATCACTTATTTACAGTGTAAGTAAAAAGGGTCCTACTAAATGTTCGTGATTGGTTTGAGTGAAGGTGATGTCACGTCTGCAGCTTTTCCAGAGCCTGCCTCATGTGCCGGCGTCTCCATAACCAGCTAGTCTCTGCTGAGCTATTGAATGTCACACAATGTCATTAGAAGGAGCCAGAGCAGAGCCATGTGCCGTGATGTAGACCACCGGGAGCTGGGAGGACTCGCCGGGGCTGGGGGAGGGTGCTATCGACGGAAATGAATATGCCCCCATGTATCTCCTGACAGTTCCGATCTGGATATTGTTGTTTGGAATCGATCAGAAAAGTGCTTTTAAAGTCACGACTCTTTACTGTTGTTTTGCGCTTTACAAAACGCTTTACGCTCAAAAAGTTAGCATTCCTCCAGTGGATTTTCACCTGATCCACTTGGTTCAGACCATGAATCCTCTCTGCTCTGGTCTGGACCAGTGCTAAACCATGAACACTGTACTGCAGCAACATCTCAGGCAGAAAACAGCAAGAAAAATAACAAATATAAAACACAAAATAACAGCTGTTTCAGAGACATGAATGTGCTCATGAGTGGTAGGTGCGAGAATGAACGGTGGGCTGTTTGTGAAGCAGCCCGGTGCGATGGATGGCGTTTTTAGGAAATGGAAGATTTGTATAAAAGTCAATAACCGTGGGATTATTAACGGAGAGGGCTGCAGGCAATTCTGTTTGGTTACCATCGCAGGTCGAGTTTTGGAGGAAAGACTCTGTTTTGTAATAACATTTTAAAAAGAGAAACGGTGGCACAGGGTTAGCACTCTCGTTTATTAGCAAGGGTTCGAATACCGTTCTTTCTGAGTGGACTTTGCATGTTCTCTTTAATGGTTTAGGTTTATTTTTTTGTTTTAATTTGTCGTTTGTTAGCCCTGTGTCTTCTTTAGTGTTACTTCCTGTTTCCTGATGACCTGCCCCGCCCTCATGTGTCTCATTAGTCGTGTATTTAAACCATGTGTGTTCCTTCACTCTCTGCTCCGTCATTGTCGTTCCACGTCTGTTTTGGTTCTTGTTCCCGGTTTGTTTACTTTTTGCTGAATTTTGATTTGTGTTACTTTTTATTAAATTCATTATTTTGCAGTTCCGCATTTTGGGTCCTCCTTCTTTTCTCGGTGTAGGTTTCCTCCGGGTGCTCCGCTTCCCCTACCCCTAAATGCACAATAGGTACAGTCCTCCAGCTCTGGTAGTCCTACAGATGGAACTGCATGGGTCAAATGCAGAGCACAAATAAAGTGTACATTTATATTGTATACACTGTAAAATAAAGCCAAATGGGAGATTTTTTTCCATATCACAACCTTCTACAATAAAATGGTTATATTTAATTGTTGCTCATTTAACCATAGAGCAGTTTACATCAGCAACAGTGACCAAGAGCTATTCGACACAAGTGATGCCTAAAAACGCTATCAAATTGTTTGCATTTAATTTGTATAATTATATTTATGAAAAAACTTTGCAACAAGTTTTGAACCCCAGCTTTAAAGTAGCAATATGTAAGATTTTCATGTCAAGTCAGCATTAAATATTTGTAAAAAAGGTGTTGGTTATAGATTTGTTGTTGACAAAACTCTATTCAGATATTATGGTCCCAGCTGAATTCTTCTGCATATCTGGCAACCTGAGTCAGGGAGAGTGGGACAGTTTGCAGTTCCACTTTTGGCCAGATTCTTACATACTGCTCCTTTAAATCTATCCATCATACATATGTTTTAGTGAAAAGAGAAGCCTAATTCGGCCTTTGTCGTAGTGGCTTGAATCAGCGGCAGAAAGACGGCTCCAGGCCTGACTCTCCGCTGCTCTGGTTCAGTTGTCAGGCCGCATCGATCGCTCGTCTCAGGGAGGATTTACATAAGGCTCTCACACTCTCGCAATTAGCCGTTTTGTGTTAACTATAGTGTAACAGACAGAGCAGAAACACAAGGAGACTGGCAGCTGCACTACAGGGGCCACAGCAAGACACACACACTGCCAGGGGCCAGAGGGAGGGGCCAGAAGGAGAGGCCAGAGTGAGGGGTCAGAGTGAGGGGCCAGAGTGAGGGGCCAGAGTGAGGGGCCAGAGGGAGGGACCAGAGGGAGGGGCCAGAGGGAGGGACCAGAGGGAGGGGCCAGAGGGAGGGACCAGAGGGAGGGGCCAGAGGGAGGGACCAGAGAGACGGGTCAGGGAGGGGCCAGAGGGAGGGACCAGAGGGAGGGGTCAGGGAGGGGCCCGAGTGGGGGTCCAGAGTGAGGGGCCAGAGGGAGGGACCAGAGAGACGGGTCAGGGAGGGGCCAGAGGAAGGGACCAGAGGGAGGGACCAGAGAGACGGGTCAGAGGGGCCAGAGGGAGGGGCCAGAGTGAGGGGCCAGAGGGAGGGACCAGAGAGAGGAACCAGAGAGAGGGGCCAGAGTGAGGGGCCAGAGTGAGGGACCAGAGTGAGGGACCAGAGTGAGGGGCCAGAGGGAGGGGCCAGAGGGAGGGGCCAGAGAGAGGGACCAGAGAGAGGGACCAGAGTGAGGGGCCAGAGTGAGGGACCAGAGTGAGGGGCCAGAGTGAGGGGCCAGAGAGAGGAACCAGAGAGAGGGGCCAGAGTGAGGGGCCAGAGTGAGGGACCAGAGTGAGGGGCCAGAGGGAGGGGCCAGAGGGAGGGGCCAGAGAGAGGGACCAGAGTGAGGGGCCAGAGTGAGGGACCAGAGTGAGGGGCCAGAGTGAGGGGCCAGAGTGAGGGGCCAGAGAGAGGGGCCAGAGAGAGGGGCCAGAGAGAGGGGCCAGAGGGAGGGGCCAGAGTGAGGGGCCAGAGTGAGGGGCCAGAGAGAGGGGCCAGAGAGAGGGGCCAGAGAGAGGGGCCAGAGTGAGGGGCCAGAGTGAGGGACCAGAGTGAGGGACCAGAGTGAGGGGCCAGAGGGAGGGGCCAGAGGGAGGGGCCAGAGAGAGGGACCAGAGAGAGGGGCCAGAGTGAGGGGCCAGAGGGAGGGGCCAGAGAGAGGGACCAGAGTGAGGGGCCAGAGTGAGGGACCAGAGTGAGGGGCCAGAGAGAGGGGCCAAAGAGAGGGGCCAGAGTGAGGGACCAGAGTGAGGGACCAGAGTGAGGGGCCAGAGGGAGGGGCCAGAGTGAGGGGCCAGAGTGAGGGACCAGAGTGAGGGGCCAGAGAGAGGGACCAGAGTGAGGGGCCAGAGTGAGGGACCAGAGTGAGGGGCCAGAGAGAGGGGCCAGAGAGAGGGGCCAGAGGGAGGGGCCAGAGTGAGGGGCCAGAGTGAAGGGCCAGAGTGAGGGGCCAGAGTGAGGGGCCGCTGTTGGTGGTGATGCAGCGATGGAGCGGACAGTATAGTATATATAATATATTAGTACCGTATACTTCATTTAAGAATTTTTACAATTGTTCTTTTATTTTATTTTGAATACATACAGCACAAAAATATTAAAACACTTCGAGCTCTTGTACATTTGATCATGTTACAGCAAAAAACACAAATGTTGTATTTTTTATTTATTACAAACACACCACAACAAAGTGACTCAAAGCTAGAGTTAATTCTGTGAAAATCCTCCGCTCCAGCAGCAGTTCATAAATGTACAGGATGTGTTTGTTCAGGACAGTCCTGGACTTGCATATTTCATTCACTATCATCTTCATATCTATAGATTTTGATATTCACTGCACAGACTGTTACCATCAGAAAAGGTGTTTTCAGCTGCTCTCTACTGCCATTTTTAACCATTGACGTGTTGTGATGTCACATAATCACAACCTATAGCACTTGTCATGGAAAATGTGAATGTTGAAGTAAATTTGAGTATTTAAGAGTGATTGTGGTCAATGTAAGTTTGCTTTTCAGTTGAACTTATTTACAGCTTCTGCACAAATGTAAATAGTTTATTGATGTTCTCTAACTGATGGTTTCATGTGCAGGATCCTGTCGACCGTGGGCTCGGAGTTCGACTTGAGGACCCTGCGGGCCGTGCGGGTGCTGCGGCCGCTCAAACTGGTCTCTGGTATTCCAAGTGAGTGAACGCCTCCTCCTTTCACCAGAATCAGGCCCAGTCCAGAGTCAGGTCCTGTCCAGAGTCAGGCCCTGTGCAGAATCAGGCCCTGTCTGGACAGAGACCATATCATCGTATCAGCAAAAGGCCTGGTGAATCTGTTTACTGTAAACAAAGGTTTTCTGTAAACAAAGGTTTACTGTAAACACAGGTTTACTGTAAACAAAGGTTTTTTGTAAACAAAAAATTCCAGAGGCTGATTCCCTCGTGTCGGTGTCTTCAACTCTCCTCCTCGAGGTCAGGCCCTTCCCCCAGGGAGGTGACGGTCCAGCTCTATCAGACCAGGCAACGTTACAGTTCTTTTGACGTGCAGACCATGATGGGTTTTGAACCACACTCCGTCTGACTCCTCTCCTTGACCTGTGTCCAGAGGGAGACCCCACCAGACAACACAGCTGCTATGATGGATTAGTCTTTGGGGGGATTAGTAAATCATCAAGATCAATTGTTCTTTGAATGAGATACAAAGTTATTTTGTTTTAGACAAAGACATGTTCAAATATGATTAAGTTGCTTTAGTGCTGTTTTGGGAAAGGTCGCTGTGAACACTCGGCCCCACTACAGTCATATATTTATAGACTTGTCTCCACTTCAGCTGTAGAGGTTTACTCATCACTAATGTGTGCAAGACGCAGAGAACACAGGACATGACAGCACACTTTGAAATCACAAAGTGCATCAAGTGCAGGTTGTAATTCTGTGGTAAAGCCTTCTTTGAGGAAAGTCTGTGTATAACTTGTTTTATGGAAGATATTACTGGGTTTGTCCAAACAAAATAAAAACTGAGTGTCTTCTTAACACTCAAAATGATCATCCCCCATCTGAACCCTAACACTCGCTCTAAACCAAGCTCCAACCTGACTTAACTGTCCATATTTTCTGTATTGAAGAAATAAGTGATATGAAAATAGAGGTCTTTCTTTGCAGTTTGAAAAGTGACTGAGATTCACTTTAGGATTGTCATATTTGTCTTTGTCAGAAAATAGTTTTAATTAAAACATATCCATCCTGCTCAGACAAAGAGGTAAGATCTCCAAAACCTGCTCATGTACTCAGAGGAGAGTGTGTGTCTGACCTCTGACCTCTGTGGTGTGTGTGCGCAGGCTTACAAGTGGTGCTGAAGTCCATCATGAAGGCCATGATCCCCCTGCTGCAGATCGGTCTCCTGCTGTTCTTTGCCATCCTCATGTTTGCCATCATCGGCCTGGAGTTCTACATGGGCAAGTTCCACACCACCTGCTTCGACAATCAAACCGGTACGTCCCTATCCCTCACACACACAGATAACCATGTGCTGTTTCCCCGATGAAAACTCACCTCATGTATCTCATAGGTTGTAAAAAAGATAATAAGTTGTAATTCTTGTTTGTAAAATAACACCAGGATCACATGTTGGACACAGATAAATAAATATCTTATGATGTAACTCATGCCTGTACTGATGAAAGTAAGAAAACTGCCTCGTTGGAATTGAATTAGAATATCGATCCTATTTTTCCTCAAACATATAAACTTAACTAAATAAAACGTAAAATGAAGTGGTGGTGGGAGGGGCAGATGGCACGTACGGGTTGCCTCGCTTCTGTCAGTTTGCCCCAGGGCAGCTGTGGCTATAAAAGTAAGTGGTTTATCATCATCATGCACTGTGTGTATGAGTAATGAAAAGTGTTTTTGAGTGTCTGAAAAAACGCTATATAAAACCAATGCAAAAATGTTATTAATATTATTATCATAAAAAGAGACCCCCGAAGCTGAGAGTTGAAAGACAGAACCAAGATAATGTTTGGAGAATTTTGTTAAAGGGAAAGTTATTGTCCTGTTTCTTGCATACGTCACGACCAAACAGCAGCGATTGGTTCAAGCATGAAGTGACTTAAAGATTGTGTTTGTACTTAAATGATGCAGAGCTGTAGGCGTGTTTGTGAGATCAAGATTAAGAGATCCTTTAGTTGTTCCAGAAGACACTGTACGGAATAGTCCGTGTAAAGCTGGCTACAGACTGAAGGATTTTTTTTTGCCAGAAAAAAACGTTTTCTGGATGTATCTGAAACTGCAGCAGAGTGATAAAAAAAAACACATGTCTGCAATACGTGCATTTATTCACCGGAAAATCAGAAATGACAGAATTGACTCTTATTCACAGCATCCATTCATCCACCAGAAACCATTTAAAGCAGAGGTGTCAAACTCATTTTGGTCGAGGGCCAAATAAAAAAAAGAGATGGTTGGGGCCAAAAGTATAAAAGTTGTTCCCTTTTATTGTCATATATTGTACGTTGACAAATTGATTTTATTTATTAGTTTGGATGTTATTTTCTCATAGCTTTGAATTCAATCAGAACTAGAGTTAATATGAAAAAAATATGTTTGTGAAGATTTATGAATATTTGACCTGTCTTAACTTCTAATTATTTTCTAGTTAGCACAAATTCAATTTTGTGATCATAATCTTTAAAATTAGGTATTACATGCCATTGTAGCCCAGTACTGTCATTCCAGGGGCCTCTAAAAATGGTCTCATGGGCCAGATTTATCCCACTAGCCTAAGTTTGACATGTCTGATTTAAAGTAATGTGTTCTGCGTTTCAAAGCATTGAAATGCATTTGTCTCACATGTGAAACACCATCCACCAGAGAGACCCAGAGTTTAATGAAACCTTAATCCATGTTCAGTTATTTACCTCTTAAACACAATTGAACTATTTATAAAAACCAAAACCAGACACTGTTTCTAACCCCAGTGTGTCTGTGTCCCGAGCAGCTGAGATCCGGGAGGAGTACCCGTGTGGGACAGAGCTGCCCTCGCGCCTCTGTCCGGAGGGCACCACCTGCAGGAAGTACTGGCTGGGACCAAACTATGGCATCACGCAGTTCGACAACATCCTGTTCGCCATCCTCACCGTCTTCCAGTGCATCACCATGGAGGGCTGGACCGACCTGCTCTACTATGTACGCACACCACAGCTTTGAGTCACATCTGACCCTCATACTGCTGCGGGCGGGCTAGTGCTTTAGCTTGGGGGGGTACTTAGCTAACGCAGAAGTAGATGTAGGGTGGTCGTTTTGACTTTATGCTAAGGGGTGGGGTATTTTCATGAAGACGATTTTTACAAAGTGGTAAATGCACCAAAATTTAGGAGGATTTTCTACTTCCGTGTGGATCATCAAGACTATTTGTCCTCCCAATTGTCAATCATTCTGGTGATACGTGCTCGTCCAATAAGACCAAAGAGTTTTTTCAAAAAGTGGAGAGGGCGGTTACTTCCTAAAAAATATACAAAATCCTCCTGTGTAGTATTTAAGTATAGATACTAAAATTAAAATAATAAAAGCACGAGTACAAGTTTTGTGCGTATAGTATTTAAGTCAAATGCATTTGTAAATATATTGTTTAACACATTTTGAGCATTGCCACTTTAAGTTTAATTATATTGGGAAAAAACACGCACAAAAAACATATACTTCAGCCGAATTGTCTGAAGTTAGAAGCGCAGCTAACCACTTAAAAGCTGATTTTATGTCACGTCATGATTTTTAAAGCGTGGTTTAAAATGAGGAGTAGAAGTAAAAGGTTGTTAGAAATACATTTAGTAGTGAATATTTTGACATCTACATCTGTCCCCGGATAACAGCTCACATTTACTAATCATATTTGGCCTTTTCTGAACAAACTTAGAAAAGAGAGTTAATCCAAAAAATCATCTGACACGGTGTCCACAGTTTTCCAAACAGATTATCCAATCAGAGAGCAGAATGAGGCTTTCCTTTATATTACAGCATTCACAAACAAAAATATAGCACCACACATTTGTTTTAATGAAAGCAGATACATAAACTGTCGTATGTAACAAAAAAGTTAGTATTTTTTGTAGCTTAAGCCCAGCAGGTGGATTGCATCAGTAATCCACATGTGTCACTTCATTAGACCACTAAAAGGGCATCTTACATACAGTCCTGTTAAGTACAGTACTAAAGTAAAAGTACTTTGTCACCTCTGGATATGTGTAGTAGTTAAAGTAAGTGCCGTACTTACTTTAACACGTCGCTCCCTCTAGTCCTCGCTCCTTCCAGTCCTTGCTCCCTCTAGTCCTCGCTTCCTCTAGTCCTCGTTCTCTCTAGTCCTCCCTCCCTCCAGTCCCTCCTCCCTCCAGTCCCTGCTCCCTCCAGTCCCTGCTCCCTCCAGTCCCTGCTCCCTCCAGTCCCTGCTCCCTCCCTCCAGTCCCTGCTCCCTCCAGTCCCTGCTCCCTCCCTCCAGTCCCTGCTCCTTCCAGTCCCTGCTCCCTCCCTCTATGCTCCTCTCAGTCCCTCCTCCTTCTAGTCCCTGCTCCCTCCAGTCCCTGCTCCTTCTAGTCCCTGCTCCCTCCCTCCAGTCCCTGCTCCCTCCCTCCAGTCCCTCCTCCCTCCAGTCCCTGCTCCCTCCAGTCCCTGCTCCCTCCCTCCAGTCCCTGCTCCCTCCCTCCAGTCCCTGCTCCTTCCAGTCCCTGCTCCCTCCCTCTATGCTCCTCTCAGTCCCTCCTCCTTCTAGTCCCTGCTCCCTCCAGTCCCTGCTCCTTCTAGTCCCTGCTCCCTCCCTCCAGTCCCTGCTCCCTCCCTCCAGTCCCTCCTCCCTCCCTCCAGTCCCTGCTCCCTCCCTCCAGTCCCTCCTCCCTCCAGTCCCTGCTCCTTCCAGTCCCTGCTCCTTCCAGTCCCTGCTCCCTCCCTCTATGCTCCTCTCAGTCCCTCCTCCTTCTAGTCCCTGCTCCCTCCCTCCAGTCCCTGCTCCCTCCAGTCCCTGCTCCCTCCCTCCCTCCAGTCCTTGCTCCTTCTAGTCCCTACTCCCTCCCTCCAGTCCCTGCTCCTCCCAGTCCCTGCTTCCCGATGCTGCTCTATATTTAAAAAGAGCTGTTCAGCCTGAGTTATTCTCGCAGCTTCTGGGGAAGAGCTTGATAAAAGTTTAATGCAAAAAGAAAAGAGAAAAAAAAAAAAAGTACAGTTAGCCCCGGTACAGTGCGGCGACGGATACAACCGCAAAGGTCAGACTTCACACGAGGGTAAGAGGAAGATCCAGAGCGAGCGTGTCCAGTCCAATACGGTTCAATATGCGTTTCTGTTTTTCAACCTACAATGAGAAACCAATATCAATCAATCAATCAATCAATCAATTTTATTTATAGAGCCCTTTACAACACTGTAGGCGACCAAAGTGCTTGATTTGAAAAGGCCAAACTCAATCTATGGATAAACTCCTTGCAAAGTGAGTAATGTCTGTTTAGTTTCACTTTGTAAGGGTTATGACTTTAGAACAATATTTTGTCATCCTAGTTTCACTTGTGTTTCTGACCAAGCTCTGACGTAAGAATTGGCAAAGTTTGCGCTGAAACGGATTGGTCTAAAATACATAGATAGAGAGATAGATGTGCAGTACTTTGTTGAACCCAAAGGAAATTAAAGGTGCTCTGTGTAATTTTTACAGTTGCTCCAAATGAAAAAACACGTTTACCAAAAACAAATGTGACCTTTTTTAAGAATATTCACCTCCACCATGTTTTTTAATTGTTTTCAAAAGCTGAGAAATTGACTCATAAATGTCCATGAGGCTGGAGGACTCTGTGTCAATGCGCCATCTTGAAATACAGTGGTCGATAAGGGACAAAAAGGAGTTCGAGCGGGAGTTGGAGACCGTCATATTGTCCTGCGAAGCTAAAGTAGTACCGGAAATTACAATATATGATCTCAATAAGTAAAAACTACACAGTGTACCTTTACAATTTGTCTGAATTCTCATTATTAGTCACAAATACTATAGATAAAAACAATAGATATTAACATGTTTTATTCTATTCTAGATATTATATAATCACACGTTTTTGGGGATACACAAACACCTTTTTTATGTAAATTTGCAGCTGTTTTCAGTGTTAAACAGAATCTTCCTGCTAAAATATAACAGCGTATCGATTATGCTACAAAAGTCCTAGAAAATTTTTTGCGGTTGCTCTCACATTTGCTATGACTAGAAATTTGCTTTGGCAGATGGTGCAAATATTAGACAAAATCTTAATGACACATACAAAGACACATGGATACTCAGACTCCACAGCATCCATCGACACGGGAGGGATATACAAAGGGGCATGTGAAAGTGAAAATACACCAAAAAATACCCTGATTATGAGTTTTGCTTCCTTACAACCCTAACACGGTGATAACAACGTGTTCTGAGCCACATGGACGGATAATACAGTCATAATATTGTGTTCTGAGCCACATGGACGGATAATACAGTCATAATAACGTGTTCTGAGCCACATGGACGGAAAATACAGTCATAATATGGTGTTCTGAGCCACATGGACGGATAATACAGTCATAATAACGTGTTCTGAGCAACATGGACGGAAAATACAGTCATAATATGGTGTTCTGAGCCACATGGACGGATAATACAGTCATAATAACGTGTTCTGAGCCACATGGACGGATAATACAGTCATAATAACGTGTTCTAAGCCACATGGACGGATAATACAGTCATAATAACGTGTTCTGAGCCACATGGACGGATAATACAGTCATAATATTGTGTTCTGAGCCACATGGACGGATAATACAGTCATAATATGGTGTTCTGAGCCACATGGACGGATAATACAGTCATAATAACGTGTTCTGAGCCACATGGACGGCCTTAGACGGTGTTTCTAAGCAGGAGAAGCAGCAGTGAGTGTGGAGCAGAGAGAGAGATGGTGGTGATGCATTATTTACTGTGGAAGAGCAGAGAATACAGACGCACTTATGCATTTCCTCATGATGACTTACTTATGGCCAATTCATGTCCGTGTTGCTGATGCATGATGGTCACGTTCATGTAATGCTTTCCATTCCGACAAAACATCAGACCAGTTCAGTTAGGGAGACGTAGCCCTGTTAAAGACACAGAAAAGTAATACAAGAGATTTCAGGGACATTGGTGTCACACTCATTTTAGTTCGGGGCCATTTTAAAAAACGATCTTACAACTACAGTATGCACATTTTTACTTTGAGCTACCAAGTCCTGTTTTAATTTCTTGATTACTTCATGGAAATATATAGACCAAATTATGTATTGTAATTAACTTGGTTTTAGATTGAGGATAATTTGTGAAGGGACGTATTAAATGTCATGGTAGCACATATAAACCACTGTAGCATATATAAACATGGATCTATAATAATAATAATTCTGTTTCCGAGTACACCCCACCAGCAAGGAGTCCGATAACAGCATGTCAGCACCATGGATCTTTAATAATAACTGGATAGGGTATTACTAGCTTATAGCTGTCCCACCCATGGCCACAGGGGGCGCCCGTGGTACTGCAGACTAAATTCACGTGGGCTACCCAGAAAAAGGTCCCTATAGAACTCACTGTAAATTAAACGAGCTCGACCTCAGCTGACAAAGAACCTGACAGAGAACCTGCAGCTTTCAGAAAGGTCGGATTTTGTGAGGATTTTAGTGTCCCTTGTTATCCTCAACTTTTTTTTCCTAAATCCTTCTGTTTTCTTTAAATCCACACTTTACTGCCACAAACTCTGCTCCTTTCCTTCCCGCTCTGACTCCGCTCTGCTGCTGCTCTGATCAGCTGCTCTGATTGGTCAGAGCGCAGCCGACCCCCTCCACCACACACGCATTTGGCGCAATGCATCATGGGAGCTGGTCCACTGCACAGAACTGGGAGGACCAGACGATGCCCAAATATAGCCGAGTTCCTCTGATATGTCAGCGCCCGTGAAGTCCCAGGCGCTACTGAGCACAAGCCATTCATTTGAATAGGGCGCCATCTTGGATCACCGGGGCTTATAAACCACTGTAGCACATATAAACCCAATTCTATCATTGTTTGCAAGTTTATAAACCATAAATCATCTCCTCGTTGGGAAACACTCGTGTAGTGAAGCGCTCAGGGACACAGCAGGGACCTGGCCACCTGCTCTTGGTGTTTATTAAAACTAGGTCACATTTGGAAGATTTTCAACTTTTTAAAATATGTTTCAAATTCAACGAGTTATTATTCTTTTTTAATTTGAACCTGTAGAATTGTTACATAAATGAAATACACATACAATATAATGGATCAGCTTGGTTCAGTGCCGAGTCCAAAATCAAGATAAAAAAGTGATCGTTTCTGAAGGTGAACCATGAAAAGTCCCCTCATGGTTTACTCTTCATTTCTTTGATGGTGCAGCGTGATTTCACTTTCTTCATATCGCGATTATGTTCAAGAACGTTTTCCCAAAATGAATGTCTATACATAATTCCTTCGTCATCATCAAAACAACAACAAAGACACAATTATTTCACAGTCATTTTTTTCAGACTGAAAGGGTTTTATGCCGGGGCTTCTTCACTCGGCTGTGGCTGCAGGTTTTCACTCCAACCAAGCAGGTGCACACATCCACCCACTTCTCAAGTCTCAGCCACACAACCCTTTGAGGAGCTTGTGGAATAGACCAAGTTTAGGCTGAAGTTTGACTAACTGGCTCTCACATTGGTCTAAATCATGGATGTCAAATTCAAATACATCAGAGGCCAAAAAAAACAAATTAGCTACAAGCCGAGAGTATTTTATCTAATCATTAAAGGAATAATCCAATATTTTCTTATGGCTCTGTACGGGTCGGTTCTAATACTAATCAAATATCATCCCAGGGGCCAAATAAATTTGTTTGCGGGCCGGATCTGACCCCGGGCCTTGACTTTGACACCCATGGTCTAAATCACGGCCAGAGCTCGAGGCCTCATCGTTTGGTCTCTGCAGCTCAGTTTGTGGACTCTCTCATAGAAGCTGAAAGATTATGCATTTGATTCCATTGCATGTTCTCCTCGTGTCTGTCATTTACACAGTTCAGATTAACTGAACAGCCGAGTGCAAATACTACTGTGTAACATCTTCCAGTGTCTGATTGGTTTTGCTGCTGCTCACTGTGTTTACCTGTGTGTGTGTTTTCTCTTGTTTACCTGTGACTTCCTTCTGCAGAGCAACGACGCCTCAGGGAGCGCATGGAACTGGATGTACTTCATCCCTCTCATCATCATCGGCTCTTTCTTCATGCTCAACCTGGTGCTGGGCGTCCTGTCAGGGTAGGTGCTCACAACGACAGAGATTTATTTATTACTAAGCACACTTGTATATAAAACACACAAGATACATACATTCACGTCCCACTGTTCAGAACCATCATTCACTTACACACACACACACACACACACACGCACACACACGCACACACACACACACACACACACACACCGGACTCATTCTATGCAGTGTGTGGGTGAAGTGTCTTGCCTAAGGACACAATGACAGTGTGTACCTGTGTGTGTTCTTGGCTGCAGGGAGTTTGCCAAAGAGCGAGAGCGTGTGGAGAACCGCAGTGAGTTCCTGAAGCTCCGCAGACAGCAGCAAATTGAGAGGGAGCTCAACGGATACCTGGAGTGGATCTGTAAAGCCGGTATGTGTCCTTCATCATCAGCATCATCAGCATCATCAGCATCATCAACATCATCAGTCTGAACACGGGACAAATGTTTTCTATTTAAGATCGTTCACATTAAGTCAGTTTCTTGAGTCATTTTGTAGGAATGGGCCTACAGTGCCTCAAGAAACGAAATACACTGGACATATTTTATCTCTTCTTCGTCTTGTTTTATCCATTCTTTCTGCCGTCCACCGTCTTGTACTTTTCCTTTTTGGTTTCCAGTCAACATGAAGTATATAGTTCTGTACTACTACTACCACTACTTCTGCTACTACTTCTACTACTGCTACTGCTGGTTCTACATCTTCTGTTACTACTATTGCTGCTTCTACTGCTACTACTCTTTCTATTAGTGCCATTTCTGCTGCTACTGCTGTTACTACTACTTGTACTACTACTAATGCAACTACTACTGCAACAACTAGTGTTACTATTACTGCTGTTACTACTACTACTACTACTGCTACCCCCACTAATATTACCAATGCTACTACTACATAATTCGTGTTAAAGTAAACAACAACCGTACATCTTATAGAATTACTGTATAAAATTGGTCACACAGTTTTTTGAGAATGTAACTTCTCTCACATTTGCATGTAAAGTGAACCAGACAAAAGTGAATGTAGAAAATTTAAAAACCACTAGATTGTAAGAATAAACAGCATTGAAGTTTCAGATGCAATCAGAGTAATTGAAGAAACGTTCTCTTGTGCTTTCCAGAGGAGGTTCTGTTGGCGGACGACGAGAACGGTGCCGATTACGACGGTAGAGTATCGGAGCTCTTTACAAACTCACAGTAAGTGTCGTGCTTTTGTTGCGTGTTGTAATGAGTGAATCTTTTGTTCCAGGGTCCCGCAGGAGAGCCACTAAGAACCACAAGAGCAAAGCCGAGCTGCTGAACCCGGAGGAAGGAGAGGGGGACCTCGTGGGTAAGAAGCAGCTGCTCTCTGAGATCCAACACACATTAATCTGGCGTCCCCTGTCCATGCGTATTTAAGATAAGATTACACTAATAAGCCTCCATCTAATCCCAAGAATTCTATTTGAATTTGTTTTTGTATAGCCCTAAATTACAACAGTAGTTATTGCAGAGGACTTTACAAAACCGTTGATTCGCCAACACAGATCAGAGACTCAAACAGTTTAAACACAAGAAATGCAATGATAAAAAAAACAGATAGATTTTTCACACAGAGGTCCATAAAGGGCAGGTGACTAATGTCCATAAATGTTGTTGAAAGTGGAGTGTTCTAGCCTGGTCGTACCACACCATAGTACAAATTACATTTCGTACTAAGGTCTGGATTTGCTCCATTGACTCCGTGAACAGGTGGGTGGGGTTAACTCCTTTTGCAGATTGAAACAATTGGTTCTGAGTTTACTGTCACGTATGTATTGTGCCCGAGTCTGTTGTTAGCATTTAGCATTTAGCCTAGCCATCTCCTTTGCCGCTAACGGAGCCCGTGGGGAGTAGCGCTACAATTTTTCCAGCGATTACATTTGCTAAACATTCCTCTTGCTCCGGCTTCAATTTCTTGATAGAACCAGACCGGATTACTTTACTATCGCATTTTTCACCACTGCCAAACTACGACCTTCCCGTTCAACGCAAACTCTTGACATCACTCACAACTAACTACAACACCCGCCTCCCGCGCTCTCTGAATGGTCGGTCGAAATTCAACCGATTGTAATCGCTGACATGGGGACCAGACCCAGACGTTACATGCAGACGGGCTGGAGATTGATAACATGGCTCGACTTTTGAGGAGTTTCATAATCTAACACAGCTCCTGGTGAAGCTGGTGAAGGTCCTGTCTTGTTTCGTCCTGGTGTTCCGGTTTCTCCCACGACTGAAAACGTAGATAAACATTTTTCAGATCCGGTAGTCCTGTGACCCCTGCTCTTGAGGCCAACAAAAGCACAATTCAACTTATTGAACATCTTGATAAAAAGCAGTAAACCAAGTAAATAGGGCTTCTACAGAGACCAATCTATATGGGTTTTTCAGATGATTTTACATCCTGATTGATTCTGAATATTGGCCATAACCGATGTCCGAGAACCGATACAACAAACGACTGATCAATCTCGCTATTGGTATCAATATCGGTGCATCCCTAACATTTTCTGAATATAGCTAGAGTATATATCGTCATAACTCCAAAGTGGAAACTCCTGATTTTGATTGTAGTGTGGGCAGTACAAGGTTGTATCATGAAGTTACACATTTATATTTTGAATTATGCTTTTACGTTTTTGTATATTTTTTTATTAGACCAAGCTTTTAAGGCAAAACATGTTCAACTCTCACATCTCACATCTATTTAATTATTCGTTATATGCTGTTTATTCTACTTCTGATGTTTAGACTGGTTCCCAATCATCTCTAAGACTTCTCCATTGTCACACAAATAACTACCGCCTCTTTCGTTTCCGTCCGCAGGTTCCCCGTTTGCCCGAGCCAGCCTGAAGAGCTCCAAACTGGAAGGCTCGGACTTCAAGCGGCGAGAGCGGCGTCTGCGCTTCCTGATCCGTCGCGTGGTGAAGACACAGGCCTTCTACTGGACCGTGCTGTGCCTGGTGGGGCTGAATACCATGTGTGTGGCTGTGGTGCACTACGATCAGCCGGAGCCGCTGTCCGACTTCCTCTGTGAGTGTGGGAGGCCAAAGCAGGCCACTTCGCAAAGACTATAATGCTCAGATTAAGATTAGGGTTTCGAGTGGGAAACTTTACATGTGCCAAAATGTGGAATAGTAGTTTTCAAACCAGATTATTTGCAAAAGAAAGCTAGAGAAATTGTAAATGAGTAAATGTGGTTTTTACTGTAATTGGAAAATAAATATCATTGGATGTACAGTATAAAGCTCTAACACTAGGACTCCCAGAATTCTGAAACTACAAGAACTCCCCGAGCAGTCGTTTTGAGGGTTCCCGATCAAATCAATGGAATTCTAAATATCTCCACAAAAGTGAGTGCGTTTTCCACCAGTTCATTTAAACGCCTCAGGTCTATGCACAGTTAAACAGAACAGATTTTAACCTAGATTTGAACATTGTCAGAGAAGAAACCTGTCTCACACTTTCAGGAACACTCTTTCAGATTTTAGCAGCATGAATCTGAAATGCAGCCTCCCCATGTTTAGTTCTCACTCTGGACACCAGCAGGAGGCCAGTCCCTGTGCTCCCTAGAGTCACAGCAGGAGGTCTGTCCTTGTGCTCCTCAGAGTCCCAGCTGGAGGAGGCCAGTCCCTGTGCTCCCTAGAGTCACAGCAGGAGGCCAGTCCCTGTGCTCCCTAGAGTCACAGCAGGAGGCCAGTCCCTGTGCTCCTCAGAGTCCCAGCTGGAGGAGGCCAGTCCCTGTGCTCCTCAGAGTCCCAGCTGGAGGAGGCCAGTCCCTGTGCTCCTCAGAGTCACAGCAGGAGTCCAGTCCCTGTGCTCCTCAGAGTCCGAGTTGGTACATATGGCAATAACATGTTCCTTGTGTTCTTTGGTGCGAAGCCATTGAGAGACTTAAAAGTTAGTCATTTATAAGAACCAGTCCAGGACCTGAACTTTGGAAAAAGGGGTTTTAACTGAAAGAATGTTGGTTGCCGGGCGACCGCAAATTGCTAAATTTGAAATATATATTCAAATGAAAGGAGCAGTCAAAATGACGGCTCACATTTAAGAAAATAAAGGATAAATTCATTAAAGTAATAGCGTAGAAATTGACTATATAGAGAATTCACAACGTTACAAAGACCAAACATACATGAGTCATTACAGTTCTCAAACTAAAAGCCATCAAATTGACTCCAGTCCACATGGTTCAGTCCTGGTCTCTAACCTGCGTCTCGTGGTTCAGTCCTGGTCTCTAACCTGCGTCTCGTGGTTCAGTCCTGGTCTCTAACCTGCGTCTCGTGGTTCAGTCCTGGTCTCTAACCTGCATCTCATGGTTCAGTCCTGGTCTCTAACCTGCGTCTCGTGGTTCAGTCCTGGTCTCTAACCTGCGTCTCGTGGTTCAGTCCTGGTCTCTAACCTGCGTCTCGTGGTTCAGTCCTGGTCTCTAACCTGCGTCTCGTGGTTCAGTCCTGGTCTCTAACCTGCATCTCATGGTTCAGTCCTGGTCTCTAACCTGCGTCTCGTGGTTCAGTCCTGGTCTCTAACCTGCATCTCATGGTTCAGTCCTGGTCTCTAACCTGCGTCTCGTGGTTCAGTCCTGGTCTCTAACCTGCGTCTCATGGTTCAGTCCTGGTCTCTAACCTCTGCCTGTTGTGTTTGGTGCAGATTACGCCGAGCTCCTGTTCCTGGGTATCTTCTTGACTGAGATGATGGTGAAGATGTACGGTCTGGGGAAGGTGGCCTACCTCAACTCCTCTTTCAACTGCTTCGACTGCATCGTGAGCCTTTGCACCAACACACATTTACATCCACACTCTACACACTCTGGTCCAGTCGTTAATGAAATAATGAAAATAATACATTAAAACTCATATGGCGACAGTTTTTGAGGTGGCAGTAGCTCAGTTGGAAGGCTGTGGCTTCGATCCCACCACGAGACCTGCTCCCACTGCTGTCGTTGTGTCCCTGGGCAAGACACGTTGCCCGAAGCCATCTCTGAAAGTCATTTCCAGCTTGTCTAAAAGATCCAAACATTTTACCATAATACATTTATTTTATCTATTTTTTTATTTATTTGATCGGGACAAGTGAACACAATCAACATGTGAAACACTACAACATTTATAGTTTGTGTACGTTCTCAGTCGTACGCATTTATAGTCAGTCGTACGCATTTATAGTCAGTCGTACGCATTTGTAGTCAGTTGTACGCATTTATAGTCAGTCGTACGCATTTATAGTAAGTCGTACGCATTTATAGTCAGTCGTGCGCATTTGTAGTCAGTCATACGCATTTATAGTCAGTCGTACGCATTTGTAGTCAGTTGTACGCATTTATAGTCAGTCGTACGCATTTATAGTCAGTCGTACGCATTTATAGTAAGTCGTACGCATTTATAGTCAGTCGTACGCATTTATAGTCAGTCATACGCATTTATAGTCAGTCATACGCATTTATAGTCAGTCGTACGCATTTATAGTCAGAAGTACGCATTTATAGTCAGTCGTACGCATTTATAGTCAGTCGTACGCATTTATAGTCAGTCGCACGCATTTATAGTCAGAAGTATGCATTTATAGTCAGTCGTACGCATTTATAGTCAGTCGTACGCATTTATAGTCAGTCGTACGCATTAATAGTCAGTCAGAAGTACGCATTTATAGTCAGTTGTATGCATTTATAGTCAGTCGTACGCATTTATAGTTAGTTGTACGCATCATTTATAGTCAGTCGTACGCATTTATAGTCAGTTGTACGCATTTATAGTCAGTCAGAAGTACGCATTTATAGTCAGTCGTACACATTTATAGTCAGTCGTACGCATTTATAGTCAGTCGTACGCATTTATAGTCAGTCGTACGCATTAATAGTCAGTCAAAAGTACGCATTTATAGTCAGTCGTACGCATTTATAGTCAGTCGTACACATTTATAGTCAGTCGTACGCATTTATAGTCAGTCGTACGCATTTATAGTCAGTCGTACGCATTTATAGTCAGTCGTACGCATTTATAGTCAGTCGTACTCATTTATAGTCAGTTGTACGCATTCATAGTCACTCGTACGCATTTATAGTCAGTCGTACGCATTTATAGTCAGTCGTTCGCATTCATAGTCAGTCGTACGCATTTATAGTCAGTCGTACGCATTTATAGTCAGTCGTATGCATTTATAGTCAGTCGTACGCATTTATAGTCAGTCGTATGCATTTATAGTCAGTCGTACGCATTTATAGTCAGTCGTATGCATTTATAGTCAGTCGTACGCATTTATAGTCAGTCGTACGCATTTATAGTCAGTCGTACGCATTTAAAGTCAGTCGTACACATTTATAGTCAGTCGTACGCATTTATAGTCAGTCGTACGCATTTATAGTCAGTCGTACGCATTTATAGTCAGTCGTACACATTTATAGTCAGTCGTACGCATTTATAGTCAGTCGTGCGCATTTATAGTCAGTCGTACGCATTTATAGTCAGTCATATGCATTTATAGTCATTCGTACGCATTTATAGTCAGTTGTACGCATTTATAGTCAGTCGTACGCATTTATAGTCAGTCGTGCGCATTCATAGTCAGTCGTACGCATTGATAGTCAGTCAGAAGTACGCACTTATAGTCAGAAGTACGCATTTATAGTCAGTCGTACGCATTTAAAGTCAGTCGTACACATTTATAGTCATTCGTACGCATTTATAGTCAGTCGTACGCATTTAAAGTCAGTCGTACGCATTTATAGTCAGTCGTACGCATTTATAGTCAGTCAAACGCATTTATAGTCAGTTGTGCGCATTTATAGTCAGTCGTGCGCATTTATAGTCAGTTGTACGCATTTATAGTCAGTCGTGCGCATTTATAGTCAGTCAAACGCATTTATAGTCAGTCAAACGCATTTATAGTCAGTTGTGCGCATTTATAGTCAGTCGTACGCATTTATAGTCAGAAGTACGCATTTATAGTCAGTCATACGCATTTATAGTCAGTTGTACGCATTTATAGTCAGTCAAACGCATTTATAGTCAGTCGTACGCATTTATAGTCAGTCGTACGCATTTATAGTCAGTCGTACGCATTTATAGTCAGTCATACGCATTTATAGTCAGTTGTACGTATTTATAGTCAGTCAAACGCATTTATAGTCAGTCAAACGCATTTATAGTCAGTTGTACGCATTTATAGTCAGTCGTACGCATTTATAGTCAGTCGTACGCATTTATAGTCAGTCGTACACATTTATAGTCAGTCGTACGCATTTATAGTCAGCCGTACGCATTTATAGTCAGTCGTTCTGCATTTATAGTCAGTCGTACGCATTTATAGTCAGTCGTACGCATTTATAGTCAGTCGTACGCATTTATAGTCAGCCGTACGCATTTATAGTCAGTCGTTCTGCATTTATAGTCAGTCGTACGCATTTATAGTCAGTTGTACGCATTTATAGTCAGTCGTACTCATTTATAGTCAGTTGTACGCATTCATAGTCACTCGTACGCATTTATAGTCAGTCGTACGCATTTATAGTCAGTCGTTCGCATTCATAGTCAGTCGTACGCATTTATAGTCAGTCGTACGCATTTATAGTCAGTCGTATGCATTTATAGTCAGTCGTACGCATTTATAGTCAGTCGTATGCATTTATAGTCAGTCGTATGCATTTATAGTCAGTCGTACGCATTTATAGTCAGTCGTACGCATTTATAGTCAGTCATACGCATTTAAAGTCAGTCGTACACATTTATAGTCAGTCATACGCATTTATAGTCAGTCGTACGCATTTATAGTCAGTCGCACGCATTTATAGTCAGTCGTACACATTTATAGTCAGTCGTACGCATTTATAGTCAGTCGTGCGCATTTATAGTCAGTCGTACGCATTTATAGTCAGTCATACGCATTTATAGTCATTCGTACACATTTATAGTCAGTCGTACGCATTTATAGTCAGTCGTACGCATTTATAGTCAGTCGTGCGCATTCATAGTCAGTCGTACGCATTGATAGTCAGTCAGAAGTACGCATTTATAGTCAGAAGTACACATTTATAGTCATTCGTACGCATTTATAGTCAGTCGTACGCATTTAAAGTCAGTCGTACACATTTATAGTCAGTCGTACGCATTTATAGTCAGTCGTACGCCTTTATAGTCAGTCGTACGCATTTATAGTCAGTCGTACGCATTTATAGTCAGTCGTACGCATTTATAGTCAGTCAAACGCATTTATAGTCAGTTGTGCGCATTTATAGTCAGTCGTACGCATTTATAATCAGTCGTGCGCACTTATAGTCAGTCTAACGCATTTATAGTCAGTCGTGCGCATTTATAGTCAGTTGTACGCATTTATAGTCAGTCGTGCGCATTTATAGTCAGTTGTACGCATTTATAGTCAGTCGTACGCATTTATAGTCAGTTGTACGCATTTATAGTCAGTCAAACGCATTTATAGTCAGTCGTACGCATTTATAGTCAGTCAAACGCATTTATAGTCAGTCGTACGCATTTATAGTCAGTCATACGCATTTATAGTCAGTTGTACGCATTTATAGTCAGTCAAACGCATTTATAGTCAGTCAAACGCATTTATAGTCAGTTGTACGCATTTATAGTCAGTCGTACGCATTTATAGTCAGTCGTACGTATTTATAGTCAGTCGTACGCATTTATAGTCAGTCGTACGCATTTATAGTCAGTCGTACGCATTTATAGTCAGTCGTACGTATTTATAGTAAGTCGTACGCATTTATAGTCAGTTGTACGCATTTCAATCAATCAATCAACGTTTATTTATAGAGCGCCTTTCCTACACAAGGCAACGCAAAGCGCCTCACAACCCATATAACATCATGCATAAATCATCAAACATTAGAATTTAAGTAAACATAAAAGGACAGATTAAGAGCACAAGATATATAAAATCACACAAGTAGTTAAAAACCGTAAAACATTAAAATCACACAAGGGATTAAAATCATGAATAATCATAAATAATCATAGTGCATTAAAAAGATTAAAGATAAAAACAAATATAAAATCATTCACTTGTATGCACAGCTAAAAGAACTGTTTTCAGTTCAGTTTTAAAAACTGCTAGAGTAGACGCCTGTCTCACACTCTCGGAAAGACGGTTCCAGACTCTAGCTGCATGAATCTGAAACGCAGCCTCCCCATGTCTAGTTCCGACTCTTGGCACTAACAGAAGTCCAGTCCCTGTGCTCCTCAGAGCCCGAGTTGGTTCATATGGCACCAACATGTCGCGGATGTACCCTGGTGCGAGGCCATGGAGAGACTTGTACACAAGTAAAGCTACTTTAAAATCTATTCTCTGAGCCACAGGAAGCCAGTGCAGAGAACCTGAGGACCGGACTAATGTGGTCGTACTTCCTGGTTCTAGTCAGGACTCGAGCTGCAGCATTTTGGATGTACTGCAGCTGTTTTACCGCTTGTTTAGAGAGACCTGGTGAACAAGCCATTGCAGTAGTCCAATCGACTGGAGACAAATGCGTGGATAAGAATCTCCAAGTCTGCTTTAGACACAATGTTTTTAATTTTAGCAATGTTTCTTAGGTGGAAGTAAGCTGATGATGTCACAGATGATATGTGGCTATTGAAATTTAAGTCTGAGTCCATTATTACTCCTAGATTTCTGACCTGAGTTGAGGGTTTTAGGGAGAGAGACTGGAGGTGGCAGATAACGCTCTCTCTTTGTTTTTGAGGTCCAAAAACAATAATTTCAGTTTTTTCTGTGTTTAGCTGGAGAAAGTTATTTTGCATCCAATCACTGATTTGTTGGATACAGTGAAGGAGCGAGTCCCACTGGTCCATGTTCTCCTGCTGTCAGGGACACATAGACCTGAGTATCGTCAGCATAATTGTGATAGGACACGTTATTACTGTGTATTAACCTACCCAGAGGCAGCATGTAAATATTAAACAGGAGAGGCCCCAGGATTGAGCCCTGTGGCACTCCGCAGGTTAGGGCCAGATGGTCTGAGATACAGTTTCCGATCTCCACAAAATACTTTCTGTCCTGTAGGTAGGATATAAACCAGCTTAGGGCTGTTCCAGAAACACCAACCCAGTCCTCAAGTCTGCTGAATGAGGATACCATGATCGACAGTGTCGAAAGCAGCACTTAAATCTAACAGGATAAGAACTGAGACTTTTCCTGCGTCAGTGTTAAGTCTGATGTCATTTGTTACCTTCACTAGAGCGGTCTCTGTGCTGTGGTGGGGTCTAAAACCAACTGGAACATATCAAAAGAGTGGATTGATTATTAAAAATTCTGTAAGTTGTTGATAGACAACTTTTTCTAGAATTTTACCCAGGAAAAAGGCAGATTTGAAATGGGCCGATAACTTTTAAGTGCCAAGGCATCCAGACTCCTCTTTTTTAGGAGGGGTCTGATGGACTGCCGTTTTCAGGGCCATTGGGAATGTTCCAGATTCAAGAGACATATTTACTATCATGCGTGAGTGAAGGTAAAAGACTGCTCAGAACAGATTTAAGGAAGTCTAGGAGGTAATACATACATTTATAGGTCAGTTGTACGCATTTATAGTCAGTCAAACGTCATTTATAGTCAGTCGTACGCAGTTATAGTCAGTCAAACGCATTTATAGTCAGTCGTACGCATTTATAGTCAGTCATACGCATTTATAGTCAGTTGTACGCATTTATAGTCAGTCAATAGGCAGTCAGTGCGCATTCATAGTCAGTCATAAGCATTTATAGTCCCATTGTACGCATTTATAGTCAGCAGTGAATGCATTTATAGTCAGTCACAAACGCATTTATAGTCCAGTCATAGTCGTACGCATTTATAATCAGTCACAACGCATTTATAGTCAGTCGTGCGCGCATTTATAGTCAGGTCATACGCATTTAAAGTCAGATGTACTCATTTATAGTCAGAAAAGTATGCATTATAGTCCGAAGTATGCATTTCTAGTCAGTCAAACGCATTTATAGTCAGTCAAACGCATTGAATAGTCAGTCATACGCATTTATAGTCAGTCGTACGCATTTATAGTCAGTCCGAACGCATTTTATAGTCGCATTTATAGTCAGTCGTATAGTCAGTCGTACGGCATTTATAGTCAGTCGTACGCAGTAAACTAGTCACGCATTTATAGTCAGTACAGTCGTACGCATTTATAGTCGTTACGCATCATTTATTGTCCAGTGTACTTGCATTATAGTCAGTCGTACGCATTTATAGTCAGGTCGTACGCATCATTTATAGTCAGTCGTACGCATTTATAGTCAGTCGTACGCATTTATAGTCAGTCAACGCATTGATAGTCAAACGCATTTATAGTCAGGTCGTTGCGCATTTATAGTTGTCAACGCATTTATAGTAGTCACGCATTTATAGTCGTACGCATTTATAGTCAGCTCCCGTACGCATTTATAGTCAGTCGTACGCATTTATAGTCAGTTGTACGCCATTTATAGTCATCGTGCGCAGTTTAGTCAGTCGTACGCAATTTGAATAGAGTCAGCAGAAGATACGCATTTATAGTCAGTCGTACGCATTTATAGTCAGTCGTACGCATTTAATAGTCAGTCGTAACATTTATAGTCAGGTCGTACGCATTTATAGTCAGTCGTACGCATTAAGGTAGTTATAGTCAGTCGTACGCATTTATAGTCAGTCGTAACGCATTTTAGTCATTGTCACTTGTATAGTCAGTCGTACGCATTTTATAATCAGTCTACGCATTTATAGTCAGTCGTGACGCATTTATAGTCAGTCCGTGACGTAGTCAGCATTTATAGTCATTGTGCGCATTTATAGTCAGTCTGTTAGCATTTCTAGTCAGATGGTACGCATTTATAGTCAGTACGCTTTTATAGTCAGTAAGTACGCATTTATAGTCAGTCAAACGCATTTTATAGGTCAGTACGCACTTTATAGTCAGTCCGATTTATGTCAGTCGTACGGCATTTTATAGTCAGTACGCATACATTTATAGTCATTTTGTACGCATTTATAGTCAGTTGTACGTCAAATTTATAGTCAGTCAAACGCATTTATAGTCAGTCAAACGCATTTATAGTCCAGTTGTACGCATTTATAGTCAGTCGTACGCATTTATAAGTCAGTCGTACGCATCATTTATAGTCAGTCGTACGCATTTATAGTCAGTCGTACGCATTTATAGTCAGTCGTACGCATTTATAGTCAGTCGTACACATTTATAGTCAGTCGTACGCATTTATAGTCAGCCGTACGCATTTTATAGTCGTTCTGCATTTATAGTCAGTCGTACGCATTTATAGTCAGTCGTACGCATTTATAGTCAGTCGTACTCATTTATAGTCAGTTGTACGCATTCATAGTCACTCGTACGCATTTATAGTCAGTCGTACGCATTTATAGTCAGTCGTTCGCATTCATAGTCAGTCGTACGCATTTATAGTCAGTCGTACGCATTTATAGTCAGTCGTATGCATTTATAGTCAGTCGTACGCATTTATAGTCAGTCGTATGCATTTATAGTCAGTCGTATGCATTTATAGTCAGTCGTACGCATTTATAGTAAGTCGTACGCATTTATAGTCAGTCATTACGCATTTAAAGTCAGTCGTACACATTTATAGTCAGTCATACGCATTTATAGTCAGTCGTACGCATTTATAGTCAGTCGCACGCATTTATAGTCAGTCGTACACATTTATAGTCAGTCGTACGCATTTATAGTCAGTCGTGCGCATTTATAGTCAGTCGTACGCATTTATAGTCAGTCATACGCATTTATAGTCAGTCATACGCATTTATAGTCATTCGTACACATTTATAGTCAGTCGTACGCATTTATAGTCAGTCGTACGCATTTATAGTCAGTCGTGCGCATTCATAGTCAGTCGTACGCATTGATAGTCAGTCAGAAGTACGCATTTATAGTCAGAAGTACGCATTTATAGTCAGTCGTACGCATTTAAAGTCAGTCGTACACATTTATAGTCATTCGTACGCATTTATAGTCAGTCGTACGCATTTAAAGTCAGTCGTACACATTTATAGTCAGTCGTACGCATTTATAGTCAGTCGTACGCCTTTATAGTCAGTCGTACGCATTTATAGTCAGTCGTACGCATTTATAGTCAGTCGTACGCATTTATAGTCAGTCAAACGCATTTATAGTCAGTTGTGCGCATTTATAGTCAGTCGTACGCATTTATAATCAGTCGTGCGCACTTATAGTCAGTCTAACGCATTTATAGTCAGTCGTACGCATTTATAGTAAGTCGTACGCATTTATAGTCAGTCGTACGCATTTATAGTCAGTCATACGCATTTATAGTCAGTCATACGCATTTATAGTCAGTCGTACGCATTTATAGTCAGAAGTACGCATTTATAGTCAGTCGTACGCATTTATAGTCAGTCGTACGCATTTATAGTCAGTCGCACGCATTTATAGTCAGTCAAACGCATTAATAGTCAGTCAAACGCATTTATAGTCAGTTGTACGCATTTATAGTCAGTCGTACGCATTTATAGTCAGTCGTACGCATCATTTATAGTCAGTCGTACGCATTTATAGTCAGTCGTACGCATTTATAGTCAGTCGTACGCATTTATAGTCAGTCGTACACATTTATAGTCAGTCGTACGCATTTATAGTCAGCCGTACGCATTTATAGTCAGTCGTTCTGCATTTATAGTCAGTCGTACGCATTTATAGTCAGTCGTACGCATTTATAGTCAGTCGTACTCATTTATAGTCAGTTGTAACGCATTCATAGTCACTCGTACGCATTTATAGTCAGTCGTACGCATTTATAGTCAGTCGTTCGCATTCATAGTCAGTCGTACGCATTTATAGTCAGTCGTACGCATTTATAGTCAGTCGTATGCATTTATAGTCAGTCGTACGCATTTATAGTCAGTCGTATGCATTTATAGTCAGTCGTATGCATTTATAGTCAGTCGTACGCATTTATAGTAAGTCGTACGCATTTATAGTCAGTCATACGCATTTAAAGTCAGTCGTACACATTTATAGTCAGTCATACGCATTTATAGTCAGTCGTACGCATTTATAGTCAGTCGCACGCATTTATAGTCAGTCGTACACATTTATAGTCAGTCGTACGCATTTATAGTCAGTCGTGCGCATTTATAGTCAGTCGTACGCATTTATAGTCAGTCATACGCATTTATAGTCAGTCATACGCATTTATAGTCATTCGTACACATTTATAGTCAGTCGTACGCATTTATAGTCAGTCGTACGCATTTATAGTCAGTCGTGCGCATTCTTTAGTCAGTCTTGGGTGTTAGTACGCATTGATAGTCAGTCAGAAGTACGCATTTATAGTCAGAAGTACGCATTTATAGTCAGTCGTACGCATTTAAAGTCAGTCGTACACATTTATAGTCATTCGTACGCATTTATAGTCAGTCGTACGCATTTAAAGTCAGTCGTACACATTTATAGTCAGTCGTACGCATTTATAGTCAGTCGTACGCCTTTATAGTCAGTCGTACGCATTTATAGTCAGTCGTACGCATTTATAGTCAGTCGTACGCATTTATAGTCAGTCAAACGCATTTATAGTCAGTTGTGCGCATTTATAGTCAGTCGTACGCATTTATAATCAGTTGTGCGCACTTATAGTCAGTCTAACGCATTTATAGTCAGTCGTACGCATTTATAGTAAGTCGTACGCATTTATAGTCAGTCGTACGCATTTATAGTCAGTCATACGCATTTATAGTCAGTCATACGCATTTATAGTCAGTCGTACGCATTTATAGTCAGAAGTACGCATTTATAGTCAGTCGTACGCATTTATAGTCAGTCGTACGCATTTATAGTCAGTCGCACGCATTTATAGTCAGAAGTATGCATTTATAGTCAGTCGTACGCATTTATAGTCAGTCGTACGCATTTATAGTCAGTCGTACGCATTAATAGTCAGTCAGAAGTACGCATTTATAGTCAGTTGTATGCATTTATAGTCAGTCGTACGCATTTATAGTTAGTTGTACGCATCATTTATAGTCAGTCGTACGCATTTATAGTCAGTCGTACGCATTTATAGTCAGTCGTACGCATTTATAGTAAGTCGTACGCATTGATAGTCAGTCAGAAGTACGCATTTATAGTCAGAAGTACGCATTTATAGTCAGTCGTACGCATTTAAAGTCAGTCGTACACATTTATAGTCATTCGTACGCATTTATAGTCAGTCGTACGCATTTAAAGTCAGTCGTACGCATTTATAGTCAGTCGTACGCATTTATAGTCAGTCAAACGCATTTATAGTCAGTTGTGCGCATTTATAGTCAGTCGTGCGCATTTATAGTCAGTTGTACGCATTTATAGTCAGTCGTGCGCATTTATAGTCAGTTGTACGCATTTATAGTCAGTCAAACGCATTTATAGTCAGTTGTGCGCATTTATAGTCAGTCGTACGCATTTATAGTCAGAAGTACGCATTTATAGTCAGTCATACGCATTTATAGTCAGTTGTACGCATTTATAGTCAGTCAAACGCATTTATAGTCAGTCGTACGCATTTATAGTCAGTCAAACGCATTTATAGTCAGTCGTACGCATTTATAGTCAGTCATACGCATTTATAGTCAGTTGTACGTATTTATAGTCAGTCAAACGCATTTATAGTCAGTCAAACGCATTTATAGTCAGTTGTACGCATTTATAGTCAGTCGTACGCATTTATAGTCAGTCGTACGCATCATTTATAGTCAGTCGTACGCATTTATAGTCAGTCGTACGCATTTATAGTCAGTCGTTAGCATTTATAGTCAGTCGTACACATTTATAGTCAGTCGTACGCATTTATAGTCAGCCGTACGCATTTATAGTCAGTCGTACGCATTTATAGTCAGTCGTACTCATTTATAGTCAGTTGTACGCATTCATAGTCACTCGTACGCATTTATAGTCAGTCGTACGCATTTATAGTCAGTCGTTCGCATTCATAGTCAGTCGTACGCATTTATAGTCAGTCGTACGCATTTATAGTCAGTCGTATGCATTTATAGTCAGTCGTACGCATTTATAGTCAGTCGTATGCATTTATAGTCAGTCGTATGCATTTATAGTCAGTCGTACGCATTTATAGTCAGTCGTACGCATTTATAGTCAGTCATACGCATTTAAAGTCAGTCGTACACATTTATAGTCAGTCATACGCATTTATAGTCAGTCGTACGCATTTATAGTCAGTCGTACGCATTTATAGTCAGTCGTATGCATTTATAGTCAGTCGTACGCATTTATAGTCAGTCGTACGCATTTATAGTCAGTCATACGCATTTATAGTCATTCGTACACATTTATAGTCAGTCGTACGCATTTATAGTCAGTCATACGCATTTAAAGTCAGTCGTACACATTTATAGTCAGTCATACGCATTTATAGTCAGTCGTACGCATTTATAGTCAGTCGCACGCATTTATAGTCAGTCGTACACATTTATAGTCAGTCGTACGCATTTATAGTCAGTCGTGCGCATTTATAGTCAGTCGTACGCATTTATAGTCAGTCATACGCATTTATAGTCATTCGTACACATTTATAGTCAGTCGTACGCATTTATAGTCAGTCGTACGCATTTATAGTCAGTCGTGCGCATTTATAGTCAGTCGTGCGCATTCATAGTCAGTCGTACGCATTGATAGTCAGTCAGAAGTACGCATTTATAGTCAGAAGTACGCATTTATAGTCAGTCGTACGCATTTAAAGTCAGTCGTACACATTTATAGTCATTCGTACGCATTTTATAGTCAGTCGTACGCATTTAAAGTCAGTCGTACACATTTATAGTCAGTCGTACGCATTTATAGTCAGTCGTACGCCTTTATAGTCAGTCGTACGCATTTATAGTCAGTCGTACGCATTTATAGTCAGTCGTACGCATTTATAGTCAGTCAAACGCATTTATAGTCAGTTGTGCGCATTTATAGTCAGTCGTACGCATTTATAATCAGTCGTGCGCACTTATAGTCAGTCTAACGCATTTATAGTCAGTCGTGCGCATTTATAGTCAGTTGTACGCATTTATAGTCAGTCGTGCGCATTTATAGTCAGTTGTACGCATTTATAGTCAGTCGTACGCATTTATAGTCAGTTGTACGCATTTATAGTCAGTCAAACGCATTTATAGTCAGTCGTACGCATTTATAGTCAGTCAAACGCATTTATAGTCAGTCGTACGCATTTATAGTCAGTCATACGCATTTATAGTCAGTTGTACGCATTTATAGTCAGTCAAACGCATTTATAGTCAGTCAAACGCATTTATAGTCAGTTGTACGCATTTATAGTCAGTCGTACGCATTTATAGTCAGTCGTACGTATTTATAGTCAGTCGTACGCATTTATAGTCAGTCGTACGCATTTATAGTCAGTCGTACGTATTTATAGTAAGTCGTACGCATTTATAGTCAGTTGTACGCATTTCAATCAATCAATCAACGTTTATTTATAGAGCGCCTTTCCTACACAAGGCAACGCAAAGCGCCTCACAACCCATATAACATCATGCATAAATCATCAAACATTAGAATTTAAACATAAAAGGACAGATTAAGAGCACAAGATATATAAAATCACACAAGTAGTTAAAAACCGTAAAACATTAAAATCACACAAGGGATTAAAATCATGAATAATCATAAATAATCATAGTGCATTAAAAAGATTAAAGATAAAAACAAATATAAAATCATTCACTTGTATGCACAGCTAAAAAGAACTGTTTTCAGTTCAGTTTTAAAAACTGCTAGAGTAGACGCCTGTCTCACACTCTCGGAAAGACGGTTCCAGACTCTAGCTGCATGAATCTGAAACGCAGCCTCCCCATGTCTAGTTCCGACTCTTGGCACTAACAGAAGTCCAGTCCCTGTGCTCCTCAGAGCCCGAGTTGGTTCATATGGCACCAACATGTCGCGGATGTACCCTGGTGCGAGGCCATGGAGAGACTTGTACACAAGTAAAGCTACTTTAAAATCTATTCTCTGAGCCACAGGAAGCCAGTGCAGAGACCTGAGGACCGGACTAATGTGGTCGTACTTCCTGGTTCTAGTCAGGACTCGAGCTGCAGCATTTTGGATGTACTGCAGCTGTTTTACCGCTTGTTTAGAGAGACCTGTGAACAAGCCATTGCAGTAGTCCAATCGACTGGAGACAAATGCGTGGATAAGAATCTCCAAGTCTGCTTTAGACACAATGTTTTTAATTTTAGCAATGTTTCTTAGGTGGAAGTAAGCTGATGATGTCACAGATGATATGTGGCTATTGAAATTTAAGTCTGAGTCCATTATTACTCCTAGATTTCTGACCTAAGTTGAGGGTTTTAGGGAGAGAGACTGGAGGTGGCAGATAACGCTCTCTCTTTGTTTTTGAGGTCCAAAAACAATAATTTCAGTTTTTTCTGTGTTTAGCTGGAGAAAGTTATTTTGCATCCAATCACTGATTTGTTGGATACAGTGAAGGAGCGAGTCCACTGGTCCATGTTCTCCTGCTGTCAGGGACACATAGACCTGAGTATCGTCAGCATAATTGTGATAGGACACGTTATTACTGTGTATTAACCTACCCAGAGGCAGCATGTAAATATTAAACAGGAGAGGCCCCAGGATTGAGCCCTGTGGCACTCCGCAGGTTAGGGCCAGATGGTCTGAGATACAGTTTCCGATCTCCACAAAATACTTTCTGTCCTGTAGGTAGGATATAAACCAGCTTAGGGCTGTTCCAGAAACACCAACCCAGTCCTCAAGTCTCTGAATGAGGATACCATGATCGACAGTGTCGAAAGCAGCACTTAAATCTAACAGGATAAGAACTGAGACTTTTCCTGCGTCAGTGTTAAGTCTGATGTCATTTGTTACCTTCACTAGAGCGGTCTCTGTGCTGTGGTGGGGTCTAAAACCAGACTGGAACATATCAAAAGAGTGATTGATTATTAAAAATTCTGTAAGTTGTTGATAGACAACTTTTTCTAGAATTTTACCCATGAAAGGCAGATTTGAAATGGGCCGATA
The DNA here is from genome assembly GCA_964034765.1 of Knipowitschia caucasica. NCBI lineage: Eukaryota > Metazoa > Chordata > Actinopteri > Gobiiformes > Gobiidae > Knipowitschia > Knipowitschia caucasica. The sequence goes on from OZ035840.1 coordinate 32,324,018, forward strand.
ACTTTTAAGTGCCAAGGCATCCAGACTCCTCTTTTTTAGGAGGGGTCTGATGACTGCCGTTTTCAGGGCCATTGGGAATGTTCCAGATTCAAGAGACATATTTACTATATGCGTGAGTGAAGGTAAAAGACTGCTCAGAACAGATTTAAGAAATCTAGGAGGTAATACATACATTTATAGTCAGTTGTACGCATTTATAGTCAGTCAAACGCATTTATAGTCAGTCGTACGCATTTATAGTCAGTCAAACGCATTTATAGTCAGTCGTACGCATTTATAGTCAGTCATACGCATTTATAGTCAGTTGTACGCATTTATAGTCAGTCAATAGGCAGTCGTGCGCATTCATAGTCAGTCATACGCATTTATAGTCAGTTGTACGCATTTATAGTCAGAAGTATGCATTTATAGTCAGTCAAACGCATTTATAGTCAGTCATACGCATTTATAGTCAGTCGTACGCATTTATAGTCAGTCAAACGCATTTATAGTCAGTCGTGCGCATTTATAGTCAGTCATACGCATTTAAAGTCAGTTGTACGCATTTATAGTCAGAAGTATGCATTTATAGTCAGAAGTATGCATTTATAGTCAGTCAAACGCATTTATAGTCAGTCAAACGCATTTATAGTCAGTCATACGCATTTATAGTCAGTCGTACGCATTTATAGTCAGTCATACGCATTTATAGTCAGTCGTATAGTCAGTCGTACGCATTTATAGTCAGTCGTACGCATTAATAGTCAGTCAGAAGTACGCATTTATAGTCAGTTGTATGCATTTATAGTCAGTCGTACGCATTTATAGTTAGTCGTACGCATCATTTATAGTCAGTCGTACGCATTTATAGTCAGTCGTACGCATTTATAGTCAGTTGTACGCATTTATAGTCAGTCAAACGCATTTATAGTCAGTCGTGCGCATTCATAGTCAGTCATACGCATTTATAGTCAGTTGTACGCATTTATAGTCAGAAGTATGCATTTATAGTCAGTCAAACGCATTTATAGTCAGTCAAACGCATTTATAGTCAGTCGTGCGCATTTATAGTCAGTCATACGCATTTATAGTCAGTTGTACGCATTTATAGTCAGAAGTATGCATTTATAGTCAGTCAAACGCATTTATAGTCAGTCAAACGCATTTATAGTCAGTCATACGTATTTATAGTAAGTCGTACGCATTTATAGTCAGTCGTACGCATTTATAGTCAGTCGTACGCATTTATAGTCAGTCGTACGCATTTATAGTCAGTCGTACGCATTTATAGTTAGTCGTACGCATTTATAGCCACAGCTAACTTGCAACGTCCGTCCCGAGAAGGGCTTTGAACACATTTAAAAACACATTTTGCATTGTTACAGTCACATCATACAAAGGCACTATCCCTGTCATAATAAAAACCATATAATGTGTCTCCTCCAGGTGATCTCCGGCAGTATCTTCGAGGTGCTGTGGTCCATGATCCAGCCCGGCACGTCGTTCGGCATCAGCGTGCTGCGAGCTCTCAGGTTATTGAGGATCTTCAAAGTCACCAAGTGAGTGTGACTCTTATGGACAAATGGCTCTTTGTGTTTTTAATCATGGCATTTCAGTTTGAACTGTTTGATTCTCTGATCTGTGTTGGCGAATTGCTTTGTAAAGTCCTCCGAGTTAATTAAATAGGAGAATCTTGGAGTGACGTCGTTGTTTATAGTTTTTCCGCGCCGGTCACGTGACTGTGTGGCAAAACAGCATAGAAAGCAACTGTACCTGGATGGTTGGGGAGTTAGCTATTTTTAGACATTTGGAGAGAGGTTCTACCTAAATGAAATAGTCTGTTCCTGTTGTGTGGTCGGTAGTACGCCTCGCTGGGGACAGATTAAGTTTTTTTTCTAATTCTTTCGGAAAAGAACAGCAAAAAATGGCCGCGATAAAGTGGTTGCCCTTTGATGCTGTTACAGTACCTACGGTAAACGGGGGGATTTTGGTTGCTCATCCCCGCGGCTTCCTGTTCCACCTTTACCGTAAGTAACAGCAAAAAGGGGCAGCCTGCTTTTAATGTGTGGCAAAATGCCGGACCACTTTACCGCGGTGAAAAACGTGAGAAATTGATTTACACCACGGACCCTTCTTGAGTGAAGGGTCCCGGGTTTTCTATGAAGTAAGAATAAATGTCTCAGAGTCCCAGTCCCAGCAAATCGGTACCAAAAGAGGTGATTCTGACCAATGTTTGTACTCGTCATATCAGGTCTCATCTGGGCTTTGAATTTGTTCAGTTCGGTCTCATACACTTATTTTTAGCTTGTCTTTATATCTCCTCTGATCTTTTTGCGTTAAAGTGCTTATATACAGTGCTATTCGCCCACTGAGTCTTTTAAAAGTACTCTCAGATCCGTGCTTCAGTACGCGCAGCTCTGTCTTTCTGCCACACAGCGAGGGGCGCATGCGGGTGTAAACAAAGATCCTCCAATACTATTGTGATTTGGGGTTATACAAAAAAACATTGAGTTGAGTTAAATAGAATGAATGAGGTGTTTGGTGTTTCAGGTACTGGGCATCTCTGAGGAACCTGGTGGTCTCTCTCCTCAACTCCATGAAGTCCATCATCAGTCTGCTCTTCCTGCTCTTCCTCTTCATCGTGGTCTTTGCCCTGTTGGGAATGCAGCTCTTCGGAGGACAGTCAGTAGTCCAATTACAAACAGATTTACCACAAGACTCTAGGGATGGAGCAAGGGCGATTAAATATTACTGAAGACACGCAATAACGGTTAATTATTTGTGCAATTTAAAGAAGCAATATTATGCATTATTTTTGGCTTTTAAAATGATAACTCTCTATGCAACCACCAGAGGGAGCTTGATTTCACCTGAAAAATTGCTGACATATATTTAAGGCCAATTCTCTTTTAAAAGGCAGAAAACTGTGGCTAGAATTCCATGTTTGTGCCAGAAGTTTGTAATATCAGCGATATTATGAAGATGAAGCAAAAAACAACTCCTGGTCTGTTTTTGATGAAGAACAATGTTGTAACGTGGTTAAAAGTTCGATATAACATAGAAAACAGTGCCATTTTTCATTACAAAATTGTGTGTTTTTTTCATCTTGTGGTAATTCTGTTTCAATCCTCTCTTACTGCAGAGAAGTTGATTTATCTTGTTCCATCGGTTCACATCCAGTTCCAATAAAGAGTCACCTTTAAAGCAGATTATTTTAGAGCTATAGTTGTATCCGTTTTCTCTTGCTGTATTTGTAAATCTCTCTCGTCTCTCGTTCTTCGCAGATTTAATTTCGAAAGCGGGACTCCTCCGACAAACTTCGACACCTTCCCCGCGGCCATAATGACTGTTTTCCAGGTGAGACCAGTCAGTTTTTTTTTTTTATAGGTCCGCACTTTTAACCCGGCTTTTCCAGACTTGACTGAGGACATTACAGTGTTGTAGAGACTCATAAAACTCTCTCTTCTTTTTGGTCGTCTCCTCTCTGCTCAGTCACGGCGATGTGTGTGAGAAGCGGCCTTTTTGTATTCTGGTAGTTCCGCAAAAATGCGTTTCTCTGTCGGTAACGATTGCTTTATTGTCTCATTAATTCTACAAGTAAAAGCTGCTGTAACTTCCTCCAACATTGACCACAATCTGTTTGTGTTTAGTTTTTCACGTCACATCGGAATATATTAAAGCTCGGGCACCTAACTTTTTTCTGATAGTATTAGTGTTTGTTCTAAGAGAAAGAGAAAGAGTAAAAGTAAAATGCTGTGATCATATCAGACCACAACATGCAGTTTTCCTTTTTTAAATGTATATATGATTTACAAATAAAAGATACACATTTTACACATACACACACACACACACACACAATAAAACATACCCTTGTACAGGTCCAAAATGAGTTAAAAAAAAGCATTATTGTGTATTCATTTCCCATATTTTTTCCCAGTCTTTGGGAAACCAGCAGCCGTTACATTTCCTCCAGATACATAATGCATGTACGTCTTGTGTGTGTGTGTTAGATCCTGACCGGGGAGGACTGGAACATGGTGATGTACGACGGGATCCAGTCTCAGGGCGGAGTCAACAAGGGCATGGCCTTCTCCATCTTCTTCATCGTTCTCACACTTTTCGGAAACTGTATCCTTCACACTCAGAGGCAGAACAAAGAGCCTGCATTTGTGGAGTGGACTGAGTTCTGACGTCACCCAAGCCTGGTCTTACCACACCATTGTACTATTTTAATTTCCTACTAATGTCTGGATTTGCTCCTTTGAGCTCCGTTACCAGGTGGGAGGGGTTAACTCCTTTTGCAGATTGAAACGATTGGATCTTAGTTTACCGTGGCGTATGTAGCACGCCCGAGTGAGTCCCTAGCATTTAGCATTTAGCCTAGATTTTGCATTTAGCCTAGCTTTTGCCATCTCCTTTGCCACTAACGGAGCCCTTGGGGAGTAGAGCCACAACATATTTGCCTCAATGACATTTACTAAACATTCCTCTTGCTCCGGCTACAATTTCTTGATATTTGGAACCAAACCAAAGCATTCGCTGCCATTTACAAACTACAACCTGCAAATTCGGCACAAACTCTTGACGTCACAACACCCGCCTCCCCCGCTTGCTGATTGGTCGGATGAGATTCAACCGATGTAACTGCAGACACAAGGATCAGACCAGGATGTACATGTAGGAAATAATAATTGAGCAGAGTTTACGGATGGCTAAGGCCACAACAATTGTAAAGCGCTTTGTGTCTCTGCTAAATGAAATCATTGATTAGGTCCCAGTAACAGCTATTTAAGTGCTAATTAGTGTATAGTTCATGGTAAATGTTTTATTTGGTATCTATTAAGTACTTATTCTACATGACCTAATTCAACATCTACCAAACTACTGACTGACACGTTCTCATGTGGGATAGGGTTAGAGTAGACTAATTAGCACTTAATTATTCAGGGTTAATCTAAAGTGTTACCAAACATGACTTACTTACAAGATTATTGGTTATATTATCACATAATTCTGCTAATTCCATAATTAATTTGCCAAAGTTTAATCTTATCTTACCTTAATGCTTGACACTTGCTGCCTGGTTGTAGTTAGCTCAAAGTCTGAAAGGGTAAATATTAGTTCTCCCAGTCATTGGTTGGTATCTGTTCCAGGTGCAAAAAAACACTTGATAGATCTTATCTTCATATGTTTCCTATAAATGCACTCAGACACTCTGCTGAATGTATTCTTGGCCATCGCTGTGGATAATTTGGCCAACGCACAAGAGCTGACAAAGGTAAGTCACATGTCTGCACACCTCCTGCTGACCTCCTGCTGACCCCCTCTGACCTCCTGCTGACCTCCTGCACACCTCTGGCACACCTCCTGCTGACCTCCTGCTGACCCCCTCTGACCTCCTGCTGACCTACTGCACACCTCCTGCTGACCTCCTGTTTGTACATGAGCAGCAGACATAAATGAGGATGTTGTGTAGTTGTTTGTTGAATAGTTTTGCACTGACAATGAAGCAACGACTTTCATGAATGTTTAAACTGACAGAAAATGGTGTATTCCTGGATTTGTTTAGCCTGGTCGTACCACACCTTAGTACAAATGACATTTCATAGTAAGGTCTGGATTTGCTCCATTGAGCTCCGTTAACAGGTGGGAGGGGTTAACTCCTTTTGCAGATTGAAACGATTGGATCTGAGTTTACCGTCATGTATGTAATGCGCGCCAAAGTGAGTGGCTAGCATTTAGCATTTAGCCTAGCCTAGCATCTCCTCTGCTGCCAACGGAGCCCGTGGGGAGTAGCGCCACAATTTTTTTTAGCAATTACATTTGCTAAACATAACCGTTGCTCCGGCTTCAATTTCTTGATAGAACCAGACCGGATTACTTTACTATGGCAATTTTCGCCATTGCCAAACTACAACCTGCCCGTTCAACGCAAACTCATGACGTCAACCACAACTAACCACAACACCCGCCTCCCGCACTTGCTGATTGGTCGGATGGAATTCAACCGAATGTAACTGCAAACACGGGGACCAGACCCAGACGTTACATGCAGTGAAATGATAATTAAGCAGAGTGTACGGATGGATAAGACCAGGCTAGACTTTGTAGTAATGAAAACATAGATCAATGAAGACGCTGCTTTCTTGTTATATATATTTAGGATTCTCTCTTTTTTTTGCCACGTAGTAACTCTTGATGGCTGCAAAATTCCTGTAAATATGAGAGTATTTGTGGAGTTTGTTTGTGGTCTGGTTGCGCAGGACGAGCAGGAGGAGGAGGAGGCGGCCACTCAGAAGATGGCTCTGCAGAAAGCAAAGGAAGTGGCCGAAGTCAGTCCGCTGTCCGCCGCCAACCTCTCCATCGCCGCGTGAGTTTACCCCACATGAGTTTAGCACTTTATGAAGGGAATGTTTGGACTTTGACCAGCGCTGGTTTTAGTCTTTGTAATAATATGATGCATTTATATGTAACCAATATTTGTGTAGTTTATTTTCGTTTTTTTTTTGTAAATATCCAGGTGTTTGATAATTAAAAAAATATACGGACACACACACACACACACACACACACATACACACTCACACATACACACACACATACACACATACACACATACATATACACATACACATACACATACACACTCACACATACACACACACATACAAACACACAAATACACACATACATATACACATACACATACACACATACATATACACATACACATACACATACACACACGCACACACAAACACACATACTGCTTTTATATCTTGAGTTTAATGACTCAAATTGCTACAAAAGCATAAATGATGAGTAATAATTTTAAGTAAAAACAAAAGTCTCATTCGTCAAAAATAATGAAGACAAGTGAATGAGAATATTGTTCATTTAGTTAATTTATTTCTGTAATTCAACTTAAAAAGTGACACCAAAAAATGATATAGACTCGTGACATATGCCCAGCCTTGTTTGGTGTCTTTTTAGTGATTATGGCTGTAAGTCTAGACTCAAAATATATATATTCTTTTGGGGTTTTTAACGAGCTGTGAGCCTTTGCTTACATGAGAACTAACAAATACTGTAGATATATTTCACGTTGTGTGTGATATCAAATGTTATCATATATTAGTTTCACGCTGCACGTACAAACACAGAAGTAATGGACATTTGAATGACATCCTTCTTATCCTGAGTTTCACCTTTAAATCCCGAGCGTCTGATCGTCCAGTCGTTTACTTTCACCCAGCGACAAAAGTATAAACGATGACTAAAAAAATGTGTGTGATATGTTTCGTCTCAACCATCAAAAAGAATGTCTACATAATGTATACAACGCGTCTGTCCAAGTGTACGATGTCCAGCCCTGTCTGTCCGTGGCCAGGGTCCCATTCCAGCGTGTGTGACGAGCTTTAGGGCCTCACTCAGCTGGGGTCCTCACTCTGCTGGGGTCCTCACTCTGCTGGGGTTCTCACTCTGCTGGGGTCCTCACTTTGCTGGGGACCACACTCTGCTGGGGTCCTCACTCTGCTGGGGTTCTCACTCTGCTGGGGTCCTCACTTTGCTGGGGACCACACTCTGCTGGGGTCCTCACTTTGCTGGGGTCCTCACTCTGCTGGGGTCCTCACTCTGCTGGGGTTCTCATTCTGCTGGGAGCCTTACTCTGCTGGGGACCACACTGCTGGGGTCCTCACTCTGCTGGGGTCCTCACTTTGCTGGGGACCACACTCTGCTGGGGTCCTCACTCTGCTGGGGACCACACTCTGCTGGGGACCACACTCTGCTGGGGTTCTCACTCAGCTGGGGACCACACTCTGTTGAGGTCCTCACTCTGCTGGGGTCCTCACTCTGCTGGGGTCCTCACTTTGCTGGGGACCACACTCTGCTGGGGTTCTCACTCTGCTGGGGTCCTCACTTTGCTGGGGACCACACTCTGTTGAGGTCCTCACTTTGCTGGGGACCACACTCTGTTGAGGTCCTCACTTTGCTGGGGTCATCACTCTGCTGGGGTCCTCACTTTGCTGGGTACCACACTCTGCTGGGGTTGTCACTCTGCTGGGGTCCTCACTTTGCTGGGGACCACACTCTGCTGGGGTCCTCACTTTTCTGGGGTCCTCACTCTGCTGGGGACCACACTCTGCTGGGGTCCTCACTTTGCTGGGGTCCTCACTCTGCTGGGGTCCTCACTCTGCTGGGGTTCTCACTCTGCTGGGAGCCTCACTCTGCTGGGGACCACACTTTGCTGGGGACCACACTCTGCTGGGGACCACACTCTGCTGGGGACCACACTCTGCTGGGGTTCTCACCTAGCTGGGGACCACACTCTGTTGAGGTCCTCACTCTGCTGGGGTCCTCACTCTGCTGGGGTTCTCACTCTGCTGGGGACCACACTCTGCTGGGGTGCTCACTCAGCTGGGGACAACACTCTGTTGAGGTCCTCACTCTGCTGGGGACCACACTCTGCTGGGGTCCTCACTCAGCTGGGGACAACACTCTGTTGAGGTCCTCACTCAGCTGGGGACAACACTCTGTTGAGGTCCTCACTCAGCTGGGGACCACACTCTGCTGGGGTTCTCACTCAGCTGGGGTTCTCACTCTGCTGGGGTCCTCACTCAGCTGTGGTTCTCACTCAGCTGGGGACCACACTCTGTTGAGGTCCTCACTCTGCTGAGGTCCACACTCTGATGGGGTCCTCACTCCGCTGGGGGCCGCTGTTTTGGAATGCATACTTGTGTGTTGTGTGTCCGCTCACTCACCAGCTGTTTCCCTCCTCAGCAACAAAGTTCACTCTGAATGTCACAACGCCTCAGACCCCTTTCTGGACTGGTATTTATTATTGATTATGTTTCTGTATAATCTCTCCCTTCGTTGACCTACTTTTCCTTCTGGTTAAAACACTTTCATTTCCCTTGTACACATTTTTTTACCTTTTACTTTTATTTTCTTGGCTTTCTTTACAGCATTTGTTATGATTTGTGATTTGCTTTTCTCTTTCCTTTGAACTGAACTATTTTCTGTTGCTGCACTTTGGCAGTATGGCTGTTGCTTTTTACCGTGGTGGACTTATTGAGGAGTTAGGCCAACAAGAGGATTGTTAGTGATTTGGAGGGAAAGGGTTCAAACGGATGTAGGAACACTTTAGCTACACAAAGCAGTCACTTCTATGTTATGTGTTTCGATGTCATTCCATGTTTTCACCCTGCAGTTTTGGCCCACGCCGATCGGGAATAACATTAGTTCATTACTGCTCTTGTCGTGTTAGAGATATGGAAAACTAAAATATTCTGAACATTTTTTCTGAACCTTTTAGGCGTCAGTTTTTATCATAAATGTAACATGCAAACAGGCAAATTAACATTATAATAAATAAACGTTGCTGTATGATTCTGTTAAGTGGTCAGTGCTTATGTTTCCAGAAGTACCTCACCTTCACCAATATCTCCACAGGAGTTTTGGATATTCTAAATATTAAGAGTTTGCAAACACAACCGAGGCTAACGAGTTTATCTGCTAACTATTATCCACAGTACAGTTTCAGCTGAAAGATAGGCCAAACATTTCTACGGAACGAAAAAGTTATTTAAACATACAATATATACAGTATTTAGGTGGATCTCATTCACCAATTTCTTTTTGCATCCTGGAAGCTTAAGCCCCGCCCACTTCACAGCTGTGTAGAAAGTCTCCTAGATTCAGGAGCTGGTGCAACAATTCTGCTACTTTGACGCATCAAGGGTTAAAAACAGGCCTCAAGAGTTATCAGGCTACAATATAAGTCGATTAATAATACAACTAATTCATATCAAACCGTGGTTTAGCAGTTTGCAATAATATCTACTGAATGATTAACCAACATGGCTAACCCACAGTTGCAGTTATTGTTGGGACTTGGGGTATCACAAAGAAATAAGGACGGGTCAGTTGAATACATAGTTGTTGTTGTTTTTTATTTTAATTTTTCAAAAACAGATTACGTTCTGTCTGGGAGTCTCAGTTAAATGTCTTTTAGTGCAGTCAAAATATCTCCATATCGTCTTGATGAAATCCTAATGGCTGAACTACTGCGCCCTCCCTCCCGAAAACTGTGATAAATGGTCAACAGTTTTTTTCTGACGCACAGTAGTGAATTGTGACTCAAGACTATAGTAGTGTAGACTTTTGCATATACAGTAGTTTACAAGATGCAATGGTTTTAAATGCAAATACATGTCAGCAGTAAGTTGGGAGGTTTGAAACGGGGCGGTTTGACATAGTGGATCCTTTTGTTATCCCTGAGAGGTGCACATGACTCCTCCTCCATGCTCCCATCCTTCATGGGTTTCCAGCGCTCAACTTGGCCCGAGTTCAGCGTTGGCGAGCCATGTGGCCAACCAGCACTTCCTGGTTGAGTAGGTACAGCCAAAAATGTGTGTGTCCCCAAAGTGTCTGTCCTGGCTATTTTTCTGTACCTATATTTTCAGTGTTTGTCGTCCACAAACGCGATGATATTTATGTTGCGCTTTTTGAGGTTTTGTGGTTTGTTTGCATTTGCTATAAAAGCAGAGCCGACCTGATGGAGCTCACACTTCACCCCCGGTAGTTTTAAACCCAAACCCTTCACTTTATTTGCAACACAAAGACTTTATACAACCAGTTGATCCCAAAAGGCTGCTTCTAATATTAGCTTCTTTTATACTTCATGCTCTGACATGTCTCTTCCAGGATATTCTTAGTTATAGGTACATGTGAGGATTTTCTACATCCAGAGGGCGTTTCTTTCCTAAAATTTGGAAAAATCCTCCTATATATCTTTAAGAGAGATTCTTTAAGGCAAGCAGCTTCGACACGCCCATTCTCAGCCCCACTACTTCCTAATCCATAATACACAGATGAGGCCCTCACCATTGTTCTCCTCCAACCAATCTTACTGATGGTGGTTATGCCAAGGAGCCACTATATTTTTGAAAAGAATTTGAAACTACAGGGTCATATGGCCAGAATTTTTTTTTTTTTTTGAAGGGATACAATAATTTAAGATTAGGGGTATGCTAAAAATGTATAGATTTTTAGATGTTTTTAAAGTTAGACAGTGATCTCATGTATGAAGTGACAGTATTTGGAAACAGTTGCTCAAACAAGTACATGTTACAGTATATAGGGAGAAAATAGCAAAATGTTAGTTTGTCAAAAGATAAAACACAAAATAAGTAACAAAGATAAAGTATAGGTATATACAGTGTAAACATCTCACCAATACATTTTCTTAAGAAGTATTCAGGTCTTCTATTTCAGTATTTTGGGCATATGCCACTACACCATACTGTGTAAATAAGCTCCTTTTAAGTGTTGAAAAAGAATTATTTTCTTTTGATAATGATTAGATTCACAACGCCTTTATTATCTTTAAGTCTTGAAGTCCTTTCTACGGGCCAACAATAAACAATAGTTAATACGCATTGACAAAGAAGATGCAGAACTTCTTCTTGTCTCGACGTCTACATTTAAGACTAGACATCTGACTTCTGACAGTTTTCATAGTTACAGCTGCTCCACCAGAATTTTAAACTATAAACTCTCTGAAATGTTGTGATGTCACATGAATGCAACCTTGGCAGGAGTTTAGCTGTTCTGCTGAGCATTCCAGACAAAACAATAATGTCTCTGCAGAGAAAGAAAGAATGTGTGTTCAATTCTCCTCCAACACATTTGAACATGAATTGACAGATTTTGTACCAAATGTAAACAGAAACCACGTCATCTCCGAAAACTCCACATGTATCATTTCAATTGTTTAAGCTCCACGCATACAGTAAATGCTTCTCATAAACAGTCCATCCCTTTTTTCTTTCTTAAAAATATTTGTCTCGACAGCAAAGAGCAGCAGAAGAACCACCTCGGCAAAGGGGTGAATAAGTCTGTGTGGGAGCAGCGCACCAAGGAGCTGAGGAAGCAGACCCTGGCGTCCAGTCGGGAGGCTCTCTACAACGAGGCGGACCAGGAGGACCGCTGGAAGGCAAGAGGAGGGAGGGAGGAGCAGAACAATGTAAAGGACCAGGCAACACCAGCTCCATGGCCCCAGGCTTGTGCTACCAGTGTACACAAAACCCAGAGGCAGTGCTGACTAGTTACTCGCCCATAAGAGGCTTTGTGGTTTCATATACTGGGAGTGCAAGGAATTAGGATTTTTTTTTTTAGAATACAACAGAAGTGGCTGATTTCAAGAAGTCCGAACAATGGCCAGAGAGAGCCAGGCCTACAGGACATCACAAAGGCACTCATCAGGCCCGAGCACGAGAACGATAGAAACCAAGATATACTGTACTACACCCCAATACACTACAAGACCAAAGGTGTGCGTTGTGCAAAGAGGGACCTGAGACAATCCATCACATCACTGCAGGGGGCAAGATTCTGGCAGGGAAAGTTTACATGGAACACCATAACCAGATGGCCGGCAGTGTATACAGGGACGTCTGTGCAGAGTATGGTCTGGAAACCCCAAGACCAAAATGGGAGAAAAGGTGGTGGAGAATTAGCGAGAAATAATCCTGGAGGACTTCGATACGCAAAACGACAAGATGGTGATGGTGAACCAACCCACCGTAGTGGTGGTGGACAAAGGGAAATCCGTATACAGCCAGAGAAATATATGGTGAAAAAAATATCATGGGTAAATAAGGCTATTGGAAAATTACCGGCTGAAAACACAGCCATGCAATCGAGAAGACACTTGAGAAATTGTCCACACAGATTCATGGGCAATATTTTTGTTCTAGAAGACGGACACTGCCCTGAGGATGATGTCATTGTGGTATAATTGGTGTTGATGGATCTAAAAACAAGATCAGGTCTGTTTTTGATGTTGTAGTGTGGTTAAAAGAGCAAAATGAGGTGATTTTCATCGCATGTCGCCTTAAGAAAGTTATAGATTACTGTACTGCCATACCGTTTCTTCACAACCCAGTGTATGGAACCACAATCATAGAGTGACTAAACAGCACATCACAACTTGTAATTTTCTCTGAATGTTCACCTTCTTCACAATCTTCCTCTACACTCTCCTCAGGTCAACTTCGCCAAGAACGCTCGGCCAGACGTGAAAACCCACCTGGACCGCCCTCTGGTGGTGGACCCCAGGGAGAACCGCAACAACAACACCAACAAGACCACGCCGTACAACGCTGACAGCTACAGCCAGCCCCCTCCCCCTCCCCCTCCCCCTCCCCCTCCCCCTCCCCCTCCCCTGGCCAGCCAGCTCCCCAGGCTCCAAGAGCAGCCTGCAGAGGAGGCCCCTAACCCAGCCACAGTGTCACAGGAGCAGGGAGAGCCCACGGAGTGCAGGCGCTCTCGCAAAGCCGACCTTCGCCATCAGAGTTCACATTCCTGCCTGGACTCCACCGTGGTGCAGGGGCCCGAGGAGAGGCCCGCCCGAAGACACCACCACTCCCGCAGCGGCCAGTCAGAGCACCGCAAGTCCAGGTGGGTGGTACTCCTGGATACTTTGGACTCTCAACTCACAAGATTCTTGTCCGCATACACCACATGTATATTTGAAAAAGGTTGAACGACAGTGGCTCAGTAGGTAGAGCGTTGGCCTTTAGCCTGAATGTCGTGGGTTCAAGCCCACCACAAGACTTTCTCCACCAACTCCCACTGATGTCTGCTATTGTTGTATCTGTGGCAAGACACTTCACCCACATAGTAGTAATTTAACACCACTGTGTTTGGAGTGAAAAAATAATGACCTGTGAATCTTTATTTGTCCAAAAAAGCACTATATAAAACCTCAAAAATTACTATTATTATTAATTATGGACTCATTTTTTTGGCCTTTTGTTTTGAATGAAAGGGCACAGTGGTGTCTAAAACAAGAACAAAACAATTTCAAACTTTAGATCCACCAGGATACTGTATGTGTGATCAGCTCATCAGCATGACAGCAAGGGGAATGTAGGCAAAGTCCAAGCTCTATCTGTATTAAAGTTAATATTGGGCACTGCAGTACCAAGGTTTGACCACATCATCTTTTTGCCTAAATCAGGAGGGAGCATATCCTAACCTCATCACGATGATTTATTGACAGAAATTCATCGAGCATTCACAAAATAGATTTTTTTTTTACGCACTACAAACATGCAACATTCAATTCACACATATTGGACCAACTCCCTTCTAAGTAAAATACTGATTACAATGTGTGTAAATGTCCAGATCCCATCGTAAGAACACGGAGGACGAGGAGGGCAACAGTAAACCTGCACGGCACCGGAGGAGGGCGGAGGGAGCAGCTGCAGACGGGGAGCAGGAGGAGGGAGAGAGGAGGCCACGCAGGAGCCGCCACCAGGACGGAGAGGGCAGGAGGACGTGCCAGCACCGGAGGAAGTATGTCCTGCACCTGCTGTTGGTGCTGCTGCTGTCATAAGCTTACTGTAATCGGTTAAAGGAGCTATAAACGTTTCTGCAAGGTTTGAATGTTTAGCACCGCCCCCAACTCGCCCACAGGCTTTTCATTTCCCCTACGCTCTCATTCCACAGAGCCATCTAGTTTTATTTGCGATCTATAAGCTACCATTAGCATCAGCGCAACTTAAGCTGTACAACTGTCACTGATGAAATGGCACTGCTAACAAAATATATAACTGAAAGATTACTGCTAGTTTTGTGTCCGATTCCGAATGTAGTCCGAGCATAGGTAGTCCGAGCGTAGATAGTCCGAGCGTAGATAGTCCGAGGCGGTCCCGCAGGTCTCTCCCATAGACAAGTCTCTCCAGAGGATACGATGTAAGCTAGCTATGGTCACCCAATCTTGATTTTCTTCTTTGATCATGTTTTGGCTTTAGTTCCCTCTTCTCTTCCTCACTGTTGTGTGGTTTGGGCTGTTTTGCTGTGTCTGCAGTTACAGCCAGAGGAGCTATAGCCACTTATGCTAACATGCTACTGTGTTTAGCAGCGCTGTAGAGGCTAGAGGACGCAGCCTCGTTCTGTGATTGGAGGAGAGCGGGCGTCACGCTAAGTCTCTACTCAGTACTTTTTACGGCCTGAATTCATACACAGCTGAATCAATGAGCTCAAGTTTTGAATTAAATTACAAATTATAATACTTAAACTTGTATGTTGTAATAAGCATTTTTATGATCTCATTAGAAAATAAATCGGGTATAGCATCTTTTAGGAAAGGGAAATTTTATCTGTATAGCACAGTTCTAACAACCCAAATAAACATTAAGTCAGTCGTTTGATTTTCCTATCTGCATTTCGACCTTCAAGGCAGTTGAACTTTTGAGCAGTACAAACACACATTGATTTGAGACCCGCTGCTCGGTCATATCTGCAATAATATTCTCAAATCTGTGCACACTATTCCCAGGGACTGCAGTCTCCCAAACCTCTCCACCACACGCCCCATCCAGAAGATTTCCCGTCAGGACAGCACCTACAGCGAGGACCTGGACAACCTCATGAACACCAGGCTGATCTCCGGCTCCAGCCCCCCCAGCGACCCCCACGCCAACCTGGTGGCCAACCTGGAGCGGGCCCCCAGCTACGGCTCCGCACTGCAGCTGACGGGGAGCGCTCAGCGGGGAAGCCTGGTGGCCATCGACAGCTACGCGAACATCGGACATCATCGCGCCAACAGCATCCTGCGGCTCTACCACCCGGACTACACAACCATAGACATGCCCATTTTCCCCTCCAAGAACGCCATACTGCAAGGTGAGCGCCATTCGGAGCGGTGCGCAGGGGTTTTGTGGTGCGGAGAGTGATCCGGGGGTAAGAGAGAACAGTCTGCCATGGCTGAAATTCAAGGAGAGCTTGTGTGAAATTGTGCTGCCAAGATTTTTAAAACCGTTCCCCCTCTCTCTAAAAATAGATGTAATTTTCTCCACTCCAGTTTTATCATCTCTTCATCGCCGGGCAATAAAATATAGAATACATTTTAAACTTTTGTTCTCGCTGCAAAGTCCAGACTCACTGTGCTGACTCGCTGTCCTTTTGCTGTCCTGGAGGTATTTTTAGGTCCTCCAGTCCGAGCTTTCTAATGATTTCAAATGTATTTGAATTCCTCTCTTTCCCAAATGATGGATCCTCCATGAAGCCGGATCAGTGAACTGCTTCAAGAAGCAATTTTACAAAGCAAAAGTCATTGGGGCTCAATCATGAATATTTTGTTCCATACAAAGGTTGTAAGTATTTGGTACAAAGAGACACTTTCAGGAGAATACTCTGAAACAATTTATATCATTGTTTTTGATATTTGTACAGCATCAGACAGGTCCCCGCTTCCCACTTCTTAACAGATCTGTGTAACCAGAAGACGCTCAGAGATGGTGCATGTAGATTTTTAGTTTGTGGTTGACTGAGCGTGACTTTGAGATTTAACATAGAACAAATGCACATGCTGCTGTTGTCACATTTTACATCTAATTATACTTTTTCTAGTCAATAAAAATGCCAACACTGAGCCTCTGCCGGCCAAAAAGGATGACGATGATGACGATGATGGGGGAGGAGAGGGTGGACCCAGACCCATGGTTCCCTTCACCTCCATGTTCATCCTGACCACCACCAACCCGTAAGCATTTCATTATTGAAATACCATTTCCCCTTTTGGGGGTTATTGAATAAGGACAGTGGCAGAAATTGTAGACAAACGTCTGTAGCACCACATCACATAAACAATGTAAGAAAATGTCCTGGTACAAACCAAGTTGACCTCATGTTAACAAACCCTTATTTTTGGATGTTATTGTCCTATCGGAATCTGAATGGAGAAAATCACTTTGACAGTGAAGTGACTGACACTGTTGAACAGCCCTAATACAAAAATATGAATTATTTTCACATTATTTTAACATTATTTGTCTGTTTCAATGATTCTATATTAGGGGTGTAGTGGGTTAGTGACCTCATGACTCGCTGTTGTGTTGCAGTTTCCGGCGTGCGTGTCACTACATCTGCACCCGGCGCTACTTTGAGATGTGCATCCTGCTGGTGATCGCTCTGAGCAGCATCGCTCTGGCTGCAGAGGACCCAGTGTGGCCCGAGTCTCCACGCAACAATGTGAGAGTCACAACAACCATCAGAATCATCAGAACCATCAGAATAATTAGAATCATCAGAAACCTTTGTTTACCAAAAACATGTCTGTGTCCAGGTGCTGCGCTATTTTGACTACGCATTCACTGTGGTCTTTACCTTTGAAATGCTGACCAAGGTAAGACTGTGCGTTCTGTGTTAGACGTGTGTCAGAATATTTCATTCTTGTCTAATTTCATACTATTATTATATTTGAATATGACTTTTCAGATGAATCAGTCACTCGTCTCCAGTGAGGTGCTTTGTCTGGAGTCTATTCCTGAATAGTCACCTCTATAATCTAATTTTAATAACTTACACATACTAGTTACTGTACACATATTCAGTGTTGGGAAGAATATTTTGAAAATGTAGTTAGTTTTAGTTTGCAGTCGTTCCTCAAGTGGAAGAGTTCAAGTATCTTGGGGTCTTGTTCACGAGTGAGGGAAGGATGGAGCGTGAGATTGACAGGCGGATTGGTGCAGCGTGCGCAGTGATGTGGTCAGATACATATTAGATACTGTAGATAGATAAATAGATACATAGATGATAGATGGATAGATACATAGATAGATACTTTATTGATCCCCGCTCGAGAAATTCAGGTGTCCAGTAGCAGCAAAAATAAAAATAAAATGTATCATTCTAAAAAGCTAAGAATAGTAATAATCAGCAGCAGCCTATTGTAGCTTAAATGTTATTTGACTTGTTACTTTGACTTTTCCATGTGTATTGATTGGCGCCTTCTGTCCTCAGATGGTGGACCTGGGCCTGGTCATGCATCCCGGCTCCTACTTCCGGGACCTTTGGAACATTCTTGACTTTATAGTGGTTAGTGGTGCTCTGGTGGCCTTCGCCTTCTCGTAAGTCCCTCCCACTGCCTCTCCTGTCCTGTCACGTCTACATGGCCGCCATCTTTGTAGTTTTCTACGTTGTTAGGTTTTTTTGTTACTTCATCCATTATTTGATTATACTTTACTGTCTGTTTTGTATTTCTCTTCTTCCATCGTCCCACAACATGTGCCATAGAGTAGTGGTTATATGTTTTTATAAAAGCAAAATACAGAATGTAGCCGGAATTTCTGGAATGACTTTATTGTTATGGCCCAGGTATATAGATTTTCTTCCTCTGATTTATTTTTTACGTATTTTCTAACTTGAGTTCTGAATGTTTTGTATGGTAATTTGTTTATTTATTATTTTATTTTGAATTCACTTAAAAAAAAATATATATTGATTGAATTATACTTGATTTTTATTATTTTGTTGTTATTTTTACATTTGATATTTGAGTTTGGTCTTTATTGGTATCCATTTTGAAAGAGGGAACACTGCTTTTCTATCTGCACTTCAAAATGACCTTAAAGCGTTTCCGTGTCATCAGTCAGCGCAGACAGCTAGCATACATACACATGCAGTAAACGTATACACTGTCATTCCCGCCCCAGCATCTCCCTGTTAGCCCCGCCCCCTCCCCTCCTGCGCCCTGAGAGGTGGGGACCACTCTTTGCACCTGTAACCCTTTAGTGCCCAAGGTGTTCTAGAGAGTTCTCATCTGTGAGTCTGGCAACGCAGGTACTGTCTCTACTTCATATGCATGGCTCGAGCAGGGAACCAGGCCAACGCTGTGAGGGGAAACAGAGCATGGCTTTTCTAATATCAGTAACTACAGTATATAATGTATATAATCTTTCTGCTTTAGACTAGAACTCCCAGAGCAGTCAATTTGACGGCTTTTCATTTTGGAAGTGTAATTACTCTGCTTATGTACATTATTTTATTTTTATTATTAGTTTATTTGATATGGACATATCAACTGCATTGGACAAACCAGATACATTGTTTCCAGTGTTATAGCAAAACTGCTAATTTGCAACACCTGTCCATAGGAGGCTACACATTTCAAAAAACACAATACAATACAGTACAATATTTAAAAAGGTAAACAATACACAATTACACATCATCAGTATACATTTCATACAGTGTTACCATGTGAGCAGTTTTGACTTGACTTCAGCCATTGTTTCAGACCTCTGTAAAAACTGTTCATGTCAGTCTGCAGTTTTAAATCAGTGGGCAGAGAGTTCCACAGTCTGGATCCATTAAAAGAGAAACTGGACTGTCCAAAAAAGACTAAAACATGTTTAGTCTTCATAACGTTTTGACTTTTTATGTATCTATATTTAGTTCATTTCTATGCTAGGTCTGAGACTGGTCCTAGCCTGGTCCTAGACTGGTCCTTGACTGGTCCTAGACTGGTTCTAGACTGGTCCTTGACTGGTCCCAGACTGGTCCTTGACTGCTCCTTGACTGCTCCTTGACTGGTTCTAGACTGGTCCTAGACTGGTCCTTGACTGCTCCTTGACTGCTCCTTGACTGGTCCTAGACTGGTCCTAGACTGGTCCTTGACTGGTCCTAGACTGGTTCTAGACTGGTCCTTGACTGGTCCCAGACTGGTCCTTGACTGCTCCTTGACTGCTCCTTGACTGGTTGTAGACTGGTCCTAGACTGGTCCTTGACTGCTCCTTGACTGGTCCTAGACTGGTCCTTGACTGGTCCTAGACTGGTCCTTGACTGGTCCTTGACTGGTCCTTGACTGGTTCTAGACTGGTCCTAGACTGGTCCTTGACTGCTCCTTGACTGGTTCTAGACTGGTCCTAGACTGGTCCTTGACTGCTCCTAGACTGGTCCCAGACTGGTCCTAGCCTGGTCCTTGACTGGTTCTAGACTGGTCCTTGACTGGTTCAGAGCCATCTCAGCTTGGACCAAGTGCTAGTTACCATAGCAACACACTGTTTACTTGCCTTAGTTAGCATTTAGTTTTGTTGGATTCAATTTATATCAATACGTTTTAACATTAAAGATAAAAAAAAAAAGCAAAAACTTAATTTTAATAAAAGCAGTGAAAAGCTGTTTTGAGTTTTTTTTTCAGAATTCTGCTCATTTGAATGGGACCCGTCAAAATGACTGCTCTGGGAGTTCTAGTGGTTTCAGAATTCTGGGAACCCTAGCGTTAAAGGGGATGTAACATGCTAATTTGACATTTTTCCATTGGTCATGTACACACTTAAAGGTGATCCTCTGTTTGTTTGAGTCATTTAAATTCTCCCATTGCTGCCTCGGCCCGTTTCATGACCTACTTTCATAGCGTGAATCAAAATATGTTTACAAATCATCAGATGCCTTTGAAATCTTTACCAAATTCCAGCTTCTCAGGCGTTCAGACCGGTTTGAAGCAATGCAATCTTGTATTCTTACGCTTTGTAAACAAACTCTATATGATTTACAGATGAATTGCTAACATTGCGCTCACACAGGCAATTTTTTTTCAAAGAGAAACAAATCAGCTGATCGCTAACTTGATTCTATGTGACCACGTTTCAGCCGACGCCGCATAAAGAGGCAGAGAGCAGGGCGATACAGCAGGACTGAACACAGAAACACAGAATTATTTTGGATCATTTTTGGATCAAGATTTCAAATGTATGAAGTATGTATTAATGAGCCACAGACGTCATGGACCATCAGAAGCATGTTACGTCTCCTTTAATGAACCTGGGGCAACAATATGAGATTAATTGTGTCATGAATATTATTACTCTACACTACTGCTGAGAGTAAAGCTGCTTATTTACAGCATAAGTGGGTTTTCTCAATAATATTAATCGTGTAAACGGCGTTCATGTAAAGTGGTGCTAGAATAATCCCGTAGGTGCAAAGTAACGCTTTTTTTTTTTCAATCATTTATTTATGATTTTTCAATTATTAACAAACAAACACATAGACAAACAAACATAAAAACCCCTGGAGAAAAAAAAAATTAAATAATAATAATAATAATAAAAGTATTTAAAAAAAAATTATATATATAATAATAATAATAATATTTTTTTTTTTTTTTTGCAACGTAACACATTTGAAATACAAACATTATATTATTTGCACATTTCAATTACATTTTGAAAACGATATTTTACCATTCTACTAATAGCTGGCAAGGTATTGACTCTTTGCTGATTGCCCAAAACAGGGTTAACTTTGGCTCAGAGTCGTCCGCATTAATTATTCACTTTCTCAAATATGTATTTTTTAGTAAGGCAAATGTTGGTTCTCTTGAGACCTGGGGCACGGCGAGGAAATATGCAAATCTGAGTGTTGCCCCGGAAGCCGTTTCACTTCTACATTTATAAACGCATACAGTAGAACTGTACCTTCAATGTTTTTGGTTCATATTTTTTTCTGAAAGTGTTTTATTTACTCGTTCCCATTGTGATCCGCATCCATGTGTGTGACACTGTTGACTGTCTCCAAACTCTCTCTCTGTCCTGTCAGGCTACTCATGACTATGTTTGATAATCTATGTTATTTAGATATTTAGGAATCGCAGGAGTAATTTGTTTTTTTAAGGAAACACAAAATCAAGTTAATTCTCCATAGATGAGGATTTGAGTCAAAATTCAAAGTCCATTAGTCTTTCTCTGGAATGAAACCACAGTGGACACAAATGAAGTGACATGGAGCGGTCGGACGCTGCTGAACGCTTCCAGAGAAATGACTTAATTCAATTGAAATCAAAGCGTGTGGAGAAGAGGCTGCTGGAGATGTGTATCTGACCTTTAATCCGATCAGTGAGCAGCGAGGGCGGCCTCAAGTCCTCCTGCTCAGACTACTCTCTTTCTGCTGTTATTGCAAATCACAAAATACAGCTGAGCAATTGTTAATCTGGAAATACAGCTGGTTCTAAGCGGGATTGGTTTGGACGTATTTGATTGTGACGCATGGACTGCCATTGACGGCCATTGGCGTGTTTGTCTGAGACTGGTGATTTCTGTCAAGATTCCCTCTTTTCGACCGGGGATTACAGGAGAACAAAAATAGCTAGAAACAAACTTATTTTTGCTGATGAAAGTAGACAATCCAGTCTTTCAGAATCTGGTTTCATATTTCACATAGTCATAGCACTTAATATTCTGTGGGTCTTGAAAAACAGTGAAATCATCAAAAACGGCTGGCAGTCAATGAGCTAATAGTAAGTTCGAGAAAAAGTACAAGATGAATGACACTCATTTTAGAGATATTGTTTTAATTACTGTGCATTTTTGAACAATTATCAACTTTGCAGAACGATATGAACATATGTTGTGACTAAACAAAAAGCACTCGTTGAGCGCAGACCTCCACCAAAAGGCTCAATTCTATTCCTGAGATCCGGATCACCTCCAAAAACCGCATAATTTCGTCGTAGAAATAGTCGTAAAAATAATCATTTCTTGAGTTACTTTAACTTGCTAAATTGAGTTGGTCTCAGCTACTGGGCCTCAATTTTAAAATCGGTTCCATTTCCAATTTTTGAGGTTTTGTGTGTTTTATATAACTAAACTGCTGCGGTAATAACAAAAATTACTGAAAACTCTAGATAAATATGGAATACTCCCAAGATGTCTTACTGTCAATTGTCGACCATTCATTTAACAGGCATTTTTTTTATTAAAACTTCAGAATCCTTGATAGCTATGAGATCAATAGACCAATTTATTATTCAAAATTGTATATTAAACATGTTATAATACCGCTAACCACCATGTCCTCTTTAACAGTTGTCCAGCTGTATTAGCAACACTTTAGCAGCACTATTCCAGATGTGTGTGTCTCATATGAATGTCTTCCCTGGGTGCTCCCCACGCCTCCTCCCCCTCTCTCCACCTGTTGTCCCGTGTCTCCGCCCCCTCATCCCTCCTCTCTGGGACCTTCTACAGCGGCGGCGGCGGGTAAAGTCCACTCACACTGTCCCCCGGAGCTGCCCGCCTGTTTCCATCCTGCCATGATACTAGTGCCCCATCCTCCACTCACAGCCGCTGTCTCAGTCTGTGTCTGTCCTCTTTTTTATGCTCTTTAATGCTTTGACAATTAACAACACAGGTTACAACACAACACATCTCTGAGAACCGGTGGAAATGGGTTTGAATCAGGATAGGCCTTGTTTTCGTGGAGGTCTTCAATCTTTTGCACCATATTTACCTCTGTCTCATGCACAGAAATATCCACATTCACACGGCCACAAACAGTTTATTTGGGAGGCAGAAGGGATCGCTGGCATGGGATGTTTTAACTGCACGTAACCCTAAATATTTCGCACAATCGCTTTAGGGGGTGATATAAAATGACTTTTGTTTGTGCTGTAGTTTAAAAGTAGTAACAACACTTTAAAGGAACAGTATGTAGTCCGCCCTGTTGCTGTTTTAAGTAAGTAAGTAAGTAATCTTTTATTTATATACCGCCTTTTCACTGCAGATCTGAGTCTCAAAGCGGTTTACAATTGTTAATTATGGGCATTTGTCTCTCACTCCACACAGAGATGGGAGGGGCCAGTACAGGAGGCGCATGCCAGACCTATTGGACATATTTTTAGTGGTAGGGGAAACCGGAGTACCCGGAGGAAACCTACGCAGACACGGGGAGAACATGCAAACTCCACTCAGAAAGGACCTGGTCCGACCGGGATTCGAACCCAGGACCTTCTTGCTGAGAGGCGAGAGTGCTATCCACTCAGCCACCGTGCCGCCATTTTAAAAACAGTGCAACAAATACAAAACCCACTATTGTCTTCAACTGCATAAAGTGTAGAGAAAATGTCATTACTATCCACGTGGGAACCATTGTATCTGGCAACGCAAACTAACACATACACATTCAGAGTTGATTAAGAATAGATTACCCATCACAGCGATAGCACATAATAATAAAATACATGTGAGTTCAGCATGAGCACCTCCAATCCAGAACGGAACAGAGCCTTTCTGAGTGGACTTTGTATGTTGTCTGCGCAGGTTTTCTCTGGGTGCTCCGGTTTTCTCTACCACTAAAAACATGCACCATAGATAAAATCCTCCAGCTCTGGTAGTCCTGACCAAATCGAGCGACAACACCTGGAAATGGGTCCTGGACGATACAGTCTGAGGACCTGACAGAGCCTCCTGTGACGGTACAGGATGGGTCAAATGCAGAAGGCACATTCCCACAATAATGTTTAACTCCACTTAACTTACATACAGTTCCTTTAATGATGGATCGCAAAATTGGTTTGTTAAACTTTTTGCAGTTTTTTTCAATGTAATGGAGGGAAAGCCACATGTACTTTTGAAAGGGAGTTTACTATGAAATTGTTTTTATTGCGTTGGTTTTTCCGTTTACTGTAGGAATCACATTAGAATTCTTTGTCCACTACAGGGAATAACACACACACACACACACATGTATACTTAAATATATATTTATATACAGTTGTCCCAGTGTCAGTCCTCTGCCGTCTGTCTGAACATCTGCCTTAACCCTTGGGGATACTTTCAATGACTTTCCAAATGAAATATTCTGTTGCGTCTGAACATGATATATAAATATAAAATAGGGCAGATTTGACCATGACCAACATATTATTCCAACAAACAATACAGTCTCTTGCAAAAGGGCTGTCATTGGCACGTCAAAGTACTAATAAGAAAGAGGTTTGGCATTTCCCCTTTGAAATGCACGAGAGAATATCTTTGTCTTCTCAAAAGAAGAAGACAAAGTAGAAAGTAGAAATGTCCGCTTTAGATAGTGAATCGTTTATTCACCGGGACCTGACTTGTCAAGAGAGAGTTTTGCTGTTCATCCAAAGTATATATGTGATTTTTGGGTTTGCACTTGGGATTATCATGTGGGTATTTTGAGGATCGTCATAAGTGCAATACTTATCAAAGATTATTTTCTATTAAAACCCATGAGCAACACAGGTACAGTATATACAGTATACATCATGGTTTTCAGCAATGAACTCTCTCTCTCCCTATCAGTAATGTAGCTCTATGTAACTTGCTACCAGACAAAAAGCATGAAAAGCAAGGTTTCAATGCAGCATGTCTATGGAATCCAACCCTCAACCGGGCATGTGCACCCACGTCTTTAGCCGACAGAGCATTGAAATACTTTGCAAAAACCCAGTACACTGCAGTTTGAAGCCACCGTACGAATAGATAGCATTCAGATAGGAATGATATCAACCGCTTCTAAGGCATGTACTTAACTTGTATTAGCATGTAGCGACAGCGGCTAACGTGTCATAACGAGCTAACGCTAAGGCGACGACAATAGCAATACCGCATGTGTTGCTATATTTCCAACGCACTCGCAGTTACTCGCTCTGAGATAACTCGGCCTCTAATTCCATCAAAGAATGGCTGCTCGCTGCCATTTTGGAATCAGTAGAACATCATTTCCGAGCACATGGACTCTGTGCGACGGTGCTTTTGTGTGTGTGTGTGTCCTGCTGTGTGTGACTGAGAGTGTGTGTTGTGTTGTCCGTACACAGAGGGAGCAGTAAAGGGAAGGACATCAGCACCATCAAGTCTCTGAGGGTTCTGAGAGTGCTGCGGCCTCTGAAGACCATCAAGCGCCTTCCCAAACTCAAGGTGCGTCTGGACCAGAGAAACACTTTTTAAACTTCAGACTTGGACCATAGACTTTTTATAGATGTTTTATTTGATATGGGACTATGTGCATACAAAACCTGGCTTTACTCATGACCGGACAGACAGGAGAAACTATTAGAATTAGAATATATAATCGACAAATAATTTGGAAATCGGTTTCAAAAAATCAGAATTGGTTGGACCTTAATCGCAACCAACTTCAAACTTTGGACTTTTGGTCTTGTATTGTGACTTGAAAATCCATTTTTGGAGCAGATATGTCAAACTCAGGCTGGTGGGCCGAATCTGGCCAGACACCATTTTTAGAGGCCCCTTTAATGATTTTCAATTATTATTATTATTATTATTATTATTATTATGAACTTGCAGCATTGATGGTAATGGGCTATGGCATGTCATACAAAATCTATTTTCTCAAAATGAGAAGCTCACACCTGTTTAATTTATAGTTAAATTAAATATAAAACAATATGGGTTACTTCAGTATAAACAAAAAAAACATTTTGTTTTTATAAAAAGATAAGAGATGCTTTATTTGTCCCACAGTGGGGATATTTCAGTGTTGCAGCGCACATACAGGACAGTAAGAGCACACAGGGAGCACACAATGTACAAAGTAGTGTCTAATCCAGGTCTCAAAACACAGAGAAAGTTGAAAAAGGCTCTTTCCTCTACTGTGCCGTAGCCTCACGCAGCTATATCTACAAAAATATTGACAAAATAAGACGATAAAACAGCGTAAAGAGTGAAAAGGAGCAAAAAGAGGGAGGGGGGGTTATTGTGAAACTCATGTCAAAATACCTCCATAAAGTAAAAATCAATGATACGAAAGAAAATCCCTTCTTCCACTTCCTTATTTTTACTTTTGCCCCTGACCAGAAGGAGTTTGACCCCCCTGACTTGTAAGTGGCAGGTCTTCCAGAGCTCAGGTGTTGGTGTGTGTCCAGGCGGTGTTCGACTGTGTGGTGAACTCCCTGAAGAACGTCCTGAACATCCTGATTGTCTACCTGCTCTTCATGTTCATCTTCGCCGTTGTGGCCGTGCAGCTGTTCAAGGGACGGTTCTTCTACTGCACCGACGAGTCCAAGGAGTTTGAGCGCGATTGCAGGTCAGGAAATATAGGTTTCTGTGGACTGTAGTCTGAAATGGATGGATTTGATGATTGGTGATTTCATATGATGTGTCTGTGAGATATAAGTTTATGTTATTGTATGGTTGCCGTATTGTATTTTTTTGTGTGCATGTATCCAGGGACTGCAGACGGAAAATAACTGTGTAGCTAAAATCTGGTGCAGAACATGTGTCTTTGAGTTTAAAGCTACTGTGCACTGTCCCTTTCAAGTAGATACTGAAGTACATCTCACCACAAACAGTCCAAACGCATCAAAAGCAAAATTACAGAGGACATTTTCGGCCCAAATGTTTGAAATCCATCGTTCTCAATATTAACAAGAGGAACGATAACCAACGGGCCTATAATGTTATTAAAGATGCAGTCAGTGATTTTTTTCCAGACGCATTTTTCAGTATTGGAATTGATCAGATGCCTTTAGTCTCCAAAAATTAATAACAAATATTTTGGAGCGGGCCGATAAAAATAAACCAATGGGATTCGTTCATCGCCAACGAACCAATGGGATGCGTTTACCCTCTTCACCCTCTTCCTGTTTCTCACGACTGTGCGCACCTGTTTTATCGGATTATTTTCTAAAACCTTAAAGGGCTGAACAGAAAATACCAATTTCACGTGTGCCGCCCACTCTCCCTGTTGTGACAAAGACACGAAAATGCTGGATGTTTGGTTTGGTGGAGAGGGGAGGGGAGGGGAAGTGGTTTCCAGTGGGCGCTACGGCTAAGCTAACAACATCGCTAACTGCATCTTTAATTTAACAATTCTTGTCAGTTTTTGGTACAGTGTTGAGATCTGTTTCAATCAAGTGTTACCTTCATGTTTTTAGAAGTCATAGTGCAAATCTATAAACAGTGAGGTGAGGTGGATGTGTTTGAAGGGAAACTATGCACACATGTATTAGAATGAGCTTTAACTGTCACTTTCTTTTCCAGGGGCGAATACTTGGTCTATGAGCGAGATAACGAGGTGAGGGCACAGAAGCGGGAATGGAAGAAGTACGATTTCCACTACGACAATGTGGCTTGGGCCCTTCTCACCCTCTTCACTGTTTCCACTGGAGAGGGGTGGCCGCAGTGAGTTCTCTGTTTACTACAGTGGAAGTTTGTCAAAAAGGCAGAAATACAGCGGTTCTTGCTAACGCACGTGTCTCTGTCCAGGGTACTGAAACATTCAGTCGATGCGACCTACGAGAACCAGGGCCCCAGCCCCGGATACAGGATGGAAATGTCCATCTTTTACGTGGTGTACTTCGTGGTCTTCCCCTTCTTCTTTGTCAACATCTTTGTGGCTCTGATCATCATCACTTTCCAAGAACAAGGGGATAAGATGATGGAAGAGTATAGCTTAGAAAAAAATGAGGTGAGTTTTTATCTTTGCGTCAAGCGGTGAGTGAATCAATTTGACTAAATCCGGTGTCTCCAAACTTCGTTGCTTTGTGAGCTGCTTTAATACAAAACAAATCATGTGTGAGCTACTCCTGCTTGGAAACATTTGTTTTTTCAATTATGGTTAAGAAAGAATGCACACAGAAATGCACAAGATACAATATGCATACTCTCAGTGGGACGGCTGCCACTGCATGGCATCAACAAGAGTATTGTGGAGTAAAGCTACTCAAACTCACTCTGATGAAATCGTTCAGGTGTTGATCAGTCGATCTTGTCATAGATTTGATCACATTACAGTTCAACATTGTTGAGGGAACTTTTTCCAAAATGTATAAACCAACTCTCATGTGTTATTTCTCTAATCTCTAATCTCTAGTCCATCTCTTTCCTAATAATGTATTTATATACGTATCTGTGACTTCCCACGTGGAAATGTTTACATACAAATACATTTGAAATATACAGTTGTAACAAGTGCTAACTATGGACAAAACATTTTTTGGTGAAAGAATCAACCAGAAAAGGTAGTTCATGAAATCTACAAATATGTATTTTCATAGGCAGGAAGTTGATTTTATATGACTCTTTAAAATCCATTTCAGATTTAAAAAAATGAACCTTTGGAGGAAAACATTTAAAATATAGTGCACATTTTATCCATAGCCCTGATAAACATCTAATACATGTTTTAGCTTCTGCCTTGGGACAACTGCGAGAGGAACGAAATTAGGTACATAACCCTTCAAGACATGGCACTGTATCAAATCTCATCCAAACCAGAGATGGTGCAATCAATCTGTGCTGAAATGAACTGCCTCTGAAAGCAGTCCAGATCAAATGTGGATCTAATTTCTGAAAACATGTTGCTCAAAGATATTCTATTGCAACTGACCCTCAACTAAAATATGTTAAAAACAACGGTCAATAATTCTCTCTCTCCGCAGCGAGCTTGCATAGACTTTGCCATAAACGCCCGGCCTTTGACGCGCCACATGCCTCAGAACAAACTCAGCTTCCAGTACAAGATGTGGGAGTTTGTGGTGTCGCCTCCGTTCGAATACACAATAATGGCCATGATCGCGCTCAACACAATCGTCCTCATGATGAAGGTAAACGACAGCTCCCCAAACCCTGGTACTACTGCGATAGAATGCTCATTTTAGTTTATAGCAAATACACAAACAGTCAACGTTTCAGTCAAAGCATTACACACCTTTTAATACATCCCAACTACACACCATCACACAATCACACAGACCTAATCGCAAAACAAAGCCCGCACACTCTTACAATCGTCAATAACGACATTTCCTAACTTTTGTGGCAATATCCAGCACTATCAGTGATGTGCACACACCCAGCCAACACACACACCCAACATACACACACACACACACACACACACACACACACACACCCAACATATACACACACGCGCACACACACATACACACCCCAAAATGCATTAAACCAGATTAGAATCCTCCCTCCCCTCCCTATTTTCATTTATTCCTTATCTGTGTGAATCTTATTTCAGTATTAAAGGTAAAAATCTGTGTCTCTCTGTGTCTCTCTGTGTCTCTCTGTGTCTCTCTCTGTGTCTCTCTGTGTCTCTCTCTGTGTCTCTCTCTGTGTCTCTCTGTGTCTCTCTGTGTCTCTCTGTGTCTCTCTGTCTCTCTGTGTCTCTCTCTGTGTCTCTCTGTGTCTCTCTCTGTGTCTCTCTCTGTGTCTCTCTGTGTCTCTCTGTGTCTCTCTGTGTCTCTCTCTGTGTCTCTCTGTGTCTCTCTCTGTGTCTCTCTGTGTCTCTCTCTGTGTCTCTCTCTGTGTCTCTCTGTGTCTCTCTGTGTCTCTCTCTGTGTCTCTCTGTCTCTCTCTGTGTTTCACCTGTGTCCCTCTGTCTCTCTCTGTGTCTCTCTCTGTCTCTCTCTGTGTCTCACTGTCTTTCTCTGTCTCTCTCTGAGTCTCTCTGTCTCTCTCTGTCTCTCTCTGTGTCTCTTTGTCTCTCTCTGCGTCTCTCTCTGTCTCTCTCTGTGTCTCTTTGTCTCTCTCTGCGTCTCTCTCTGAGTCTCTCTGAGTCTCTCTGCCTCTCTCTGTCTCTCTCTGTCTCTCTCTGTGTCTCTCTGCCTCTCTCTGCGTCTCTCTCTGTGTCTCACCTGTGTCTCTCTCTGTCTCTCTCTGTCTCACTCTTCGTCTCTCTCTGTGTCTCACCTGTGTCTCTCTCTGTCTCTCTCTCTGTCTCTCTCTGCCTCTCTCTGTGTCTCTCTCTGTGTCTCACCTGTGTCTCTCTCTGTCTCTCTCTGCCTCTCTCTGCGTCTCTCTCTGTGTCTCACCTGTGTCTCTCTCTGTCTCTCTCTCTGTCTCTCTCTGCCTCTCTCTGCGTCTCTCTCTGTGTCTCACCTGTGTCTCTCTCTGTCTCTCTCTGTCTCACTCTGCCTCTCTCTGCGTCTCTCCGCCTCTCTCTGTGTCTCTCCGCCTCTCTCTGTGTCTCTCTGCGTCGCTCTGAGTGTCTCTGCGTCTCTCTGTGTCTCTCTGTGTCTCTCTGCCGTTCTCTCTGTGTCTCTCTGTGTCTCTCTGCGTCTCTCTGCCGTTCTCTCTGCGTCTCTCTGTGTCTCTCTGCGTCTCTCTCTGCGTCTCTCTGTGTCTCACCTGTGTCTCTGTGCTGCTTCGTTGCAGTATGACGGTGCGTCCGACACCTATGAAGCCGTTTTAGCAAATCTCAACATCGTGTTCACGTCGCTCTTCTCCATGGAGTGTGTGCTCAAGATCATCGCCTT
The DNA here is from genome assembly GCA_964034765.1 of Knipowitschia caucasica. Classification (NCBI taxonomy): domain Eukaryota; kingdom Metazoa; phylum Chordata; class Actinopteri; order Gobiiformes; family Gobiidae; genus Knipowitschia; species Knipowitschia caucasica. The sequence continues at coordinate 32,354,826 of OZ035840.1, forward strand.
TGGAGTTCTGGTGAGTCTGTCGTTCTGTTGAAGACGTTGTCATGGTAATTAGACATTTGTTAGTTTTGTACCCGTGACACATGTTCACATACTCCGATATAAAAAACAAATAACAAGCACATGGTTCAAAAAGGGAGTCGGATGAAGCAAAAGTGTGTATAATTCTAAACTTCCCTAATTCATTCATTCACCAAACAACAATATGGGACAGGACAGAACAAGATGCACACGCACACACACACACACACACGTACACACACATATACACGCACACAAACACTCTCTGACCCTATACCTAGTGCTGGGTATCTTTCACAACCTGACTTACAATTCGATACTATTCAATACAATATTTTTCTAAACGATTGTGCATCCTGTTTATTTTGTGTGTGTTTGTGTGTGTGTGTGTGTGTGTGTGTTTATGTATGAACTTGAATGTATCACTTTGTGGGGACTTAAATCTGCACACACATCATGGCCACTTGACCCCTTTATGTGTACATAAAACAACTCCATATGTTATGTAGGTTCAAATGTACTTCTAATGCATGTGTGTGTGTGTGTGTGTGCATGTGTGTGTGTTTATGTATGAACTTGAATGTATCACTTTGTGGGGACTTAAATCTGCACACACACATCATGGCCACTTGACCCCTTTATGTGTACATAAAACAACTCCATATGTTATGTAGGTGCAAATGTATACTTCTAATTCATGTGTGTGTGTGCATGTGTGTGTGTGTCTATAGAGTAACACATGCTATAGCAGAGTGGGGGAAGCATATACAGAAATGAAATACAATAGTACTCAGCCAAAAAAGGTGACTTTGCAGCGAGGAGACTCTTTAGCTGCTGTATGGACAGAAATAGCTCCAGAGTTGGTGTGTGATTGACATTAAGACATATTGAAGGGGGATTTGTTCAGTAATTAAGGCTAGTATAGGTGTAACTAGGCGGAATAAGCCGCTTTATGCAATGCACCCCACGTCTCTCATGTATAGAAATGAAATGACCCCAACACTGTGTTGCAGAATTATTTCAAAGATGCCTGGAACATTTTTGACTGTGTCACGGTCTTGGGCAGCATCACCGACATTCTGGTCACGGAGCTTGGGGTAAGTGACACAAGAGTTCAGATGTGCTTCTACTTTAGCCTCATTCGTAGTGTAGTAGGTGAGACATTAAGCCAGGCCCATAAGTTTGGCCTGGTTCGTTCATGCATGAGAGCTGTAAGTTTTACATAAGTGTCCCACATGCAGCTGTACGGGACAGCCCACAACACCAGGCCGTCACTGAGGCTTTAGCTCTGTGCTACATACAAGACAATTCAACAATATGAAAAGCTCTATTGTTTGTTATTGTTTACTTAACTTTTGATGAAAACGACTAAATTATCTTTTCTTGCTAATATTTTGAGTAAATTGATTAATCTTTATGGTTCAGTCTCAAGTTGTATCAGTCTCAAGTCTTGGTCCCTGCCTTATTTGGCTCCTGTCCACTGAACTCTGTGTATTGACTGTTGATTTCTATCTTCTTGTTTTTATCTTTTTACATGCTTTCTTTAAATCGTCCTCAAACTTATTGATGATCCACTATGATCTTTTCCCCTTTGGCCTACTCCTATTCCAATCAAAATGCACTATGACTCTGTGTCCATGACAACCGGCTTGGTCAACCTATCTGGTTGTTCTTCGAATCAAAAATCCAAAAATGTGCTGCTATAAACCATAAATCTGCAACATCCACATGTAGATGGTTTGTAATTTTTTGGAGATCTTATTTTCCTGCATTTGTCCTGCATCCCAGCCATTGTTATGGCTGTGACCTGTGCATGCTCTGCTTGGCCTCCAACACTGACGATACAAATACTTTCCAGATTTCATATTTTCTACGGTTGCTGAATGTAAATACATGTCGGAAATACAGTAATGATTTTTGAAACACTTTTAGGATTAGAGTAAAAGGTGCATGTTGCATGTGTCTGCTAGAGCTCCTCCTCTGACAAACAGAAGCGCTGGCACTGGCTCCTCTATGAGCAGACGGCTTTGGTCCTTTACGGTCTGTTGGTTGACGATCTTACTTCTGAAATCCAAACGACATTGACCACGTTGCATCGGCTTCACTCCATCTAGACTCGCCCTTGTTTTGGTGCTCCCATGATCCACGTGTGCATGCCGCGGCCTTGACTTCTCTGCAGTTGTGTGCGTGCCTGACAAACCTAGTGCATTTGGTTGTCACTCTGAGAAAAGTCCCTGCACTGTAGCGACCCGCAGCGCTCCCGTTCTAGTCTCACCACATAACATGTCTGGATTAACCCGACCAACCCGATGACTGCCTTCTCCTTGTCTCGTTTGACTTTAAGACCCTGGATGAGGCTTGTTCAACTTCATGTTTGTCTCCATCTGGACTTACCTCATTAGTTTTGGAAATGGGGGCGGGGGTTTGGAACACATCTTTTGGACAAACGTGACCTCTTTCTCGATTGCTCTCACTCTGTGTCTGTCTTGTACCTTCCCCCTTCTCCTCTGGTCGTGTGCTGTAGAATAACTTCATCAATCTGAGCTTCCTGAGGCTGTTCAGGGCAGCTCGCCTCATCAAGCTGCTGAGACAGGGAGAGACCATCCGCATCCTGCTGTGGACCTTCGTACAGTCCTTCAAGGTTTGCACTCTTTTATACAAACACTGCACAATGGAAAGGCCTTAAAGGAGACGTCTTTAAGGCCGGAATATAGACCCTTCGAACCTTTTAACCACTAAAAACCATTGTTCCCTCACCATAAACAGACCTGGTCGCTATTGACAGCAAGTTCTGGCACAAACTTTTAACACCTGTGTCTCAAATCTCCTTTCTTTGTCCCATAATGGTATTATATCGTTGTAGCACTTTGATATTACACGCAAAGTATTTTTCTGCCTTTTAAAACAAAAGAACAGACCATAAATTAGTTTAGGTAACTTCTCAAGATAAAAAATTGTGAGAGCATAGAAATTGGGCAAATACGAATATTTTCAGATGTAATGCATAATATTTCTTCGTAAAGCGGTGTGACAATGCAAACATTTCAAACATGAAATTCAACACTAATAAATCGACTTGAGAAGAAAAAAGAAACGAAATCTGGAAAGAAAAATTCACATGGAGACGTTTCAACTTTCATCCAGAAGTTCTTTTCAAATAACAATAAAGCTTTCAGGTTCAGGTTCATTTATTTTGTCATTTGCAGTAAAACCACATTGGAATAGCTTAAACCACATTTAAACAGCTTTAACAAAATGATTCTATTTTTTATATTTTTATTCTATTAAAAAGACGTCATATTTTGTCATGTTAATTGTTATTACATCAAGACTTTGTATCTAGCGTCAGAACTGGTTTCCCTTCAGTCCTGAAAACTATCCAAGGGTGGTAGAAGATGGTCCATTGTAAGGCAGCTGTCTTAATTCACCCGAAAAGCGTTTATGAGAATGGCAAAAGCAACTAAAGCCCTCATATTAGTGACATGTTTGTCCCATATGAACCGGCCCGGACTCTGAGGAGCACAGGGACTGGACTCCTGCTGGGACTCTGAGGAGCACAGGGACTGGACTCCTGCTGGGACTCTGAGGAGCACAGGGACTGGACTCCTGCTGGGACTCTGAGGAGCACAGGGACTGGACTCCTGCTGGGACTCTGAGGAGCACAGGGACTGGACTCCTGCTGGGACTCTGAGGAGCACAGGGACTGGACTCCTGTTAGTGTCCAGAGTCAGAACTAAACATGGGGAGGCTGCTTTTCAGATTCATGCTGCTAAAATCTGGAACAATCTTCCTGAAGATGTGAGACAGGCCTCCTCTCTGACAATGTTTAAAACCAGGTTAAAGACAGTTCTGTTTAGCTGTGCATACAACTGAGGGATTTTATATTTTTATCTTTCTTTTTAATGTTCTGTGATTATTTATGATTTTAATGCTTTCTGATTTTGCTCAGCACTTTGGGTTGCCTTGTGTATAAATTGTGCCATATAAATAAACTTGCCTTGCCATAAATCCTTGGTATTGATCTTATTCAAGGTTTTGTAACATCTTCTCTCCTCCTCAGGCCTTGCCGTACGTCTGCCTCTTGATTGCCATGCTGTTCTTCATCTACGCCATCATCGGCATGCAGGTGAGAGACCCAGCAAGATGAATCCACCACACGACCTGGTGCCATCTGTATTTTTCTGCTTCCTGTGGTAGTTTCCCGTTTACTGCGATTTTGTGGGATTTTCTTACTGTTTCTGTTGGTTACATCACCAATTTTGGTCTTTTGCAAAACTGCGAAATTTAAACTATTGAGAAATCATAGACTGCACAGATGGAGGGGTGGACAGAACTAACTTATAGCTAGATAAAGTGTCAATTACTTCTCATATTGTGAAGAGATTGAAGCTTTTCTAAGACCCGACCTGGTTAGACTGCCTATGCTTTCCCCTGCAGCCTCCTGATTGGTCGAAATGAATTCAAATCCTTGAGGCCCCACATAATTCGCTAAAATATTCTTACTTACTTATCATAATTATGCCAATGGATGAGACTATTTTACATATATATTGTTGAAAAATACTTGTAACATAATAGTAACAGTGTCCCATAGTCAGAAATATACATTATGTCAAAAATGAATTACATCTAGAGTTGCTGATATCACCTTTAAGTCTAATTGTGAAGTGCTCATGGGCCGCAATTTGAAAGGTTGTCTGTTATTCAAAATCCTGCTCTTTGACAATGTCTTTGTGAATGTGACCGATAATAACTGACCAGCATTCAATCCACAAACTCGGCTTGTGAATAGAGCGAGCAGGAACCAATCAGCCTCAAGGTCTTGGCTGCTACCAGAGAATTCTAAAGTCCCACCCATGGAGCTCATCAGAACCAGCTCAGATCTTGACGTCACATTCGGCATCTGCCTCAATGTGGGCCTCCCTGGGGTTTCTCATTTTCTCCCACTGGGTTTTTAGAGTTGTTCTTTGCTAAAGCAGGAGGGTCTAAGGCAGGGGTCTCCAATCTGTAGCTCGGGAGCCACCAGTAGCCCGCCACCTCCTTCCAGGTAGCTCGCCAAAGGATTTAAAAATGACCAAATCAAATGAAATACTTAATATTTCAGATTGTATTATTCATTATCATTATTTATTATTGTAAATGCAAATATGTGATGGTAAATAATGACTGAACCCAATATCAGGCTTGTTACGACCAATATATCACCACATCTTTCCCAGAGCTGCTTAAAGAAGTATCGTTCTTTGCCTTTATCGTGAAAAAGGTTGGAGACACTTGGTCCATGGACACTTGACATTCACCAACATTTATGGTTTTATCAACATTTATGGACATTGGTCTCTGCCCCTTATGGACCAATGGCTCTATGTATTTCCTGTCCATTTCTGGGTCAGGGGGTGGCAATCAGAGCTACCACCCCATTCACAATGCACCAGTCCCTCGCTGATCCTCCTGCAGGAAGATGGCTGCTCCTTCAATGAAAACGTGGCCCTGGTCTTTCAGCGGGGGCTTCAGGCAAAGTGGGGTTAAGTGTCTTGCCCAGGGACATAACGGCAGCAGACTTCAGTGGGAGCAGATGACATGGGTCGTGGTGGGATCGAACCCATGATCATTAGGTACAAATACCAGTGCTCTACCAACTGAGCTACTGTAGCCCCCATTATTCATTATCATTATTTTTTGTTGTAAATGCACTTACTTTGTTACTAGTAACGAATATGAAAGGGATAAAGGGTCGAAGCGGAGCCCGACGCGCTAGCAACAGTTAGGCTAGCAACAGTTAGGCTAGCAACAGTTAGGCTAGTAACAGTTAGGCTAATAACAGATAGGCAGGAACAGTTAGGCTAGTAACAGTTATGCTAATAACAGATAGGCAGGAACAGTTAGGCTAGTGACAGTTAGGCTAGTAACAGTTATGCTAATAACAGATAGGCAGGAACAGTTAGGCTAGTGACAGTTATGCTAATAACAGATAGGCAGGAACAGTTAGGCTAGTGACAGTTAGGCTAGTAACAGTTAGGCTAATAACAGATAGGCAGGAACAGTTAGGCTAGTAACAGTTATGCTAATAACAGATAGGCAGGAACAGTTAGGCTAGTGACAGTTAGGCTAGTAACAGTTAGGCTAGTAACAGTTATGCTAATAACAGATAGGCAGGAACAGTTAGGCTAGTGACAGTTAGGCTAGTAACAGTTAGGCTAGTGACAGTTAGGCTAGTAACAGTTAGGCTAATAACAGTTAGGCTAATAACAGATAGGCAGGAACAGTTAGGCTAGTAACAGCTAGGCTAATAACAGTTAGGCTAATAACAGTTAGGCTTGTAACAGCTAGGCTAATAACAGTTAGGCTAGTAACAGTTAGGCTAGTAACAGTTAGGCTAGTAACAGTTAGGCTAATAACAGTTAGGCTAGTAACAGTTAGGCTAATAACAGTTAGGCTAGCAACAGTTAGGCTAGTAACAGTTAGGCTAGTAACCTCCAAACTAGAACTCTCTGGAACTGCATGAAAACTGAACAAAGAATTGTGAACATCAGCAGTGAGTGACCCAAACATAAACTTAACCTAAATCCATAATTCGATTCTCTGCAAATGTTCCTAAAATGTCCCGGAATCTACTTCCGGGTTTTTCGCGATCGCTTTTTCTCGCATTAAAACAGTATTTTTGTTAAGAATGTATATGCATAATGTATTCTCCAATTAACATTTAAATGTGTTGATTGATTGGTATTAGCGTTTATTGAGCGTAGCTAGCTCGGGCTAGCTCCGGAGTGGCCGGAACTAATAATAATAATGCATCGGTTTTATATAGCGCGTTTTTGGACACTCAAAGACGCTTCACATGTGTCATTATTCATTCACTCCATACACGGTGGTGATAAACTACTACTGTAGCCACAGCTGCCCTGGGGCACACTGACAGAAGCGAGGCAACCAGTCTGTGCCATCGGCCCCTCCAACCACCACCAACCATTCATACACACACCAGACTCATTCATTTAATGGGGGTGAAGTGTCTTGCCTAAGGACACAACGGCAGTTTGGCACTTTACAGCCGCAGCCGCCCCACTGTGGCTGGTGTTCCCAGAGGTTAAGTATCTTGCCCAAGGACACAACGACAGTAGTCAGTGGGAGTCGATGGTGAAAGTCTTGAGCGGGGCTTGAACCCACGACCTTCTGGCTCAAAGGCCAACACTCTACCAACTGAGCTACTGCCGCCCTTGCGGAGTAATCTACACATCTGACTTACAAGCGGAGAGTGCGTTGCCAAAGGGCAGCGGTTACTATTTTTTTGAGAGGTCTGTTATGAAGAAACAATGACCAGTAGAACGTTTTGAAATTACATTCAAATCAATAGAGCGTTCTCCTGCTGCTGTGAGGAGCCGTGTAATAAGCATTGATAAATAATGAATATACCCAATATCAGGCTCGTTCACACAAATATATCACCACATTATTCCCAGAGCCGCAGGAGTAGCTCTCTGCCTTTATCGTCCCAGGAAAGTAGCTCTCTGGGTGAAAAAGGTTGGAGACACCTGGTCCACGGGCACTTGACAGTCAACGACATTTATGGCCATTGGTCACCGCCCCTTATGGACCGACGGCTCTGGGTAAACAAAAACAAATAATGTAATGTACTCAAAGTGTCTCTGGTTGTCGTGGCAGCTGTTTGGAAATATCGCCATCGAGGAAGAAGGAGAGAGTGCCATCAACCAGCACAACAACTTCAGGACCTTCATCCAGGCTCTCATGCTCCTCTTCAGGTTTGTAGCCATCGTTCTGGTCTCGGCAGAAGCACATGTATGATGCAATGATGCCGTGTTTGCAGGAGTGCCACTGGAGAGGCGTGGCACGAGATCATGTTAGCCTGTCTGGGAAACAACCAGTGCGACCCTCTGTCCGGCAACACCGAGCCCGAGTGTGGCAGCCAGGTGGCATACCTCTACTTCGTCTCCTTCATCTTCTTCTGCTCCTTTCTGGTGAGCACTTTATGACTCATGATTTTATGACTGTTTCGAAAAGGTCCATTGAGCACATTTTGGCACATTTTAGTATTGATAGTGGGCGGCGCGGGCTTGTGTTTCGCGGCAATTAGGTCCTGGGTTCACCTCCGGGTCTTAATGTGTGGAACCCTAATAACATGTACAATAGGTCTGTATGTAATGAGTGAGGGAATGGATGGAGTTGGTCGGGGGCTTTGATGCACGGATGGAAACAAATCTGAACTCCAAAAACATTGTAATGCGCTATATAAAAAAAGAGGATTACCCACTACTTATGATCGTACTGAGGGTTTAGTGCAGGTGGAACTCATGAAACTAGAATGTCGTACAAATGTCCGTTCACTGCTCTAATCTTCAAATGTGAACCTCATAAATGATTAACTCATTACAGGCAAAGTGTGATATAGAAAGCCTTTATTTGTTTTTATGTTGTGTCTCACAGCGAGTAAAAATAAAACATCTCAGAAAATGTAAATATGTTGAAAATTTAAGCCATAATCAACAACATAATAACACACAGAGCTTGTCACAGTGCACGTAATACGTTCATATCAAATAGTGTTTTTTCAAGTTTTTAAAGGTATTGTACATTTGTTTGTTTGTTTGTTAAAGAAAAATAAGTTAGGTAGCCCAGCTTGAACTGACAATTTTTTTTTTCTGGAAGAACAGGGGCATTTTTATGTATAGAAATGGTTAAATAACACAAAAAAATATAAAGATTGTATTTTTTCTACATGAGACACGATTGTTGTATTTCTTCTTTTTTTAATTAAAAAAGTTGGACTTGTGTTGGTATTCACACAACAGGAGTCATTTGAGATACGATTTCAAGATTTACACTTGTAGAGATTGAATGTTTTGCCCAATAGTCTTGCAACACAATTTGTAAATATATGGAAAATTACTCTAATAAGTCACAGTGTATTTAAAATGCATTTAAAGCGTCACAAATCGCTGTTTTAGACCCGGGGTGGGACACACATTTCAGGCCAGGATCACAGAAATTTACTTTTGTTTTGGCAAAAGTTTAGCAATTCTTATTATTTGTACAAGCCGGTGATTCCCAAACTTTTTCTGCGCGACACCCTTTTACTACAAACGATTTTTTTGCACACCTCCCTCCCAGTTTTTTTTTCTTATAGACACATTTTGTTTTCAGAGTCCATTGCAGTTCATTTCACCCATTGTAATTAATATAAATCTCAGTAACTGCAGATTGTAACGTGTCAAATAAAAAAAAAACCATCTTATGCGAGCAGTGTCATTTATTTTTTGAACCCCTCGACATAAAAAAAAAAGAAGTTATTTACTGTATTTGTGTTCATTAATTCGTCCCATGCCCCCCATTTTGGGAACCACTGGTATAAACCATGTATTGCTACCAATTTAAGTTCTCATCAACAATTACTCAAAGAAAACAAAAATCCAAGTCTCTTTCAAAGCAAATTCAATATTTTCAATCCATTCTAGGTGAACGCAGTGTGAATGAATCAAGTTTATTTTGGTCGTTTGAACATTTTAGGCAAGGCAAGGCAAGTTTATTTGTATAGCACAATTCATACACAAGGCAATTCAAAGTGCTGAACAAAACAAGAAAGCATTAAAATCATAAATAATCACAGAACATTAAAAAGAAAGCTAAAAATATAAAATCCCTCAGTTGTATGCACAGCTAAACAGAACTGTCTTTAACCTGGTTTTAAACATTGTCAGAGAGGAGGCCTGTCTCACATCTTCAGGAAGACTGTTCCAGATTTTAGCAGCATGAATCTGAAAAGCAACCTCTTTTTGAATGTACTGCAGCTGTTTTACAGCCTGTTTGGACAGACCTGTGAGCAGGCCATTGCAGTAGTCTAACCTACTGGAGACAAATGCATGGATAAGAATCTCCAAGTCTGCTTTAGACACTATGTTTTTGATCCTGGCAATGTTTTTTAGATGGTAAAAAGCTGCTGATGTTACTGATTTGATGTGGCTATTAAAATTTAAGTCTGAGTCCAGTATTACCCCTAGATTTCTGACCTTGTTTGAAGGTTTTAGGGAGAGAGACTGTAGATGACAGATGACGCTCTCTCTTTGTTTCTGGGGACCAAAGACAATCATTTCAGTTTTGTCTGCGTTTAGCTGAAGGAAGTTGTTTTGCATCCACTCACTGATCTGTTGGATACAGTGAAGGAGTGAGTCCACTGGTCCATGTTCTCCTGCAGTCAGTGAGACATAGATCTGAGTGTCGTCTGCATAGTTGTGATAGGACACTTTGTTTCTGCGTATTAACTGACCTAACGACAGCATGTAGAGATTGAACAGAAGAGGTCCCAGGATCGACCCTTGTGGTACTCCACAGGCCAGGGCCATATGATCTGAGACACAGTTTCCAATCTCCACAAAGTACTTCCTGTCTTCAAGGTAAGACCTAAACCAACTTAGGGCGGTGCCAGCGACACCAACCCAGTCCTCTAGTCTCTGTAAGAGGATCTCATGGTCGACGGTGTCAAAGGCAGCACTTAGATCTAACAAGATTAAGATTGAGACTTTGCCTGCGTCAGTGTTCAGCCGGATATCGTTTGTAACCTTGACGAGAGCAGTCTCAGTGCTGTGGTGGGGTCTAAAGCCGGACTGAAACATATCAAATGAGTTGTTGATTATAAGAAATCTAGTAAGCTGTTTTACACATTGTCAGGACAGTAAATAGCAGCAGAGAGAAAGACCCTTTTTACCAGTCTCATTAAGTGAATGTGACGTCCAATAACACCTTTTCTCTGTGCGGACGCAGATGCTGAACCTGTTTGTGGCCGTCATCATGGACAACTTTGAATACTTGACCAGAGACTCGTCCATTCTGGGTCCGCACCACTTGGATGAGTATGTCAGGATATGGGCCGAGTATGACCCTGCCGCCTGGTGAGTTCCACAACCACATCTATAGAACTTGTATACTCCTAATATACTTCTAATAAACTCCTAATATACTCCAAAATAAACTCCTAATATACTACACTAATCCCGCTGTGTTTGCCGAAAACTTGTCAATACGTTTTACAAGCTTCAGGTGCATTAGTTGTGACTTGAGTAAACTTACCGGTCACGATAACAAATATGAAAGGACAATTTCCTGCGTTTCAAGATTGCAATAATAAAAGATAGAATTGAAATTACTTTAATCCATTGATGTAAGTACAATACGGATAAATAAGCACTCAATTAAACATTAAAGAGCACTCCTGATTCTCAGCAAGAAGGTCCTGGGTTTGAGTCCCGGTCAGAACAGGGCCTTTCTGAGTGGAGTTTGCATGTTCTACCCGTGTCTAATGACCCTACCACTAAAAACATGTAGAATAGGGAAGATCCTCCAGCTACGGCAGTCCTGACCTGAGGCCCGAGTGGTATTGAGGGTCAAATGCAGAGGACAAATTTGCCCCGGGACAATAAAGTATTAATGTCTACTTTTATCTATCAAATTGCCTATAATTGATTAAATTTGTTTTTAAATAAGTACTATAATCTATCAATATGGGTTTAGAATATTATGCAAATAAAGAAAGTCGTCAAAACAATTAACAGTTGAAGCCAATCGTGTTGGAGTGGATGTACGGTTTCCATGGCAACAAAAATAATTGAATCCAGTTTAACCAAGGCTAAAAAGAGCAAATACTTGTCTTTTTTTCATTCCCTATGTTCAGTCATGACTTAAAGGTCTAAAGGAGGATTTTCACAAATTTTTGGAAAGAACCGCCCTTTCCACTTTTTGAGCAAAACTCTCTGGTCGTATTTGATTGACAATTGGGAGGACCAATAGTCTTGATGATCCACCCGGAAGTAGATAATCCTCCTATATACCTTTAATGCCTTTCTCAAATATAAAACATATGGACAAGCCAATTCTGTTTCCAAAATGTTCAACCAGAAATACTTTTATAATAAGGTTTTTACAGTGTGTCCCCCCCCGGCACCTGGAGAGTGTTGGTTGTTCCCCTGAAGCTGTACAGTTTGGGGGATACCCTGTGATGTGGTTATCACGGTTCCACTGTACAACATGATTCCTCCAGTAACCTGCCCCTGTGTCCTGGTGCCCCTGATGCCCCTTACCCCAGGATCAGCAGTAAAGTCCACACTGTCCGACTTTACACCCCCTTTTTGTCAGTTTGTGCCCGCCCCCCCACACAGATCTGGTATCTGAAGGACTATTGCCGCTCTGTGTGCTTCATGCAGACGGTAAAACTCTCTGTGCCAAGACTTAATGATGTCGAGTTCTCTCTGAGGGTCACTAAATGAGAAAAACACCTAAAGGGGACATAACATGCAAAATTGCCTACATATTGACCCTAACCCAGGCCTGTCCAAACTCAAGCCCGGGGGCCAATTGCGGCCCTCAGTATCATTATATGTGGCCCTTTGCCTCGCTAACCCACAGTAGTCTTTGAGATCATAAACACGAATTCACTGTGTCATCTATCCAACTTCAGCGCAGCCAATATAGACATGTTGTGACTCGTTCTGAAGCCCTGGAGCATCTGGAAGGTTTTGATCGTGTCACAAACTGCCGTTGATAGTGCTAATGTAGCTGCTGACATGTGTCATTCAGCCAACTTCAGCTCCGTTATAGGTCATCCTAAAGTTCAGAACAGTCCGATGCCAGTCAAGGCAGTATTTGGCCCTCTTACTAAAAAGTTTGGACACCCCTGCCCTAACCCTTTCTCTCAGTTTTTGACCATGGTAGTTGCTTTCTCTTGTCGTTTACACATTCAAAGCTGCTTCGAGTGATTTAAGATTCAAGATTCAGCTTATTTGCCATTTGCAGTAAAACCACATTTGAATAACTATGCAAGACTTCCCCAGTGTGCACCAGAAATAAAGCCGGAGTCCTATTCCTATCTTGCATCATAACATGGTCTGCAATGTCACGAGGGAGTTGATGTGGCCACGTTTTCCTGACGTTCTACATGTGTTTAGGGCCAGTCTGTAGAAGCATTCTGCGTATCCAGGGTGTCAGAGATCAGACAGAGGCGACAGAAGCATGTTATGTCCCCTTTAACGATCACACTATTAGTTATGTGTGGCTAAGCCTGGTAAGGTGTGCAAAGCTTTTACTAATGTCCTATGTACAGAGCCCCTTTAAGTCAAAAACGATACAAGTATATCTTATGTTATTGGTCCAATCTCTTTCAATGGCTGTCAATCACACACAAAGCAGCGAGTGATTTCATTGGCTGAGCTATCAACTGTTCAGAATACCCAGGAGCCGAATGAGAATCAACTACCGAATTACATGTAAAATGTTTTCAATTCCGATTTTCCATTTCCCGCTCTGGAGGTCTGGACCGAAGAGAAGAGAGACGGCCTCACAGCTGCGAAAACAAAGGGGATGGGTTTTCTTGCCACAAGCTGCTATTAAGCTCTTAGCGGTTCACTGTAATTAATGACACTGTGTAACCATCGAGTTAGAATCCAACATCAGCGGAAAAGAACGAGGAAATCAGCGGCTTTTAGGTGTCAAAACATGCATCTGATTATATATAGGCATAATAATAGTGATTTATGAATATTTAAAATTAGTCAATACATGTTTTTACTGCATCTTAGAGCTAGATGGGAAACAGTTACACATTTCAAAACAATACCAAAATCAGTAACTTATCACACTGTAAAGATGGAGAGAAATTTTTATCAAATGCAAGCGCCAGTTTGACCCGCCCCCTCGGCTTCCCGATTGGACGCAATGAATTCAAATCCAAATGTTAGCCCTCACACCATTGGTTGAACTATTGTCCTCCAACAAATCTTACTGTAGGTAGTTCTTGCAAGGGTAGAGACTATTTTATAATGAAAATACTTAATTTCTAATGATTCCACAGGGTTACATAGTCAAAATGATGTATTCCTGTAATCATTGAATAGAACTAAAGTTTCAGATATCACCTTTAAGTTTGTCCTTGAAATAGAAATAGATGTATGAGCAGAATATTATACCAATAGAAAAAAGTTTACACAATCTAATAACTTAAGTGACTGAAAACAATGTCTGCCTTGTCTCGATGTGGGTCCGACAGTGCGCTCTCCCAGATACTGTGATCTTGTACTCTTGTGTTCTTCCTCCACTTGTGTGCTGCTCTCTCTCTCTCTCTCTGGTTGTGCGTCCGTGTGTTTCTGTGTCTCTTACCTCCCCTGTACTCTTCTTGCAGCGGGCGCATTCATTATAAGGACATGTACAGTTTATTGCGAGTTATCGACCCGCCTCTCGGCTTAGGCAAGAAATGTCCCCATAGGGTGGCCTGCAAGGTTTGGCTTCTATTCTACCAAAACTTTCCAAGCACACCTGCTAGCCACAGCATCCAGGAATGGAGTGAATGCTGCTTATTATTTTTGTATCATTTATATTTCACTACGTTTTTTTTCCACCATTATATTCTTATTGACTTGCATTCTGAACTGCTTCGAGAATGTGCGGGACAATGCAGACACCAAGAGACGCATGCGGGGGAAAGGATTGAATTGAGAAATGGATTATCTGCAGATGTTTTGCCTTTAAAACAAAATGAAACTTTCTTTTTTTTGTAGCCGTTTTACTTTTGCTTGGTGTGGAGCCATGGCTATGATAGAGCAAGCTACGGTTGCCCACTGTAGTGTTGCATTGTTCTTGGTTTTTGGGGGTTGGGGGAAAGAAACTGCATTGACACCCCCCCTACCTCTTCCTCCCCTCTCACCCGGCCTCCATATGCACTTTTACAACCACGGCTCCGCCCACGTCTGCATGGAAACACCTGCACCTGCGAAAATACATCATGCCCCAATGCTAACATATATAACTCTATGCAGAAAAGTTTCAATTACATGGGTACAACCTTTTATTTATACGCATTGGAACTTAGAACAGATTTGTGCTTGAAAGTTTGCACCCCCAGCCACTGATTTCATAGCCTGGTCGTACCACACCATAGTACAAATTACATTTTGCACTAAGGTCTGGATTTGCTCCATAGAGCTCCGTGAACAGGTGGGAGGGGTTAACTCCTTTTGCAGATTGAAACGATTGGATCTGAGTTTACCGTGACGTATGTTATGCGCCCGAGTCTGTTGTTAGCATTTAGCCTAGCATCTCCTTTGCCGCTAACGGAGCCCGTGGGGAGTAGCGCCTCAATTTTTTCCAGCGATTACATTTGCTAAACATTCCTCTTGCTCCTGCTTCACATTCTTGATAGAACCAGACAGGATTACTTTACTATCACATTTTTCGGCATTACCAAACTAAGACTTTCCCATTTGACGCTAACTCTTGACGTCACCCACTCACTACAACACCCGCCTCCCGCGCTCGCTGATTGGTCGGTCGAAATTCAACTGATTGTATTCGCTAACACAGGGACCAGACCCAGACGTTACATGCAGTGAAATGATTGAGCGGAGTGTACGGAAGGATAAGGCCAGACTATGATTTCATCCTTTTGGCCACACTTTGGAGATAAGTAACACATACTCTAAACTTTATTTTGAATATATATACAGACATTTATATAGAGACAAACTAAAATTAAATGTTGGATATTATATTTATTTGAAACGGAGTAGATAGAAGTATGAGTTATATAAAACCTACTTGTTTATAATACAATACAAATACATGTACAAATTCAACTAAAATACCTGTTGGTCTAATCTAGAAGAAGCAGAAAACATTATGCTTATTTTCGAGATTTAGATTTTCACGGGCGGCACGATGGCTGAGTGGATAGCACTCTCGCCTCTCAGCAAGAAGCACCTGGGTTCGAATCCCGTTTAGACCAGGGCCTTTCTGAGTGGAGTTTGCATGTTCTCCCCGTGTCTGCGTAGGTTTCCTCCAGGTACTCTGGTTTCCCCTACCACTAAAAACATGCACACTAGGTAAAATCCTCCAGCTCCGGTAGTCCTGACCAAGCCGGGCATTAACACCTGGAGATGGGTCCCCGGGCGCTGTACTGCAGCGACCACTGCTCCTGACGTAAGCCTTAGTGGCATCAGGATGGGTCAAATGCAGAGGACAAATTTCCCTACGGGGACAATAAAGTGCACATTTACATTTACATTTTTTTTTACTGCTTTTTCAACCCCTGTCTAATGTGTTCCATGAATCCACCCCACGAACGGAAAGACACATTTCCTTTTTAGTTTGAGGATGAAATAAAAAAGTAGATAGAAGTTCTGTTATCGCCTCTCTTTCAATCACAGACAAATTATGAATATTTTCTGGTCACATTTTTCCTCGTTTTAAACATAACAATGGCTGTTTTGTGAATAACTCAATCTGGAAACTGCAGCTATTTTGTTCTTATGAAAACACTGTTGGTTTAATCTCTGCTTGACTCAATGAGTGAAGAATGAGCTCCATCGTAAATCCACTGCATCTTTGAGCCTCTGCAGATTTGTGGAGATCTCAACTGTGCTGCCTTTCAAGCAAGGCAGCCCAGGAATGTACAAGAGGCTTTTTTTCCCCTAGAAGAATGGACAGCTTTACCATCAGAGAGCTGTCATGGATACTGAGACCTGGGGGATGGAGACTTCTGCTCAAGAAAGAAAATATACTTAGTCATGTTCATTTGATTACATATGGCTTCACACAAGTTTTGATGCTATCGTTCATATCCTCCAAAATACGTCCAAAAAAAAAAAATCTGCTTTTTTGCTTCGGGCGTGTAAACTTTCAAGCACAACTGAACATATTTTATTATTGGCACATGTTTAAATCTGAGTTCGGTCATATTCAAATACTGTACGTCCAGTTAGCCATCTCCAACCAAGCCCACAAACACAGAACAGAAGGTGCCTTTGACCATCTCCCTCTCGCCCGCTCTGCCTTCTGGGGGGTCTTGGTGGTCCTTGGTGTTTGAACTGGCTCCTAATCAACCACTTCTCCCTTTCTCTCCCCCCCTTCCCTGTATTTGGCGTGGGGCTTGTGGCACTGGCCGCTCATGGCAGTGGCAGGATCAGTTGCAGGGATATGTATGACATGCTCAGGCACATGTGTCCTCCGCTAGGCCTGGGGAAGAGGTGTCCTGCCCGGGTAGCCTACAAGGTCAGAACGGGACCCCCGACACCACCTCCGAGTCAGGGGCCAGGGACTTAAGCGCTAAACGTGGTGTAACCTTCTTTAATGTGGCAGTCTCTTTTCTCGTTTTTTTCTTTTTCCTGTATTCTTTTGAAAGTAGGGACCGGCTGGTTGATGTTGTGGCCTTTGTTGTCATGGTGTGAGACCGGTTGGGCAGTGAGTTGTTAGAAAGACGGGGGGTTCAGCCGGGAATCCACAGGAGGGGACGGGGAGAGGGACCTTCTCAGCCAGTGTGCGCGACAACACACACCATCTATGACATGTACAGCTCAGGCCACGTATTTCTTTGTGCTTGTAGGGCTGAAAGATTTGAATAAGTTTGCAAATGAAATGGGCCAAAAGACAAAAGGTGAATGATGCTTTTTGTTACAATCTTAAAGTTCTCTGTAGCAAATGTATGAAGCCTAAATGTTCTCCATCACTAATTTGAATTGTGGAGAGACTTTTTTTTCCCCAAGGTAAGCACCAGTTGGACCCGCTCATTGACACCTCCCACTGCTTCCTGATTGGACGGAATTCTTTTAAAACCTTGATACACAGACGAGGCGCTCTATTCTCCTCCAGCAAATCTTACTGGTGCTGGTTATGTCAAGGAGAGGGACCGTATGAGATATATTGTTGTTGGAAAATACTTACTTTACAATACTAGAAGGTCAAATGGTCAGAGATATGCATTCTTTTTCAAATGAAATGCAATTTGTAGAGAGACCTGTCCATGTTAGACCCCTCCATGCTCACCCTCACAGCTTCCTGATTGGACAACTTCAATTCAAATCCTCGCCATTGGTCAAACTATTCTCCTCCAGCAAATATATCACTGGTTTTGCCAGGACCTATTTGAAATATTATTGATTCGAAAAAAATACTTATATATACTAAAATGTACATGATAGCACAGGGTCATATCATGCTAATTGCATAGATATCATCCCATATATGCCTTTAATAGCTTTAAGAGGTGTATGTATTGTAGATATTCAATGTCAATGTCAACTTTTACAATGACACCAGCTTCCCAAAGTGCTTACCATGCACAAATTAAAAAAGGAAAAGCATAAAACAAACGCAAATGTAAAACAGTAAAAATGGTAAAAACTCAGTTGGTGTTAAAAGCCAAAACACAAATGTGTCTGTAGACTTGATTTACAACAGGCACTATTCCACAGTTTGGGAGCAGCAGCAAAAGCCCGGTCTCCTCAGCTTATGAGACCAGATCTGGGCACAAAAGCTAGTTTTCTGACCTCACTGAACTGACAGGAGCAGACAGACATAACAGCTCTGTATGTTCAGCCCAAATCCTTCAGCCCTGCTTCTCGGTTCACATCTCTATAAAACTTCCAAACAGCATCTAGGGCAGCTCCCACAGACCCCTGCAGAGTTACATGCGCGCTGCAGGGCTCAGAAGGTCCACTAGACTTGCGTCCTCTGCTCGGTCCCGTTCTGTGGATGGTCCAACCACACCCGCACTCACCTCCACCCATCAGGGTCACATGGTAGAGAGAGCAGAGAGGCCTGTGTCAGTGCTGTGCTTTTCTTAAGAGAGCCCTTGGTTTGCCCATACGCCTTCCATAGCAGCTCCTAGCCCCTCCCCCCCAGCAGTCCTTCGGTTCTCTCGTCAATGCAGTTCTATTCTGTTTCCAGCCCCCCCCCCCCCCCCACCCCCTCTCTCTCCTCCCATCTCTGCACATCACCTGCACCCCCTCACCTGCATGGCGCCCCCGCTCACCCATGGCTTAGCTCATCCCAGACCCAGTGCATGTTAGCGGCCGGAGCTCCCCAGGGATGGACTCTCAAAGGAATTCGCCTGGCTTTGTTTTCCTGAAGCTGTTGACACACTTTCTCTGTGTAAATAACAGTAAGGCTACGCAACATGGACGATTACTGCGGTTAAAAGTGCTGCCTAGTCCATAGTCCTGTCACAGTAACATGTTTTGAAACGCAATTATTACGGTAAAGTACTTTAGTTTTTATTCAATTCCATTTATTTTTGTATAGCCATAATTCACTACAGCAGAGGACTTTACAATATTGTCGATTCGCCGACAGATGAAGCAATTAGAACACAGGAAACACAATAATAACACAAAGACATAGGAGCCATTGCTACATATAGTAGATTAAGCTGAAATATTTGACTTTAGTTTCACTTTAGGTTCTGTAGATACAATATCATTCATAAAAACACCAAATTGTAGTCAAAGGGAAAAGGATTTCTTGAGATTTTTTTCTTTTCTTTTACAAACATCTAATTACTTTCACTGGGATCAAATAGATGTTTGATTTTAGTCAGAGGTTCTGCATGAATCTGCTAGGACTCGCATGATAAAAAGATATACTCAAACCTCCGTGGGACTATCCTGGTTTAACAGAAGTCAACAGCCCTAAATGAAATGGGTCACACCGATACCAGAACATATGCTAAATGTAAACCTGAATAACAAACTAAAAGACCAGTTAAAATGGCATGTTACAGGACTTTTTGCATATTTAGAACACAATATATAAACCACAGCAGCTAAATTTGAAAATAAAGTAAATATTGTTGACATATAAGATTCACTTCATGATAAGCTGCAGATTTTAACCCTTAACATTTCTAGACATTTATTATTAACATTAACTCTGGACATTGATCATCCCGCTCCCTATGGACCAACGGCTCCCTATGGACCCTATGGACCTCTGATCTGTTCTTAGTGAATCAACAACTTGTAAATGTGCAGTCCTCCGAGATAACTACTGTATACTTTTGTGATTTAGGGCTTTACAAAAATGTATTGAATTGAACCAACAGCTCATAGAACAAAACAAAGGCAATAGATAATGCAGAGTTAAAGGGGATGTCAGCTCAAATTGTGGAGAGAGAGTGAAGCTGATTAGACCTCACTCTTGCAGCTTCCTGATTGGCCGAAATAAATTCAAATCCGCGAGGCCCCTCGTCATTGGTTCAACCGTTCTCCTCCAGCAAATCTTTCGGGTCGTAGTTATGCTAAGGGAAAGGACTATTTTAACAATTTGAAATGATTACCGTACATAGCAGTGCAGTGGCCGATCGTTAGAAATATACATTCTTTACAAATGAATTGCGACTAAAGTATCTGACATCCCCTTTAATGACAATATGTTTTAGCTAACCAACTAACCTACTTTAATAAGCTCGTGTAAATTGATCTCCCTGGCTTTACCTTTGACTAAAAATTGCTATGATCACCCAGAATTAGAATCAATTTATCATTCATTTTATTGTGACATGTCAACAATAGCTTGACATAACTTAAAATTCTTCACTTTTCTCTCACGACCGAAGCGAGGACATTCCTTATGATGTCATTGTTTGCTCCCATCCCACAGTATCGGTGTGTTCCTATTGGTCCACAGAACAATGAAACAAACCCATATCTCAGGGTTCTCTGTAGCTCCACACTCTCTGCAGCTTTTTACCCCCCTTTTTTATGCTCCTCCTCAGATATAAATTCCCCCAACACACGTCTGGTGGCTTTACCTACTCCCATCCACAAACGCCATCACTCTCCCACCGATTTCCTGTGGCTTTTTTCTCTTTTAATTTCCCCCGTATTTGTGTATCTCACAGAATGCTGCTCTCTCTCACCTTTAACACCGGATTAACAGTCTCTGCCCATTTTCACACTGTAGCTTCAGACACTACTTCAGATCAGTGTAGCTCCATGACATAATGATTTTCCTTCCCTTAAGACCGTACCGTAAGAGTGCAAACATTGTGTGGCTGCTATAGCTGCTTGTCCTGTGCGAGCATACTGTGTGGTGCATGCTGCATGGGGCTGCGGAAGCAAGAAGGAATGGGGGTCGTGTTGTTTATGCTTGGATTACCGGCACCGCACTGGGAGCATGACGAAGTTTGCTGCATGCCTGTGCTGTATCGGAAAGAAACGTCACAGTAGAGAGAGTGACTTTTTTTTTCTCTTTCAATCCTACTCTGAAAAAACAAACAAACAATCAAATCGATAAATAAAATGCTTTTTATTTATTGATGTGTGTTGTAGAATTTCAGGACTCTCCAAACGTCAAAGGGGAGATAAATGTGTCCTAGTTTTTCCCGTGAGAATTGCGAATAGAGGTTATCAAAATGACATCGCTCCATTCAGGTTTTTTAACAGTGATACAAACATGACATTACTGACACATTTAATATCAATATTTTATTTTGTAATTTATATAAAACTGCACTGTACTCTTACGTAATCATCTGTACAATTGTTCAAAACCACATTGACTGCAACTAAAGAAAGAAGATTTATAAATGTTAAATTACCTAATCTTCAAGCCGCACAAAATGGAACTACATCCATCTTAGTGGTGGGCAAACCCCGGCCCGTGGGCCAGATGCGGCCCTTTGACAGTTTCTATCCGGCCCCTGAGCCCTCCTTCATTTATATCGATATTGTACAAAGATTATAAAATCCTTCTGAGCTACAGGCAGAGCTCAGAGGCTGCAGCCGTGCTCCACTCTCTGTCACGATAAACTATATGTCATTCATTATAATGTATAGAATGTATGATAATTATATATATTTATGTGTAAAAACCAAGCCTGAGAAAAATGGAAATTAGGTCAAGCGCTCTCAACAGTTTTCTTTAGATCAGCCTTTCCAGACAGAAAAGTGAAAAAGAGAGGACCGCTCTTGCTCAGCCAATCAGCTCTCAGCCCAAATGGTCAATTAGTGTCAATGTCATCTGATGTGTTTACAAGAAAAAGAAATCCTTCAATGTCATAGCATCTTGCTTATATAAAACATACAATAAAAATGACAAAAGCTTTCCAGGGATAATATATGTTTTAAATGCTATAAAATTATACATCAATTCTACCACCTGTGTCGTCCACTGAGGCTGGTGATCACGATTCACATGAGACGATACTATACGTGTCTAGAGACGAGAAATTCTTCTAAACAATACAACGTGATTCCGGGAAAAACAAACCATTTGACAAAGATACAGCTCAATATAATTTATTGAAGACTAATTGCTATTAGAGTAAAAAAATCAAAACAAAAAGTATATTCATTTATATGTTTTACAAAGCGAAATCTGATTTAAGAATTATATTACTCTCTAAAACGGTATATTGTATTAAAAAATGTATACATATGTAAAAATACCACCCCAATTTGCCTTTCGAACTATGGAATGAAACCGATGTTCGTGGATAACCTCTATCGCACGCACAAAACTCTTCCAAAGTGGTCTAAAGTCGGCCTCCCTGTCCGCCCCGTCCACACGTCCCTGCTCCCCTTTGTGACCTGGAGATCCTGCCCGGCACCGAGGCCAAACGCAGCGCCTCACTGCCTTCTCTTGGTTGCCACTTGTCACACAGCGGCTGCTCCGTATGGATCTTCCCGTGGCTGACGACAACTCGGTCCACTTCAACTCCACGCTGATGGCCCTGATCCGCACGGCCCTGGACATCAAGATCGCCAAGGGTACGGAAGGTTTGGAATCCCCCTTTGCCTTTTTTCCACCTCTTGCTTTTCACATGCTGTCTTCTGCTTATTTCCTTATAGAGCAGCCAATACTGATATTATTGTGCTGCGAACCCTCAACCCTCTTGGGCACTTCTGGGTCATTGCCGTGTGGTGTAGCTTTAACGGTGGTACATCGTGTGTGTTCTGATCTCGCTGATGTTGTTTAAAGGTCCAGCATTATGCAAAACTGGCTTTTTTGAGCTTTTTTTTTCGATCGTGTCGTAGTGTTGTCATCAAACATAACTTTTTGTAAGTCCATTGATCTTTCACTGAATTCATTACGAAGCGCACTGGGCTTGACGCACAGCGAGCGGCGACACTGGAACTCTCTGGTTTTTCGATGAAACGTGTGACAATATGATCGATTCGTTTCTGTAGCGACAAATAAAAGTAGTGTTCATTTACATTGTAGTCATTAAATCCTCCCAAGAAAAGCCCAAAACTTGTCCATTGTGTTTAGATTCTGTTTATTCGCTGTTTGTAGTGAAAAAACACAAAATATTTAGTCCCTAATTTACTTTACTCCTTACTTTCCTGCTACTACTTACTTTACTCCTAATATTTTTTGTATCATATTGTTATTAATTCTTTATGATATAATTTTTTCTTTTTAGTTTTTTTCTCTTCTTCTATATATTTTCCTTTCTTTAAATGACAAATAAAATCATCGATGCACTGGAATTTCTGTGCAAAAACCCTCACACAATAGACATGATTCAAGATTCAAGATTATATTTGCCATTTGCAGTAAAACCATGTTGGAAAAACTGTCCAAGACGACCCCAGTGTGCACCAACTATAGACATTACAAAAACTAAAGACAGAAAAACACATGAAAACAATTATAGACAGTGAAAAAAGTTATTATGTACAGTCAACAGGTGTTTGTATCCCAAAGCCTTGTGCCATTTTTTTTATTTGTATTTATTTGAAACGGGACAGTGCACATTTATCCACTTTACACAATGTAAATGTCCCTGAGTTAGCTAAATTAAGCTAATTTTCATCGCAAGTCCCGTAGGCAGATGTTAAAGTGAGCCTGGAAAAAAAAAAAGAATTAAGATTTACAAATACAATATGTCTCTTTACATGTAATATGGTAAGGGACATATTAAGGGGGGTACTAAGGCACATACTTGGGGAGACCGCTGCCGTTGGGTTTTGAGTACGCTGAGTCCGGCTGGTCGCTCACTGTGTGTAAAGCCCATTACTGTCTGCTAGCATCTGTTGCAAAGATTGTTGCTTCTGTTCGTCAGTAGCGAGCACCAGTCTTCTCCAAAGATGGGCAGCCCCGCAGTCACTCAAAGAGGGTTTTTCATTATGTAATTAGTAATGAAATGAGAAAGTTTACAAAAACCCAGTAAACGACGGCATAATATCGGACCTTTAAGCGCTAACAACTTTGTCATTATTCATTCTGACATAGACCATTTA
Source organism: Knipowitschia caucasica (assembly GCA_964034765.1). NCBI lineage: Eukaryota > Metazoa > Chordata > Actinopteri > Gobiiformes > Gobiidae > Knipowitschia > Knipowitschia caucasica. The sequence continues at coordinate 32,378,858 of OZ035840.1, forward strand.
TTACATGTAAAATGAAGGTTTTTTACAAGCTACTAACACAGTCTGCCTTTTTTTCTCTTTTCATGTGTGCGTATCTCTTTGTTCCAATGACTGTGGCATGCGTTGTGGTACGTGCTTGCCGTGTGGTCTGCATGGCTGGTCTTTGCAGGTGGCATAGACAAGCACCAGATGGATGCCGAGCTGCGGAAGGAGATGATCGCCATTTGGCCCAATCTCTCCCAGAAGACCCTGGATCTGCTGGTTACGCCCCACAAGGGTGAGTTCCGGAAGGCGGTAAAAGTCCCGAAAACCATGAGTCTCTCTCCCCACGCCACCAGAGGACGCTTCCACCAGCCAGAACTTCACTTTGGTTCCCCCGCTGCACCCTCTGATGCAGGCAGTACATTGCACATACTGTAGGCTCCGTGGCAACACATGTGGGGTGGGGGATACCGACAGAAATTAATATCTGGTTTTATATTTTGGATACTCTGAGAAGCAGTTGTTTTAGTATTTGTAATAGTTGTGTGACCTGAAAACTTTCTGGTTACAAGTAAAAAGTCACGTCTAGACAAACTTTTGAGCTCATATCTGTGGAATTCCAGGGCTAATCCATATGGAGCAAAACAGACTCAAAGTTCCACGTCTTCTTTGAATCAAGTATAATCCAATTGTTTTCTCATAAAGATGTCTAAAAGTGACATTATTCTAGAAAACAAGCGTGAAGTTAGCCACGAAATTGGCTTCTTCCGCATTCGGCGAACAGTATGGGTGACGGTCTATGGTAATTACACATCATAACAATGTCAATAAATGGCCTAGTTATTATTTTTCTATGCCCTTGAACAAACTGAAATATCCCTTACTTAATTCAATTCAATTACGTTTATTTTTGTATAGCCATAAATCGCAGCCGTAGTTATCTCAGAGGACTTTACGAAACCAAAGTTGTCAACACAGATCAGGGAATCAAACTTATTCAAACACATAAGGGGCAGATGACCAATGTCCATACAATTATATCTATGTAATCAATATCATTTATCAGACCTGGTAACCCTCTAGATCACTTTTTAGCCCATAGAAAAACCAATACGTACTGGTCTCTGTCAGGGACACTTGAAACGGGTAAGTATCAGAAAGTAGGTATCCTCACTTTCTACGTAGGTCTTGATGAGATAAATAGTTTCTGTCTCCCTCATGGGTCTCACTGTATTTCCCACCTCTGCGCACGCACAACGCACACACAACACCTGCATGACACCACAGCACCACAACACTGACACACTGCCGTTCCCAAAACCAGTGCCTGGGATCAGAGGGTGCCCCACTATAGACCAACTCTCTATAGATGTCTTTTCACTACAGATAGAGGTATAACAGTGGGATACTTTAACGATTGAGTAGTTGTTTCTCTACATGACTTTTTTCTCTACAGGACAGGTCGGTTTGCAAACACTACAAACATCAGGGCACACTGCAAACTTGATGAATGAGATTTTTTTTTTTGGAATTGAGCTGAATTCAGAATATGAATCAACACTGCAGGCAAAACTCTTTATTTGTCAGTTTGTCTCTCCTTTTGTCAGCTTTTATAAATCCATATGGCATCGCTTCAAAATACTTTTTAGTCACTTAATAAAATATTGTGTGTTTCAGGATTGGGCAACAGCGTTTTACAGAATAAAACAGTGCTTCCAACTTCAAATACCCCTCATCCATTAAAGAAGCTATACACAATTTTATACACGATTTATTAATGAGTTCATAAAAATGCTTATTACAACATACAAGTTGTATAATAATCCGTAATTTAATTGAAAACTTGAGCTCATTGATTCAGCTGTGTATGAACTCAGGCCGTGAAAAGTGCTGAGTAGAGACTTAGCGTGACGCCCGCTCTCCTCCAATCACAGAACGAGGCTGCGTCCTCTAGCCTCTACAGCGCTGCTAAACACAGTAGCATGTTAGCATAAGTGGCTATAGCTCCTCTGGCTGTAACTGCAGACACAGCAAAACAGCCCAAACCACACAACAGTGAGGAAGAGAAGAGGAACTAAAGCCACAACATGATCAAAGAAGAAACCACGCCCTGAACATAGCTAGCTTACATCGTATCCTCTGGAGAGACTGGTCTATGGGAGAGACCTGCGGGACCGCCTCGGACTATCTACGCTCGGACTATCTACGCTCGGACTATCTATGCTCGGGCTATCTACGTTCGGACTATCTACGCTCGGACTATCTACGCTCAGACTATCTACGCTCGGACTATCTACTTTCAGACTATCTACGCTCGGACTATCTACGCTCAGACTATCTACGCTCGGACTATCTACGTTCAGACTATCTACGCTCGGACTATCTACGCTCGGACTATCTGCGCTCGGAATATCTACGCTCGGACTATCTACGCTCAGACTATCTACGCTCGGACTATCTGCACTCGGACTATCTACGCTATCTACGCTCGGACTATCTACGCTCGGACTATCTACGCTATCTACGCTCGGACTATCTACGCTCGAACTATCTGCGCTCGGACTATCTGCGCTCGGACTATCTGCGCTCGGACTATCTACGCTCGGACTATCTACGCTCGGACTATCTGCGCTCGGACTATCTATGCTCGGACTATCTACGCTCAGACTATCTACGCTCGGACTATCTGCGCTATCTACGCTCGGACTATCTACGCTCGGACTATCTGCGCTCGGACTATCTACGCTCGGACTATCTACGCTCGGACTATCTACGCTCGGACTATCTGCGCTCGGACTATCTGCGCTCGGACTATCTACGCTCAGACTATCTACGCTATCTCCGTTCGGACTATCTACGCTATCTACGCTCGGACTATCTACGCTCGGACTATCTACGCTCGGACTATCTACGCTCGGACTATCTGCGCTCGGACTATCTGCGCTCGGACTATCTACGCTATCTCCGTTCGGACTAGCTACGCTATCTACGCTCAGACTATCTACGCTCGGACTATATGCGCTCGGACTATCTGCGCTCGGACTATCTACGCTCGGACTATCTACGCTCGGACTATCTACGCTCGGACTATCTACGCTCGGACTATCTGCGCTCGGACTATCTGCGCTCGGACTATCTGCGCTCGGACTATCTACGCTCGGACTATCTGCGCTCGGACTATCTGCGCTCGGACTATCTGCGCTCGGACTATCTGCGTTCGGACTATCTGCGCTCGGACTATCTACGCTCGGACTATCTACGCTTGGACTATCTACGCTCGGACTATCTGTGCTTGAACTATCTACGCTATCTACGCTCGGACTATCTACGCTCGGACTATCTACGCTCGGACTATCTGCGCTCGGACTATCTGCGCTCGGACTATCTGCGCTCGGACTATCTGCGCTTGGACTATCTGCGCTCGGACTATCTACGCTCGGACTATCTACGCTCAGACTATCTACGCTTGAACTATCTACGCTCGGACTATCTACGCTATCTACGCTCGGACTATCTGCGCTCGGACTATCTGCGCTCGGACTATCTACGCTATCTACGCTCGGACTATCTACGCTCGGACTATCTACGCTCGGACTATCTGCGCTCGGACTATCTACGCTATCTACGCTCGGACTATCTACGCTCGGACTATCTACGCTCGGACTATCTACGCCCGGACTCTCTACGCTCGTACTACATTTGGACGCGAAACTAGCGGTAATCTTTCAGTTATATATTTTGTTAGCAGTGCGTTGCTTTTGTACCATTTCATCAGTGATTGTTGTACAGCTTACAAGAAGTTGCGCTCATGCTAATATTAGCATATGTATCAGATCGCAAATAAAACTAGATGGCTCCGTGGGATGAGAGCATATAGGAGAAATGAGAAGCCTGTGAGCGAGCTGATTCTAAACCTGCTCGATGTGAACACACTGAGCCTGGGTTTAAAAATGTTTTCACTCCATTGAAGGCTTTTCAGTAAAAACTAGTTTACATAAATGCTAAATAGTAAAACAAACATACCATAGTTATGAATGATCGTAAGTGTTCATAAAATACAAACTAATAAGTAGTGAATTGTTTTATCTAACACCAGGACTCCCACGATTAGGAAACTACTTGAACTCCTAGAGCCATCATTTTGACAGCTCCCAATCAAAAAAACAATGGAATGCTGAGAAATCCCCCCAAAAATGTGTTTTTCACCAGATTTATTAAAAGTAAGTAATTAATAGGTTTTTTAAATATATATATACCTTTACTCACTTTTGCAAAATGTTAAAACAGATTGTTGTAAGGCTTAATTCTAAGGATATAACTAATAATGAGATAATTTCTTAAAGTTAATGACAGAAACAATCTACTATGAACTACTAGAGATACCGAAAAAAGACAGGTACATACACTGAGTAATTACACTTATTATTTGACTTGGACCGTACGCGCGCTCTGATTGGCTGATTACCGGTCTGATATTTTCCCATCTCGGACCGTTACCATGACAATTGGTCCGAACAGTGCGTATAACATTTGATATCTTTCCTCGGACCGTTACCATGACAATCTGTCCGCAGCGCGTATCACACAAAACCAAGTCGGACATGAACATACTTCACAAATATCTCAAAAGCATTGGTTAAGACACAGACGAGAGTCATATAATAAAACATTTATTAACCTTGCTTGCTCGGTCTGTGCAGAGAAATATCAGACCTTTTTGCACAGACCTCGCCACGGCTCGGTCTGTACATTAAGGCTCGGTCTGTACATTAAGGCTCGGTCTGTACATTAAGGCTCGGTCTGTACATTAAGGCTCGGTCTGTACATTAAGGCTCGGTCTGTACATTAAGGCTCCGTCTGTACATTAAGGCTCGGTCTGTACATTAAGGCTCGGTCTGTACATTAAGGCTCGGTCTGTACATTAAGGCTCCGTCTGTACATTAAGGCTCGGTCTGTACATTAAGGCTCGGTCTGTACATTAAGGCTCGGTCTGTACATTAAGGCTTGGTCTGTACATTAAGGCTCCGTCTGTACATTAAGGCTCCGTCTGTACATTAAGGCTCCGTCTGTACATTAAGGCTCGGTCTGTACATTAAGGCTTGGTCTGTACATTAAGGCTCGGTCTGTACATTAAGGCTCCGTCTGTACATTAAGGCTCCGTCTGTACATTAAGGCTCGGTCTGTACATTAAGGCTCGGTCTGTACATTAAGGCTCCGTCTGTACATTAAGGCTCCGTCTGTACATTAAGGCTCCGTCTGTACATTAAGGCTCGGTCTGTACATTAAGGCTCGGTCTGTACATTAAGGCTCGGTCTGTACATTAAGGCTCCGTCTGTACATTAAGGCTCGGTCTGTACATTAAGGCTCGGTCTGTACATTAAGGCTCCGTCTGTACATTAAGGCTCGGTCTGTACATTAAGGCTCGGTCTGTACATTAAGGCTCGGTCTGTACATTAAGGCTCGGTCTGTACATTAAGGCTCCGTCTGTACATTAAGGCTCCGTCTGTACATTAAGGCTCGGTCTGTACATTAAGGCTCGGTCTGTACATTAAGGCTTGGTCTGTACATTAAGGCCGTGGTCTGATTATTTCTCCCTACAGACCTCGCGCTCGGTTAATACGCCGTTATTCTTCAATCTTACAGCCGTCAATTTGACTGCTCTGGGAGTTCTAGTGTTAAAGGATCACAGTATGTGTCATTCTAATTTGAAATGACATATCAATATTTTCCGTGTGTTCTGAGATAACAGGTCACATGTATAAAACAAAAGTCACACCAAAAAGCACCACACACGTTCAAATGAAAACAGATACACATTTTTACTATTTCTATCTAAGCCCCAGCAGGTGGATTGTATCAGTAAATAGCGTTCAGGAGCCACATGTGTCACAGGAGAAAGATTCTGGCAGCAAAAGTCAGATTATACTATATTAGACTTTATTAGGCCGTGAATATTACACACTTTAAAAATAAATGCCATTTTTTTCCATTTTCAAAAGCAATGAAACTATTTAACATATTATTGTTTTCCTTTTCGCCTGCAGTGTCTCAATTTGAGTAACGACATTAGATTTACTGGCTCGATAGACAACAATTATTTAACTTCTTCGGTGCATTGATTTTCATTTCGAACTTATTACAAAGGGGAAAAAAATGCGAATGTCATGAAAAGTTAAAAAATCTGTCTATTCACCAACGAAATCCAAGACGGGACGACTCAAATTGAGATTGATATTCTGAATTGTAACCCATGCTGCTTTCTACTATCATGTTTTGTGCAGTGCAGGGTTGGCAGCCGCAGACTCACTGAATGAACAACACACCTGGACTTTACCAGATTATAGCCGCAAACCAGCGAATGTCACACGTTTGCACTTGACGACTTATGTATGCCTTCTGTGCCCTGTTGCGTACACCTTGCGTTGAGTATGAATGACAGTTTTGCATGTTTCGCTTATTTTTTGGTCACCGCGCCAAAAAATAACAAGACGAAAAATGGAAAATGGTACAAAGCTGATCTGACTGTGAAAAGACCTTTGCCGTTGCCGATGTGCATGTGTTCCATTCCTGGCTCAGGGTCCATACCAAAGGGTCTAATCTTCCAGGGTAACTTGTCATTCTCTCAGCAGCCACAGACTTGACAGTGGGCAAAATCTACGCTGCCATGATGATTATGGAGTACTACCGGCAGAGCAAGATCAAGCGCTCCCAGGCCCTCCGCGACGAGCAGGTAGGGGGCGCTGTCTGCATCCTGCCTGAAGCCTTAAGGCAGACTGACCTCTCAGCAACCAATGGGAGCGGTTCTCCACAAGCATGGGCTGTGACACTCTGACTGCAGCAGGAAACAGTTCAATTGCAACGACAGAAGATGGAGTTGAACGATTATTTCTAGGAGACATTGCAAAGTCATGACAAAATTAAGATATTTTATTGAGATATTTTATAAGGTTTGGAAAGGTTTTAGACGGTCCACTAAGTGCGACTAGTCAATTTTATAATAACAAATCATTTCAAACCAAATTTTTATCAGTTGTAAGCGTTGTCTGGACTACACAGATTGTAAAAAGTGTTTCTCTAACCGGGGTAGCACTACCACTTCTTAGCAAGTAGGTCCTGAGTTCTTATCACGTGTCTATGAAGCTTTCCTCCAGCTGCTCCGGTTTCCAATTGTATGTATTGTTGATTTTTTCGATAGGGACAAGTGTACACAATCAACATGTGAAACACTACAACATTTATGCCCAAGGCTAATTTGCAATTGGTAAAATCCTCCAGCGTAGATCCAGACCTGGTGTTATAACGTAGCAACCTGCTCCTGACAGGTCGCCCTGATGGCATTGACGGATGGGTCAAATGCAGAGGACCCCAACCTTGTTTCACATTGTCGTCACATGTCAAGACGCCTCCGGGCACCAATGAAAACTATTAGAATATAGCCATGAATGGTTTCTAAATCATATTAAATGTGGATCCAGTGAAGTGTAACATAGATATCTTATGAGCAAGTTTTTCTTTGTTAAACCTTCGACCCAGATCTTAAAATACAGAATTAGCTTGAGCGGCCAACAACGCCAAGAAGTTTTTGTTCTATTATATATAACTTACTATTATTAGTACTTACTATACTTACTAACTAACTTATACTAACTTACTATAACTTAATATTACTGTACTATTTTTAACTTCACTTTTCTATTTTAGCAACTGAACTCTTATAAACGTAGATAAAAAACCAGTCAGAGGATTCAGTCTGTGATTGTTCAAGTCATGATTTCCAATTCATTTTTTATGACCCACTCTTTATGAATAGCACTGCTGCCATCTGCTGGACAAGGTTTGCTTGAATTGTTTGCCTTTGCACTACTACGCAATAAACAGGTTTTTTATTTTAACTTAATATTTATTTCTAGGGCTAAATTGGCAACAAGTATGACTATAAATGAATGCATAATCTGCTTGTTATAAGGCTGCATGTGCTCACTGAAAATATCCCCAGATTATAATTAAAATGTCGTCAGTATAGTGGGATAGGAACATGGAACTTAGTGTCGTCATTAAAGCTGGAGTACGTAACTTTTTGTTTCATGAATATATGTAGTGTGACCCCGACAGAGTGTATTTTTTAAGGAAAGAAAAACAGGTCAGACCAATGCATACTGTCATTTTATCTTATTAAAAAACGGTTAAATAAATTACATATGAGCTTTTCTATAGATGTGACAGAGGTGAAAAAATAAAATACATGCATGTGAAAACCGACATTTTGAAAGTGAGAAACTAGTGACATGGATTTTATAACATAGTACATTTTTTAGTCGCTTGAAAGTTACGCACTCCAGCTTTAAATCAGTATTATCCAACTGTAGTTCATTTGAATAGATTGTAATTATATGTTATTTAGACTCCTCCTCACAGCAGTGCTGCAGTGTTACTATGGTGACCCACAACCAGGGCCTGTACCCGTTCGTAAACTTTCATTTCTTGTGTAATAATCAACGCTTACTTAACTTAACGATTTTTTTTTCTCCTAATATTTCTCATGGTTACCAGTAGTCTCCTCCCCCTTTTCCCCCGTTGTCATGGCGCTTTCTTTGGTCTCCTTTCACCTCGTGCTTGGACTGTGGCCGCTCTTCCTGCATCCCCCCGTGTCAGTCTGCCTGATAAGCCGCCTGTGGCCGTGTTGTATGTGTATCTCACGCAGAACCGAACGCCATTACTATTTCAGCGTGTGGAGCCCCCGTCACCCACCCAGGACGGAGGGGTGGGTCCCAACGCAGTACCCCAAGCAGAGACCACCGACCCGGGCAACACTTTGTGAGTCCGCCGCCTTGTGTGTGACTGTAGAATGTTCAGGTGTTGAATTGGATCAGTGGTTTTCCAGCTGTTCCCAAAGAGTTCGTAGACAAAAACAGATATCTCCGTTTTGAGATTGTGTTCGTCTAGTTACAATCTTCAACACGTTCTGTTAATGGCAGTACACTTACAATACAATACAATACTCTTGTATAGCCCTAAATCACAACAGTATCATCTCAGAGGACTTAACAAAACCATAGAAATAACCAACACACATCAGAGAAACAACAGTTAAAACACAGAAAACACATATGAATTGGTCCATCGGGAGAGACCAATGTCCATGAATGTTGATAAATGTTTGTTTATCAAATGTCTATACTTGTTGTAGAATGTTAAAGTGTCCTGGATCATCACCACAGTCCTTTTTGTTAGACCATAAACAGTCCAACAGACCCTCCTGCATCAGCAAGGAACAACTCTAAAAATAACCCAGTGGGAAAAAAGTGAACGAGGAGAACGAGGTCCAGGGCCACGCCGCGGCCGCAGAACTTGGGAAGACTAAAGACACTTAAGCCTAGCGTACATCGGACTGGCAACTGATTATATCCGTCGCCTCTGAGTTGCTGCCCCGCACACATCGACAATCTGGCGAAAACGGGCAACTCTGAGTCGCAGGCCAGTCTCTTGAATAACAGCGCGTACATCGACAGCAACTGGCCTCAACCACAGTGTGTTTTCTGACAACAAACTGTTGCGGGCTCGCAATACACGCAATACACACACGTTGTCGGAGCGGCGCATGGAGCGCGCACATCGGAGCAACTGAGGACAACTAGTTGCCGAAAAGTAGAACACGGGCAACTGACTGGAACTGGAGACCGACTGATCATCTCCAGTTGTAAGAGCGCGCACATCGACCGATTTCGGCAACTGATCATCTCCCACCATCTCCTCTCAGTTGCCAAAAGCCGCCTTGCAACTAGTTGTCCCCAGTTTCTCTGTCGATGTACGCTAGGCATAAGACACATGAGAAAATCAAGTGTCTTAGTCAATCAATCGCTCAAGAAGGGGTGAAAGTTTATTTGTATGCCGCTAAAACAAATCTGGCTTTTCACAAAACTACTTGGTAAAGAGAGAATTGTAAGCTTTTCCGATATGTTTCCATGGCACTTATCTGTTTTTTCTGTTTATCCTTCAATAGTTTTATGTGTTGTAAATATTGTCCGACACTTGCGCTCCTGCACTAGTGGCTGGATGCTGAACTGCAGTCCGGTGCCTTGTTCTGACATTTTAAGGACAATGTGACTCTGGTCGAATGTGACTGCGGGTTTTAATCCCAACCAAGCAGGAGCACGCGATTCCCCCCAGCACACTTTGGGAAATGGGTGGAGTCTGGTGTGCTCCTGCTTGGTTGGACTGAAAACCTGCAGTCACACTAGAACAGATTAGATATTGAAGATTTGTGGAGCGCTGAGTCAGATGTTGGATCATCCAGATAAAGGCAAGGTCTGGTCTGAGTTTGTTTGATGTATTTAGTTGTAATTTAACATGACTCTGAGACGCACACACAGAGATGGGTGTAAGAAATACCTTTTTCCTTCAATCGCCAAATATTTTAGTTATAGCTACAACTGAATGTTACTTTTAAAATAGTGAAGAGTTAAAAAACGTTTTGAAGACCAGCACTGGTTAGACCTAGCCATGCTCGCCTTTGCCTCCTCATGATTGGTCAACTTTAAATGAAATCTGTGAAGTCCATCCTCATTAATGTAACTGTTTTCTCTCAACAAATCTCACTGTGTTATATATTAATGTTGGAAAATACATAGAGTGCAAAATAGAACAGGGGCTCATGGTCAGGAATAAACACAATCCAAGTGGCCCCTGTTATTGGCTGACTGCTGCATGCAGACTCCACACATGTCCGTGGCAGATGACGTGATTTTAATATGTGCATTTATGAATTGGAATGTGCCGTGTTTTAGTTTTTTAGGAATTGTGAAACAGACACGTTAGGGAATTAGGGAAACGTTTGTGTGAAGCCAGGTCGCTGTAGGCTCGTCTAGACATTCTACTACTGCAGGATTTGGGTAAATACAAAATACTTCTTGAATATCAAAAGAAAAAAGCTACATCAGTTACAATGCAGTGGTAAATATTTCTTTCTAATTCAATGCTTTCATAGCCTGGTCTTATCCATCCGTAAACTCTGCTCAATCATCATTTCACTGCATGTAACGTCTGGGTCTGGTCCCTGTGTTTGCGGCACGGTGGCTGAGTGGATAGCACTCTCGCCTCTCAGCAAGAAGGTCCTGGGTTCGAATCCCGGTCGGACCAGGGCCTTTCTGAGTGGAGTTTGCATGTTCTCCCCGTGTCTGCGTAGGTTTCCTCCGGGTACTCCGGTTTCCCCTACCACTAAAAACATGTCCAATAGTTCTGGCATGCGCCTCCTGTACTGGCGACCCCGCTCCCATCTCTGTGTGGAGTGAGAGACAAATGCCCAAAATTAACAATTGTAAACCGCTTTGAGACTCAGATCTGCAGTGAAAAGGCGGTATATAAATAAAAACTTACTTACTTACTATCGGTTGAATCCGATCCGACCAATCAGAGAGCGCGGGAGGCGGGTGTTGTAGTTAGTTGTGGGTGACGTCAAGAGTTAGCGTCGAACGGCCAGGTTGTAGTTTGGCGAAGAATGTGATAGTAAAGTAATCCTGTCTGGTTCTATCAAGAATGTGAAGCCGGAGCAAGAGGAATGTTTAGCAAATGTAATCGCTGGAGTAAATTGTGGCGCTACTCCCCACGGGCTCCGTTAGCGGCAAAGGAGATGGCTAATGCTAGGCTAATCGCTAACAACTCACTCTGACGCGCTACATACGTGACGGTAAACTCAGATCCAATCGTTTCAATCTGCAAAAGGAGTTAACCCCTCCCACCTGTAAACGGAGTCAATGGAGCAAATCCAGACCTTAGTATGAAATGTAATTAGTACTATGGTGTGGTACGACCAGGCTAGTGCTATCAGCCATTGGATTAGAAAGAAATATTACACTTCAGTTAGCCAGAGGTGAACATTTCCCCAGTTGTTTAGAAGCATAAAACAAAACATAAATAGACACAAAAACACAAGTCAAGGGCGGAAACCAAAACTAAATATGAAAAACCCTGTGATTTTCTATAAATACATGTTTTTCACACAAACTATTCACACTGTTATGAGACCGATGGTTACTCTGAGTGTTCATTTATTAAAAAGTAGTTCTTAAAAGTAGTGAGAAGAAGAAATAACGTCTAGATTCCCAGCGCTCCTTTCAGTGAGTTACAGCCATTTGTTTGTGTTCCAGGCATGAGGGAGGAGGTATCCCGGAGAGCCAGTCGTGGGTGACCGCACGTGCCCAGGAGATGACCCAGAAGGTGGGCAACTGGAGCCCTGACAGAGCCCCTGATGGCCTGGGAGGAATGAGCAACTCACAGGTACAAAGATCAGCGGTGCCCTTCAAAAGCAGTCCAACAACTATATTTATTTAATTATGTGTTTATTACAGGGACAGTGCATATGAATGAACATTTCTGTAAATATTCCAGAGTGTATAAACGATCTGTCAGAACCCAAGATTGATTTCAAAATACATACCTGGAGTAGTATGTTAAATCATTCTCAAATTAGTAAGGTTATATTAGTAAGGCTTCTCATGTTTAGTTATAGAAACCTTTACAACACGGAAAGCAGCCAAAGTTCTTGACAATTAACTCAAGGCATAAAAAGATCCTCCTTTTGACGTCACATCCGACTTCAGTCCATTGCAGGATTATTGAGAAAGATTTCCAGACTCGTATCAAAAAGTGTTGATAGCAATTTTATTTTTGTATATCACAATAGCGGTTATCTTGGAGGACTTGTGTTGGTCGTTTTACCAACAACAGATCAGAGAATCAAAGTTTGAAAACAGGAAATGGAAATGATAACAAACACATAGGAGCCATTGGTTCATATGACCTCTGTTCATGTCTGAGACATTGGGACTGAGGCTGTAGACCCAGGACTGAGGCTGTAGATCCAGGACTGAGGCTGTAGATCCAGGACTGAGGCTGTAGATCCAGGACTGAGGCTGTAGATCCAGGACTGAGGCTGTAGATCCAGGACTGAGGCTGTAGACCCAGGACTGAGGCTGTAGACCCAGGACTGAGGCTGTAGATCCAGGACTCAGGCTATAGATCCAGGACTGAGGCTGTAGACCCAGGACTCAGAATATAGATCCAGGACTGAGGCTGTAGACCCAGGACTGAGGCTGTAGACCCAGGACTGAGGCTGTAGGTCCAGGACTGAGGCTGTAGGTCCAGGACTCAGGCCGTAGATCCAGGACTGAGGCTGTAGATCCAGGACTGAGGCTGTAGATCCAGGACTCAGGCTGTAGATCCAGGACTGAGGCTCTAGATCCATGACTCAGGCTCTAGATCCAGGACTGAGGCTGTAGATCCAGGACTGAGGCTGTAGATCCAGGACTCAGGCTGTAGATCCAGGACTGAGGCTGTAGACCCAGGATTGAGGCTGTAGACCCAGGACTCAGGCTGTAGATCCAGGACTGAGGCTGTAGATCCAGGACTGAGGCTGTAGATCCAGGACTGAGGCTGTAGACCCAGGACTGAGGCTGTAGATCCAGGACTGAGGCTGTAGATCCAGGACTGAGGCTGTAGACTCAGATTACAAAAGATAGCTACCATAAAAACCTTTCTACAATTTATAAATAAAAAAACTCCACTCCAGGTATGTTTACTGATGAAAGTCAATCATTCCTCTGCTGTTTCTGTTCTTGATGCTGCTTTCATTGTTCATTGAATTTGTGGATTTAAATGTCGTACTGGCACGGGCCAATCACAGCAGATTAGTAATTAACTCGCTTTAGGCACATGTGATATTGTGGAGGAGATTAAAGCTGGAGTACCTGACTTTTGTGTTTTTCTCATTAACACATGTTTATTTGTCCCAACAGAAAGAGCCTTGGTTAATTACAGAAATTGCTGTATTAATGTGATTAGAAAAAAATATAATCTTTTACATACTGAGAGCTGATTGGCTGAGTGAGGGCTGGTCCTAAAGATGGAGACAAAGGCTAAAAATACACTACCTTGAACTTTTCTAAATGACTTTTATTGTTATATTCAAAATGGCCGTACACACATGTGATAACTATTTAAGTATTTTAAGAGCATGTTTGTGGCTTTAAAGTTAGGTACTCCAGCTTTAATGCGTATCTGTATCTTTCCTTTTCATTTAAATACATATGTGATTATCGTTCTTGATGCTACTTTCATTCCTCATTGAATCTGCAGCTTTGTGGATGAATCACGTCGTACTGACATGGGCCGATCGCTGTGAGCTGCCATGTCATACCAGTCATGTGACCTCTCTCTGTCGCCAGCATCCCACATGTCTCTGTGTATCTGCCCATTCTGTGAAGCCACTCTGCCTGGAGACCATGTCATGAGAACCAGTCAGGAGAGCAGGTGGAGGAGCGGGTGGAGGAGCGGGTGGAGGAGCGGGTGGAGGAGCAGGTGGAGGAGCAGGTGGAAGAGCAGGTGGAGGAGCAGGTGGAGGAGCAGGTGGAGGAGCAGGTGGAAGAGCGGGTGGAGGAGCGGGTGGAGGAGCAGGTGGAGGAGCAGGTGGAGGAGCGGGTGGAGGAGCGGGTGGAGGAGCATGTGGAGGAGTAGGTGGAGGAGCAGGTGGAAGAGCAGGTGGAGGAGCGGGTGGAGGAGCGGGTGGAGGAGCGGGTGGAAGAGCGGGTGGAGGAGCGGGTGGAGGAGCAGGTGGAGGAGCAGGTGGAGGAGCAGGTGGAGGAGCGGGTGGAGGAGCGGGTGGAGGAGCAGCTTAGGGGACGCTCAAAAGGGTCACACCCCGATGTTCTGGACCAGGGTGCAGTTTAATCATTATTACCAGGACCTTCTTCCGGTATCAGTCGAACCTAAATGATATTGTACTGGTAAAAACAGGAGAATATTGTTATGAAGACGTATGTTTTCTTCTGTAAATCAACTTACACTGAGAAACTAATGCATGACTCAGTGCAGCAAAGTGAGATATTTCAAGCCCTCATTAGGACATCAAAGCTTTCGCAGCTTGTAAAAACTCCAAATAATGCTAAAATAAGTAAGATTATTTTGATTATGGATTGTACGCCATAATCATCAACCATAGAAATGAAAACCAACAAAGAAATTATCATTAATCAATCAATGGCTTGGGTTAAGTCGCACATGGGACATACACGGGATCGAAAGACACGTATGTACAGGACAGGGCGGCACGGTGGCTGAGTGCCTCTCAGCAAGAAGGTCCTGGGTTCGAATCCTGGTTGGACCAGGGCCTTTCTGAGTGGAGTTTGCATGTTCTCCCCCGGGTACTCCGGTTTCCCCTACCACTAAAAACATGAACAATAGTTCTGGCATGCGCCTCCTGTACTGGCCCCGCTCCCATCTCTGTGTGGAGTGAGAGACAAATGCCCAGAAAATAACAATTGTAAACCGCTTTGTGACTCTGTTCTGCAGTGAAAAGGCAGTATATAAATAAAGATTACTACTACTATTACTATAGGCATTTGGGCATCGTCTGGTCTCCCGGGGTGGAGTTCGAGCGGGAAAAAAACAAGCAGAGTTTGTTGCAGTAAAGTGTGGATTTAAAGAAACCTGAAGGATTTAAGAAGAAAAAAAGTTCAGGATGACAAGGAACACTAAAATCCACATAAAATCAGTTTTTTATGAAAGCTGCAGGTTCTCTGTCAGGTTCTCTGTAGGTTCTCTGTCAGGTTCTCTGTCAGCTGAGGTCGAGCTGTTTTGGTTTACTTTGAGTTCTATGGAGAAATGTTTCTAGGTAGCCCATGTGAATTTAGGCTGCAGTACCACAGCGCCCCCTGTGGCCATGGGTGGAACAGCTGTAAGCTAGTAATAGCCTATCCAGTTATTATTATAGATCCAAGTTAATAACACACTATCAGTTGAACTACAGAAATAAATGAACTGTCACCTGTCGATATAGTCAGAAAACTGGAACAAAAAGGTAAAAACAAACACATATAGAAAATCTTGTTATTGACGCAGGAAACAGAGGCTTTTTTCCCACAAACGAGCGACCTAGTTTTTTGTGTTCAATGCATTTGCTTTGAGTGTTTTATACTGGATTAAAATACTTACTTATATTGAATGGACATTTCCAAGACGACACGCAGCTGATCAACCAATAAGTTACATCACAAACCTTTGAGGGAAAAAAGAGACGTTATAATCTATTGGACTTAATTCATTCATAGTAAGAAAATAGAAGAGATTGAGTTAACCTTGTTTAATTCTTTTTCATCTTATAAAAGACTACCACAAGGTCACAGTAGCCCTTGGTAACTCTGTAATAACCATAACGATTGTAACGATTCATTACATTTGAATAGTGTCTAGTTTATAAAATAATAAGTCCGATTGCGAGCCCTGTGATCCAGTTCGTTCTCCAACATACAGTGTTTTATATTTGCACTGGAATCTCCTCTAGAGGCTGTTTCTTCAATTCAAAATATATATCACTCAGCCAGCACCAATCTCATCGCTGGCACCGGCTCCTGGTAAGACGACAGCTGCAGCGCCTCCTGGTGTGGGCAGCTGGTCACTGCATCTCCTGCTCTGTTTCAGACGGTAGAGATGCGAGAGATGGGACAGGAGGCTTACTCGGACACAGAGCACTTTCCACCAATGGAAGGTCATGGCAGGGCCGCTTCCATGCCGCGGCTCCCTGGCGACAACCAAGTGAGCAGCATTCTCACCTCTCTGTCACCCCCCCCCCCCTTGCGCCCCCTGCCATCACATCTGTGCCATTGCATCCACTTACTGACTTCATGCTTTGTGATTGGATTTGGTCACATTTCACTAAAACACAGTACATTTGACTATATTCCAAATGTTTTATGGTTAAAAAACTGGTCATGTGATTGGATCGGGACATCCCCAATTTAAACAAACTTTCCATTCTGTTAGTTTTGTCCAGAAAGAGTTTTGTCATCAGTGAGAGGCCACTTATATATTTATTATAATTAAATACAGGCCCTTTAATATTAATAATAATAAAAATGCATCAGTTTTATTCAGCGCTTTTTTGGACACTCACAGTCTCTTCACATCATCACTCATTCACTCCATACACGGTGGTGACAAACTACTACTGTAGCCACAGCTGCCCCGGGGCACACTGACAGGATTGGAAAGTTACAATAGTTAGTTATGCTACAAACTACTGCCATTTATTATAAACATCCTTGCACTTTTTGTCACGTTTTACATAAATATTAGGTTTATTTTCAATCTCATATCAATTACAATATTTAATCATAACAATTAGTATTATAATAAATATACATGTTTAAATGATTATTATTGTGCATCAGCTTTATTATAGCCCTTTATCTGGACACATGATTAATTCTCTCCATTCACAGTGATGACAAACTACTACTATAGCCACAGCTGCCCTGGGGCTATTAGTTGGATTCAAACTACGACAAAATTAACAATGGACTAGGGTTTTCTTTAATTTTTTTTATTCAATCAAAGTGCGCAAAAGAGAGACAAGTGCATTTCTCAACAGTGTAATTCAGTTTCTAGTTTCAACATTATACACACCTGAAGCAGTGAAAGTCAGTATTGGTGCTGTTGATATTATTGTTGAATATTTGTCACCTTTTTTTGTCGTTTTTTAAATTTATTTTTTATCAGTCCTTTTCCGACAGACATGCACGTGTTTCCATTATCTCCATCTCACATCCTCATTCCGTGGTGAGCACTCTGGTTGTCAGACACACATTTATTTTAACTGTTTCTATCATTTATACTACTTTCCTTTGTTGGCGAGTTTTTTAAAGCCAAGACCTCGTAGCACAAAGAAAAATAGAAACTAATCAAATTGATAGTGTAGATTTGAGTCGTTTTGGTTTCTTTACTTGTTGGGGTTAAGTCAAGGTATTTGACAATCTTCTAACTTGTGACTATACTATGATCTTTTCTAACTTAAAAATAGTTTATCATCTTTGAAATGATTACTAGACCTAAAACAGTCTGAAAATCTGCTTCGGAAAATGTTCAAAGTATCAGTTTCAATACAATACTAGCCCGGTCTTACCACACCATTGTATTCTTGGGTTTCATTAAACTGGCCAGTAGGGGGCGAATGAGCAGAGGTGGGACAAAAATATTTCTCAAAAGAGTCTTGATTTCGGGCATTTTTGGAAAGAAAAACAGAAGAAATTGCTGCGTTTCATTGGGGTGGCCTGCAGGGGGCGCTTATCTGGGAAAGCCTTGATCCACCTCGCCCGCCTCATTCCAGTGATGTTTTCAAAGTGTCCTCCTTTATATGAGACCACAGTTGGAACATGAACAAACTCTTGTCTTTCTCTCTATTTGTGCGGTTGGTACAAGCGTACACCGCACAAAAACATGGCATTTTGACAGCGCTTCTTCTTCTACTATATCTCCGTGTATAAACCCGGCAGATAGCACCGCCAGGATACGTCACATCCTGTTCTACGTTTGTTATTTGCGCCACTGCCCTGACGTCGTATGAAACCCAAGAATACTGTAATTCCGTACTAAGGGAAATAATAATTGACTGGAGTTTACAGATGGCTAAGGCTAGGCTACTTCCATACATACAATAACAACATATCCATCATACATGTGTAGAAACTCTGCAGACATACCTTAGAACCTTGAATCCCTCCTCCAATGCTGGGAGTGCACTCTCTAGAACCAGTCCTGCCACTGCCTCCCGTGCTGCCGAGTTATTGTGTTGTAGATTCTATGTGAGTGTGAGTGTGTGTGTGTGTGTGCTTCTGTGTTTGTGTGAGTGTGTGTCTGTGTCTGTGTGGGTGTGTGTGTGTGTGTGGATATTGTGTTGGGGAAACATTGGTGAAACATGGTGCCCAGGTGTTTGTGGTAAGTGTGTGTCTGTGGCTGCTTCACTAAATTTGCTCACAGGGCTCTCCGCGCGACATATTTTGTTACACAGCTCAAATAGTAGATTACAGCAATAGAAAAGTAAAATAGTCTTTGCCAATGAAGGCACTAAACACTAGTTGAAGAGAATTTGTCGGAGCATGTCGTTGCTTGTTACGTAATAAACTTAAATCGTACCCAAGAAAAACCCAAATGTCTTCTATAAGTAAGGTGTAAACAACAAGGAGTAGTTTAATCCGCTTATACCATGGTCAAAACACACACACACACATACGCACACACACACACACACACATACACACACACACACACACAGGGACACACACGCGCACACACACACGCACACACGGACACACGCACACGGACACACACACACTCATAACTAATATATACTCTCCTTCTCAAGAAACATGTTTGAGGAAAGGGACTACTTTATTAGGCAAAAGCCCCCCTTAGCAACCGTTGCTAACCAAAATAATGACACACACAGAGGAGAAAAGGCAAAGTAATAGGGTTCCTTTGTAGCATATTTTAGCAACGTAGTGAAACATCCTGATGTCTAATAGACCTTTAAAAGTAATTTTATAAAACAAACTGTTATTTCACTGTTTGTGCTCATTTCTATGTCTGAGATGGAGTCATAGGGAAACTTTAAACATGAGGTTTAAAGTAATAGTCAATGATAGGTCGCGTTGACCTGAATAAGTGACTTCATAGTGACTTTGAAATACAGAAATATCACAAATATGGCAGACTTTAATTTATAGAATTATATAAAACTTTGTGATGATGCTACATTTCTCAGATATAGGCGGTATGTGAAAACAGAAACTTAAAGGACAACTCACCCTCAAATCCACTTTTTTTTGCTGATAAACTGTATAAATGAGTGTCCAATAGTGTTGTCTACATATCCTGGTCATATTTTTGTCACTTTGGTGCAAATTAGTTGAAAGTTAAACTTTCTGCCTAAAACCGTATGTGAGGCGCCATCTGCTGGCGACCTGTATTACTACATTTGAATTTTGAATCTGGCGCCAACACTGGCGAGGCAGCAAGACCTGACGTCTGAAGCAAGACCTGACGTCTGAAGCAAGACCTGACGTCAGCAGCCCCCCGCCCAGAGCAATGTAAACGGCCCAGTCTCGTTCACGCCCCCTTTAGTCCTCCAGGCTACGCCCATTTAGAGGAAGATTTGAACAGGAAATGTGAGTGACGTAAGCTCCGAGGAGCGGGGGTGAGCACCACTTTAAGCATTGACTGTGAGACCATACAATTCGTTTCATTTTTTTATGGACCTAAATCCCAACAGTAATTATCTCGGAGGACTTAACAAGGCTATAGATTCGCCAACACAGATCAGAGAATCAATCAATTCAAACACTGAAAATGCAACAATAAAAACACCATAAGGAGCTGGTGAACAATGTCCATAAATTTTGATAGATATATATTCAATACAGAAACAAATCATATAAAGCAGAGAATTGCCATTTTTTTCAGGCTAGTTGCTTAGTTGTTTATGAAATGTCTATTCTTCTGAATCTGAATAACATTTACAGAAAAATATAAAACCATAATATCCTCCGATTGATGAAGTTTGGTGCTTAGTTCCACACTGTTTTCCAGTTCAGTTATTTTTCCTTATTTACACGTTATTCATACCCTAAACCTTAAACGTAAGGCTCTGTGCTAACCTTGTGCTAATCATAAATACAAGTTCACAGTGTCATCCAGCCAACTTCAGGTCCGCCATCATAGCTCAGACTATCAATTACATTACATTGAATCTCCTTCATAGAGACCAAGGGTGTCAAACCGGTTCCAGAAAGGGTCGATGTGGCGGCAGGTTTCAGACCAGACTCCTCCCAAGTCCTCAAGTCTTCAGGCCTTCAACCAGTGGGGGCGGGTCCCGGCTCAAAAGTGGCCAAAATGACGTGCGCTGACATGCTGCAATACCACCCCGGGCCGATGGGGGTGGACCCGGAATAAGAATTAGCCAATGCTAACATACAGCATCTTCTTACCTCTCAAAAACGTCTTTACAGGATGGTCCAAAAGTTGGCTCTTGGCCCAAAGCTCCGTTCCACATGTGTGTCAATGCTGAGGGGGTGTTTTGGACCACTCTAGTTTACTCGCTGTGAATTTTCTCGTTCAGATTAATGGGGCTCGTGCAGCTGACGCATGCGCAGATGCGTTTTTTTCCCATTTTCCAGCCCCCGCGGCCATTTTGAATCACTCCATGAGAGCCCAATTTTTGGCCCATTAGTTAGAACGGCGGAGATAGGTGTGACTACGTCCGTTAAAATAAACAGTCTATGGTTAAAACTGGACTCACCTGAGGACATGGGTTTGCTCTGGTCCTGCTCGGATTGGGACTGAAAACTACACTGGCCCTTTGTGGACCAGTTTGACTTTCTTGATATAGACACACACACACACACACATGCACAACTGACGAATGTGTGGCGTCCGTTCGGAGAGCCTTGTGGCGAAAGCTGTGGCACTTGTATCTGAAGCACTGTGTCATGTGTCTCTGTCTGCCCCGGTCTGTCCCGGTCTTCCCCGGTCTGTCCCGGTCTTTCCCGGTCTGCCCGGTCTCTCCCGGTCTGCCCTCGCGGGTCACTGTGTGCTGTGTCGTGGCTTCTTGTGTGTCCTCTCTGTGCGTTGAACAGCAGCGGAGGAGAGGGAAACAGCGTACCACTCCCCCCAGTGTATGTACCACAGCACCTCCTCCTGTCCTGTCTCCACCCAGCACACCCCCCCCCCCCCCCTCCTCCTCTTCCTCCTCCCCCTCCTCCTCCTCCTCTTCCTCCTCCTCCTCATGGCGATGTCTGCATTGACTGTGATGTCCAGTGTCTTCATGTTGTAACCAACACCAGAGCGACGATGGAAGCTTTTATGGCATGTGCTCGTGATGTGGACCCCCAGAATCCTGAATCTACCAGAACTCCCAGAGCAGTCATATTGTCGGGTCCCGTTCAAATCAATGCCATTTTTAGTTTGTTGAAAGGATATAAAACACTAACTTCTGTGTTTCTATGGCAACTAGCACTTGCTCTTCTCTGGTGGAGAAACAAACTGACTCTGCTCAGAACCAGAACCAGAAGCAGTCCAAAACCAGTCCAGGACCAACACTTGGATTAAAAAGGGCTTGAAGTGTCATAGAACAATGGTTGCCAAGAGACCGAAAAAGGCTACATTTTAATTTTACACAAAAATTTAGGCAACCGTCAAAATTACTTCTCTGGGAGTTAAAGGTAGAACTCCTCGTATTTAAAGAATGAAAGATATTTGATTAACACCAATGACATTATCTTAAATAATAGACTCTGTTCGATGTGTGCGATCTGAGTCGTATTTCCTTCTTTCTCTGCTGTAATCTGCAACGATGACACAAAAGTACATTCACTGAGTAATTATTCTTCCAAAACAAAAAGCTGTCAAATTGACTGCTCTGGGAGTTCTAGTGTTAAAGATAGTGAATGTTAAAACAGCTGCTAGAGGTGGGTATGTTCGCTGCATTAGGAACACACTGCATCCATCACAACTATCATGCTATTTTCAGTTCACATTTGGGAGTAGAAAAAATCTTAAGTTTCCTATTTAACTTGAGATAAGTCTTATAATTTAACTCTTCATAATGACTAAAGTCTAAACCAAGAATTAATTCTCTAAGTGAGTAATAAAACTGTTTCTAGAGCTTTAATCAGTGCTACATGTGTGCCACTGAGACCACTTAGCGCGAACTACATACGGCCCCTTTAATATGTATGCTTGGTACACTTTATTGTCCCATATGGTGATGTCTCCTCTGCATTTGACCCACCCCTCCATGCCAATCGGGCCTCTGTCAGGAATAGTGGGTGCTGCAGTCCCTCTCCAACACAATCTGAGTCTGGATTTGTTTCAATAAAAGTGTTGAGCTTTATCAAAGAGCGTCCATGTTAGTGTTTTGCCTGGCACGTACCGCAGTGTGGCAAGACGGGTCAAATGCAGAAGACACATTTCCTCAAAAGGGAAAATAAAGCAACCTTAAGCTTCATTTGGACGCTCAAGTGGCAGAATTCTCCTGCAAAGTTGCACAGAGCATCTACAGTATATTTGTAAAAGTAAACCTAATATGGTAAGTCTCTTCATACATGATTGGTTATAATAATTCAACAGATCAATGAGACTTCACCTTTTCGTCATACACATCAAAACCGTGTCTGTCTTGCCCACCTCTGCAGGCTAGACCCCCCCTCTCCTCTGCTGCTCTGAAGGCTGTGGCCCTATGCTCCATACATGTCCCGTTAAAATGACCCTCCGCCCCATCACCGCAGCATGAGACCAGAATGTTTGCTTCGCTCCGTGTTGTATCCAGCTTCACCAGAGCTTTCTCTCCTGGAATGTTGGAATGTTGTAGAATCTATGTCAATCTGGTTGTATTTATTCTCAAACTGGGATGAAAAAAAAAAATGGGTTCTTGATGAAGGCAAGTCTTGAAGATGTGACACGGTTTGAGTCAAAACATACATGATGTTGAGGTGGTGCTGCCCTCTACTGGCGAAGCGATGTGAAGGCTGCTCCGCAATAAATGTCATCATAAGGGAGTCACTTTTCAAGCTCCAAATGCATGTTTCTGCTTTGATTTATTTACCTTTTGTTTATGATTTTGATTTTGTCTTGTTTTCTCTGGCATCTACGCAAATGTGCAGAATGCCTAAACTACCTAACTAACCCTAACCCTAACTACAATACAATCAAAAACATGAAGCACTACCCTACAGTACGCTAACAAAACACATGACACACACAGAAAGTCCTGAAGCTTAACGGTATATATGAGGATTTTCGACTTCGAGACTTTTAATGCTGTCATTTACAGTCAATCCTGTCAAAATCAAATAGACTAAAGACATAGTTCAGGCATTCTTTAATACTTGGTTGTCTTTCCAAGGAGACATGTCTGAAGAGAAGGAGCACAACCAGCTCAGATTCCTTCCACAGCCTGTCTGCCTTAGTCTTAGTCAGGCTGCAAAACAGTACAGCAGGAGATCAGACACAGCTCCACTTCCACACAGTCACAGCTTCACAATGAGACCTTTGGTAATCGCATCCATCAAAGAAAATGAGTCCTAGTCTGGTCCCATCTGCATACAACCCCTGTTACCCCCGAGACAGCCTGGAGCTAACAGTGAAAACAATACATTTTAGCCACATATTACTTGAATTACATATTACTACATTAAAATGATAACTTAAAAACATTCCAATTCCAAAGACTAATGGTCCTCCCAATTGTCAATCATTCTGGTGATGTGTGCTCGTCCAATAAGACCAGGGAGATTTGTTCAAAAAGAGGAGAGGGCGGTTCTTTCCTAAAATTTAAGATAATCCTTCTACATACCTTTAAGTTCTTTCAGTTTTATTCAATTCAATTTATTTTTGTGTCGGCCCTAAATCACAACAGTAGTCATCTTGGAGGACTTTACAGAGCGGCCGATTCGCCAACACAGATGAGAGAATCAAACCATCCAGACCGATCATAAATGTTGATAGATTTATACGAAGTGGGTTAGAACGATGCCTTTACTGACTCCAAACACAATCTGACGTTAAGTGGGAGTTGTAACAGATTCTCCAAACTGCTGCACAATCATTGACTTTGACTTTAAGAATGAATGCTAGTAAAGTAAAGTACAGTCTTTCCAACACATGTAGTCACTTTTGTCATCAGGTGGAGTTTCCAAGATATATTTTTATCGATTATAACGCCTAAAAATGTATTGTGTTGAACTTTTTTTAATTGGGTTCAATACATTTTTAAATATTGCTTATTTTAGGTGAGTTTGTTTAATGCTGAAGAAAACAACTTTGTCATAATCTGCATTAAACTATTTGCATGTTCAACAAACGCATGTGGATTTTGTAAAATGTTTCCTCCAACGGGGAACACTTTAAACCACTACAGGCGCTTTCCTTCTTTTTTTTTTCGATTAAGAATAAAATAATAAAATAAAAATGTCACTACAGGCGCGGACTAATATTTTAGAAGTTGTGAACAGGCATCAAAATAACCAAGATAACTTACTCACTTCCTGTTTAATCTCATTCAATTGATAGGATTTTTTAAATACATTCAGTCATAATTCTTAGTAATAATCCTTATCTTTCTAAAAAAAAATTAAATTAAATTAAATTTGTAAAGATTGAATGTTAAAACTTGCTCTAACGAAGACCACCGTGACGACTTTGGCTCTAGAAATGTCCTGAAAATGTGACACTAGTTTCTTAAAATATTGAGATTTTTTTATCTGTACTATAATTTTTTGTAATTGAAAATAATTCCCAAATTATTTTTTGAAAGTTTTTTGTTTTGTTTCGTTATCATTATGTAATTGTATGAACGTGTTTTTATATTTCGACTTTTATAGACAGTATTTTTAATTAATTGACATCTAAAAGCATTGATTGTGTTGGATTTTGGAGGCATATCCTATCGCAGGGTCTGAAAGATTTCCAGTCCGACACGCCACCTTCATAAAAAAAAAAAAAAAAAGTTATTCTTTATTATTTGGTACATTTTGTCTTTGATTTTTTTCTGAGCCACATCTACTTCAAGAACTAACAAGTTACTACAAATACTAGAAACCTCCCCTGTCAAATCTTATGACCTGGAGGTGACGTCTGGCTCTGCTCTGTGTCCCTCGGTGCGTCTTCTCTCAGACCACAAACGACAGCAGCCCCATGAAGCGCTCGGCCTCGTCTCTGGGACACAGCCGCTCGGGACGGGGCCACCGGGACCGGGGCCAGGACGAGTACATGGACCGAGTCCCTGAGGAGGGCAGAACTCGGCACGGGCACCGGAGGAGGGAGCGGCGTCACGGGGCGTCCGAGAGGTCCCTGCACCGCTACGCTGACGCCGACACAGGTGACCCTCAGCCCGGAGCGGAGTCATGTATTCAGAGTATTTGTTCTTGTGAGACTTCTACGATAAAGAGACAATGTTTTTTTTTATTGGATCTTTTGAAAATGTGGAATCAGCTTCGACTCCTGCAAAGTTACAAGTTCTGCTAAATGGTTGCATTGACTGAATTGTATCAAAGAAGCAAATGTTGTTGTGTCTCCAGGTGTGGAGCTGTCCCAGTCTGCAGAGATCCTGTCAAAGGAGCGAGACCGAGACCGTGGGCGCTCCAAAGACCGCAAACACCACCACCACCATCACCACCACCACGGCTCTGTGGACAAGGACCGCTACGTCCCAGAGAGAGAGAGGCCTGAGCGGGGAGAGTACCCACCCAGGAACTCTCGCGACAGAGAGCAGAGGTGGTCCCGCTCCCCCAGTGAGGGCCGCGAGTGCCTCACGCACAGACAGGTGGGCACAAGCACCCCTCACCGCAGCCTGGAGCAGGGGTCTGCAGGGGTCTGCACGGGTCTGCAGGGGTCTGCAGGGGTCTGCAGGGGCCTGCAGAGGTCTGCAGAGGTCTGCAGGGGTCTGCAGCCTCACACTCCTCTGGGAATGTAGAAGGTTTTATTTATGTATTATTTCTATTACATTGCTCAGTCTTTTGCAGGCTGCCAAAGCAGTTTCTGACTTCCATTTCAGTGTCACATGACCTGGGTGGGCCGAGGCTGCAGACCCCTGAGCTCTGATGTTACTTTGTTATGTCCCTGTTTGAGCCCAGAGTCACCCGCCCTCTTCCTCACCCTCTTCCTTTTCCTCTCCCTCTTCCTCTCCCTCTTCCTCTTCCTCTCCCTCTCCCTCTTCCTCTTCTCTCCTGTGTCGTGCGGCCGTGTGCCCTCTGCTTTATTTATGTTCCTTTCGTCTCACTGCTCTGTGTGTTACTGTCTGTCTGTGACTGTGTGTGTAACTGTCTGTCTGTGTGTGTCTGTGTGTCCTCTGTGTGTTACTGTCTGTCTGTGACTGTGTGTGTAACTGTCTGTCTGTGTGTGTCTGTGTGTCCTCTGTGTGTTACTGTCTGTCTGTGACTGTGTGTGTAACTGTCTGTCTGTGACTGTGTGTCCTCTGTGTGTTACTGTCTGTCTGTGACTGTGTGTCCTCTGTGTATCTCTGTGTGTCTGTGTGTAACTGTCTGTCTGTCCTCTGTGTGTAACTGTCTGTGTTTTATTGTCTGTCTGTGACTGTGTGTCCTCTGCGTGTGACTTTGTGTGTCTGTGTGTATCCTCTGTGCAAAACTGTCTGTGTGTTACTCTGTGTGTGATTGTGTGTTACTGTCTGTGTGTTATTGTGTGTTACTGTCTGTGTGTGATTGTGTGTTACTGTCTGTGTGTGATCGTGTGTTACTGTCTGTGTGTGATTTTGTGTTACTGTCTGTGTGTGATCGTGTGTTACTGTCTGTGTGTGATTTTGTGTTACTGTCTGTGTGTGATCGTGTGTTACTGTCTGTGTGTGATCGTGTGTTACTGTCTGTGTGTGATTGTGTGTTACTGTCTGTGTGTGACTTGTTGCTTTGTTGCTGGTGCGTTCCTTTATTGTGTGTCTTCATGTGGGTGTAGGGCAGTAGTTCGGTGAGTGGGAGTCCGGTGCCGTCGACCTCTGGGACCAGCACCCCGAGGAGGGGCCGCCGACAGCTGCCTCAGACCCCCGCCACCCCGCGGCCCCACGTCACCTACTCCCCTGTGGTGCGGAAGGGGGCCACCGGACCCGCACCTGGGCCCCAGAGCCGGCCCACAGCACCACACCGCTTCTCTCCTGAGCCGGCCCAGATGCAAGCCCCACCACCTGGACCCCGCCCACACCACCCCCCTCCTCGCTGGGGGGAGGGCAGTGGCTCTGCGGAGGGAGACTTCTACAGTCAGGACTTTGAGGCTCATCATGAACCTCCAGCCTATGAACAGGGCAGTAACCCCCACCCACTACCACCTCCACCCATGCAGCCCCATAACCCCCCCAGGGGCCCCTCCCCACGTACAGTTCACCCAGGGGCCCCTCCCACCACAGCTCTGACCGGACCAGTGCCCACCCAGGTGCAGCCCCCCACTCAGAGGCGCCTGCCCAATGGTTACCGCTCCTCATCCCCCTCTGCGCACCTCC
The DNA here is from genome assembly GCA_964034765.1 of Knipowitschia caucasica. Lineage (NCBI taxonomy): Eukaryota > Metazoa > Chordata > Actinopteri > Gobiiformes > Gobiidae > Knipowitschia > Knipowitschia caucasica. Next base: position 32,406,642 of record OZ035840.1, read on the forward strand.
ATGGACCCGGGCACACGGGCCCCGGGCACACGGGCCCCCACAAGGTGCCCCCTCCAGCCGGGCACCCGCGGGGGCCCCGCAAGGGCCTGCATGAACCCTACAATGAAGTGGAGGAGGACTGGTGCTAGCCTCAGGGGAGCGAGGAGCGAGCGGAGAACAGTGCTGGGACACACACATGTTCATCCTCTGATGCCAAATGACCCCAGACTGAGGCGCCGCCAGAGCGCTGGCCCCGCCCGCCAGAGCACTGGCCCCGCCCGCCAGAGCACTGGCCCCGCCCGCCAGAGCACTGGCCCCGCCCGCCAGAGCGCTGGCCCCGGGCCGCCAGCCACCTACAAGATGTCAAGAGTTACGGCTCGACAAAAGACACATCACTTTTGTTCTCACACTTAAATCAGCTGCGAAACAAGTGAAAACAAAGCCAACCCTCCCAGCCACTTGGAGAATCTGGATGAGTTTTATCATCTTCTTACGTGCCGCTGGTGACAGTGCCTCGGTGCCTCGGAGCTGCAGAGGGGAGGTGGGGGCTCTCTGGAGAGGTGGGGGCTCTCTGGGACAGACTACGCAGCGTTCCTCTTCTGTCCTTCTCTTGTACAAAACATTGAAGCTTGAATCTTCAGTTGCACCCACAGCTTGGCTCTCGGCTCGTGGAGCTGTGGAAACCTGCATGACGGATACTAAATAATAGTAACAATGAAAATCTCTTGTTCGCAGGGGAGCCACTTCTTCTGTCATCTTGTTCTCATTTGTTTGCATTTGCTCGCGCTCTGAACACCTCCCTGCTCGCCGCGCTGTCTGACGCTAACAAACATTCCTCTTTTCTCCCTTTTATGTCCTCTACAATCAAATTATTTGAAGGATCCAATTTCACAAAAGAGCGTTACTTTTGGCTTGCTTGTTTGTATGTTCCGTGCCAAATGCTGCCACAGAAAGTCGATATTGCACATGTTTTTCTTACGGGAACTTTTTTGTAACAATGGCAGTAATGCTACAGGAAAGCAGGGTATGTGAAGACAAGGAAGTCGGGATAAGTCAAACGTAGATTAACAATGAACAAATCTAATTGAAAAAATCAACGGAAAAGTTAGCAGACCATATCTTGCGAAAGTCTTCCAGGGTTTGGGGTTCCACACATGTCAAACAGACGAACAAAGCAGAGAGGTGTTCAAAATGTAAAAGAAAAAAAGAAAAATTGATTTTTTTTCTCCTAAAAAATATATTCACAATGTTAAGATGTGTTTGAAACAGTGTGTGCACAGTGTGTCCGTCCACAAGGGGGAGACACATGCGGTCTGTTCAGAGTGTGTCCACAAGGGGGAGACATACCACAGTGTGTGCAGAGTGTGTCTGTCCACCAGGGGGAGACATACCACAGTGTGTGCAGAGTGGGAACATGAGTTTGTGGCAATGGTTCTCAAACTTTTTACAGGACATTTTGACTTTTTTATCCAATACCACAAACAAAAACAGGACTAAGCCTTGATTCCTGTAGTATGTTTTAAGAAAAAAAATATCTGGGGATCGGCTGACACAGTTTTTCAGTCAGTGATAAAGAGGCACCTTCCCCCTCTCTCTCTCTCTCGTTAACAAAAGTCATATTTCTGTGATTTTGGGGATTATCGGGTTGATATCATATTGACCTGAATATTGGCACATTTTAATAATTGTGTAATCATTATTTTTAAAGACTGCTACGTGCTCTTGGTTTTATATTCCACAAGAAACAAGTAAATGCAATCAACATGTCCGAAAGTGGCTTTACTCATCTCCATCTAAGTCCATCATCTGCAAAATGCTTTCCAAGGTATCACTATTCAGAACCACTTTCTCTCACAATATTACAGTAAGATTAAACCAGACCTTTTTTAGCATTTAGCTTCTTCTTGCCACAGTTCGGCCATTTTGGACAACACATCAATAGACTTTTAATTCAATACAATCAACAGAAGAAATGCATATTCTTCTAATCATTTCAACCGCTGAATGTCCAATAGTTCTTAATTATTGCTAGCCTTGGTTTTTTCCTGGTACCAAGAAATGTACCAATGTTAAACGCAAGAATTGTTGGTCCTGAGTACGTCCATAAATAACTAGTTGGCCTTCCCCAGGAAAAAAAAAAAAAAGTACAGGGCTATTTCTATAGTAATAATAATGAAAAAGAAATTAAAACAAACAAAATCATTAAAATAAACTGTTAAATGTAGGATGTAGCTCTAAATTTAGATCTAACAGTAGCTCACCCCTTCTAAGTAGCTCCCCAGAGGATATTACACAGGTTAAGTTTTCCAGAATGTATTATTCCCACAACTATTGTAAATGGAATAGAATGAATTTACTTCCTTTTAAAACATAACTTGAACTAGATTTAAGTTAATAAACAATAAATACCAAAGGTACAAAAGTAAATCCTTGCTTTTCCTCCGTAGCGCCGAACAAGCAGCAAACGAAAGGATTTGTTATGGTTATTTTTGCCCAAATTGTAAAAGCATCTGCTCATGAACCCTTTGAGAACCACTGCTCGGCTTAAACTCGTTTCCTGTACTGCCACCAGTGACCAGAGGGTGGCGCTGTGCAACAACAATCTCTCCATGTTATGTCCCACGTTTTTCCCAGCCCTGTCACGATAAGAATCCATTCCAGCTCTCCTGTCCTGGGATAGTGGACCAGGGGGCTTGCGTTTGCTCCAACACAAACGCAGGAACTTTTTACATTTTTAGGGGAAATTTTAAAAAAAAAGATGTCCGGGCTGCGCCACGGCCTTCATCTTCTATGTCACGTTTGTACTTTATTTGATGTTATTTTGCGTGTTTCTCTGTGTGCCTCAAACTAACACTTTTGTCACTAATGCGCACCACTGTCTGCTCAGAATATTTGTTTTTCTGTTTTTTACTGACCTGTTATTGACCTGGAGGCCTATCACACATTGACCAGAGAATGCACCGAATAAATAAGTATGAAAAAATAATGAAAAAAAAAGAACACACCAGAAAAGACTAACTGCCTAAATGTGTCTTTCCAACCTCAGTGGAATGTCACGGTACTTTTGTTCATTTCACTTTGACTAATCAGAAAGCACAGGTATGTAGCTCCTGGTTTGCTCGTTTTGAATGCGTTTTAATGAACGAATGAATGAGTGAATTTATCAACAACTGTGCTTGCTTTGACTCTTTGATTTTTGTCTATAGAATTGTTTTTGGAAAAATCACTATTTGAAAAGTTGTGTGACTTTTGTATGGGCGAGTGTGCACCTGATGTCAACAAGTTCCCCACATCCATGTGTTTTGTGTGTATGCTGCAGTGAATCCACTAACACGCTGATTAACCACAAAAAGTCTTTAAAAAGCAATGTAAAGCAACTGACAAAAAAGGTTTTTTTAAATACAAAAGATTTTAAAGGAAAAAATATATAGTTCCAGAAATGCATGTGCTATGTGCATGCCACACCGTGGGTTAACAGTCATCTTCAGGACATAAAAGAAAATGAATTCAAAGGAATAAAAGATATATAAATAGATAGACGTTTTTAAAGTTATTTGCTTTTTTCTTCTATTTTTGAAAACAAAAAATGTGAAAAATTACCAAAAAAATCACTAAAGAGTAAAAAAGTGGACTTGGTGAGGGTCTGTTTGGAGTTAGAGACTGTTTTCTGCTGGAGGTGGAGCTGGAGGTGGAGGTGGAGCTGGAGGTGGTGTGTGTATCCGTGTGGGCAGAGGGCAGGAGACCCACACTCTCTCACTGACCCGTCACAGCGATTTCTACCAGTGCATTTTGTAAACCCAACAGGACTCTTCCTAAAGAATAAAATCCAGAGAGAATGCAGTCCCTGCCTCTGTGTGGTTATTACATTATCAGTGTTTTATCCTCTCACAGTACACACAGTACACACACAGTATACACACAGTATACACATAGTACACACAGTACACACACAGTATACACACAGTATACACAGTACACACAGCACACACAGTATACACAGTACACACAGCACACACAGTACACACACAGTATACACATAGTACACACAGTACACACACAGCACACACAGTACACACACACACACACACACACAGTACACACAGTATACACACACACACAGTACACACACACACAGTATACACATCACACACAGCACACACAGCACACACAGTATACACACAGTATACACAGTACACACAGCACACACAGTACACACACAGTATACACATAGTACACACAGTACACACACAGCACACACAGTACACAGTACACACACACACAGTACACACAGTATACACACACACACAGTACACACACACACAGTATACACAGCACACACAGCACACACAGTATACACACAGTATACACAGCACACACAGTACACACAGTATACACAGTACACACAGCACACACAGCACACACAGCACACCCAGTACACACAGCACACACAGTACACACAGTACACACAGCACACACAGTACACACAGTATACACAGCACACACAGTACACACAGTATGAGGTGTGGCACATGGTCTGAATGTCATATTGAGAGGGATTACACATTTTCAAACAGGTCTGATGTGTTTTAGTCCCGCCTCTGTGCAGCCTGCAGAGGAGCCGCTCCAGACCTGAGGCTGCGATCAAGTAACTGTCCCTTATTACTCCAACTTTGTAAATTAACCTGCTATCCTACAGTACATAAGGAAGTGGCCAACAAATGTAATCACACAACATTATGTTGACTTTGGGATTTGATTTTCAAACATCGCAGCAGCGGCAGCAGAAATTCAGGTTCCACTTTGCTCTTAAAGCAGCGTGGTTCCTGTTATTTCATTTAACCCTCCAAAGGCTTACATTTATAATATAAACGTATTGTTGTCATACATATCCATAAGGAAATGCATAGTAGCTCACTCCTCTCTTTTATTTTCGTGTTGTAATTAACATTTTGATCATTGACTTTACATCTATCTAGTAAGTCAGTAAGTAATCTTCACTTTTTTTGTGCAGACAAAAGGTCAGAATACACTTGCGTATAGAAGCCTCCAACATACATTCACTCATTCATTACACCCGGAGTAAACCTACACAGACACGGGGAGAACATGCAAACACCCCACAGAAAGGCCTGGAGGTTGAATCGCACCCAGGACCTTCTTGCACAAGCTCTCACCCCTGCACCGCTGTGTCGCCCATTCTATATTCCAGTGGTTCCCAAAGTGGGGGTCCCGACCCCCCGGGGGGTCGCGGGAACCCCTGGGGGGGTCGCATGATGATTTCTACAAAAAAAAAAAAAAAAAGATTTTGTTTTTTTGAGCAAATATAAAGCCCTTAAATATTTATTTAGCATTTGATCTGATTCAAAAGGACTACTTGTTAAATTGTGTTTGGAGACTATAATATATTTTAATAACGTTAGTAATTTTGTCCCAGTCATTGCAGCGTCAATCAAAATCATCACGTAACGCAGCTCACATCATGCGCAGCGACAAAGCGTGTCCTGCTGTTGTTTGCTAAAACTAAAGGTGTTTGGAGGCTACAAATAAATAATACCTGCTTTAAAATGAACCGTGGTTAATATCCACAACAGAAAAACCCGGAGGGGGAGAAAAGTCACTTGTATCAGGGGTCAGGCTGATGGTGCGAAGAGACGGAGAGAGGGCAGCGGAGGGAGAGAGGGCAAAGGAGGGAGAGAGGGCAAAGGAGGGAGAGAGGGCAGCGGAGGGAGAGAGGGCAGCGGAGGGAGAGAGGGCAGAGGAGGGAGAGAGGGCAGAGGAGGGAGAGAGGGCAGAGGAGGGAGAGAGGGCAGCGGAGGGAGAGAGGGCAGCGGAGGGAGGGAGGACAGCGGTAGAACAGCGCGTTAAAGAGGCCCGGCTTTTCGGAGTCAAAGGTAAAGAGGTCCGCACATTAAAAGCGGGTGGCCGGTTTATGCCTTTACTGACAGTAACTTTGGAAAGAGAAGCCGCGGGGATGAACCGCATAAAGTAACAGCAGAAAGCGGCCGCCCGCTTTTAATGTGCGGACCTCTTTACCGCTGACTCCGGAAAGCCGGCCCACTTTACCGCGGTAGGAGAACAGTGAGGGCGAGCCGCAAGAAATGCGCTCCACTTCTGCTGAGGAGGAAGCCCACCAAGCCCATCACTGTGTCACTACATGAGTAAAAATATGCAAGCCTCCTTTTTTGGGCTGGACAGTGCAGCTCGGTAGTGGCGTGAGTCTCTAGAAAGCGTTACTCCGTATCAAGGAAATACATGCTCATTTCATGTGACGGAAGGGCTGTTGGGGGGGGGGTCGCGGGTTAGCAGGGCATTTATGATGGGGGTCGCGGGCTAAAAACTTTGGGAACCCCTGCTATATTCTACTGATGATTTTGGTCTATGTATAACTGTGAGTTTACTGCTGATGCCTGATGGAGCCTGAAACACATTTCCTTGTGGGGACCGTGACAAAGTGAGTTTACTTTGTCACTTGTTTTTCATATTTACAAACCAAACTACTCATTTCATGGTTTATTTTCAGTATTGCTTTTGATTATGCTTAAATTTACCTGAAACAATGGTGTGCCCCAGTCGGCCATCTTGTGTATGGAGATGGAGGAACCACCTTTTTCAAAGCAGCCCATATGAATCTCATCCACACTGTACCCTCTCTTATCATTCACTAGTCGACTATAGAAAGTATATTACAGAGTGCATAATAATAATAATAATAATGATAAAACATTTTATTTAAAAGCGCCTTTCTAAACACCCAAGGACACTGTACAGAGCATAATAAAAACATTAAAACAGGATCAACAGAATAAAACAGTTAAGTACATTATGGAATGGTGGGTGTGTGTGTGTTAGGTGGGGTAGGACAGTCTGAACAGATGGGTTTTGAGTCTGGATTTGAAGAGTGGGAGAGAGTCTATGGTACGGAGGTCAGGGGGGAGAGAGTTCCAGAGCTGGGGGGCAGAACGGCTGAAGGCTGTGTCCCACGGTGATGAGTCTGGCTGGGGGAACGGAGAGTGTGAGGGTGGAGGAGGAGCGGAGTGTGCGGACAGGAGTGGCAGGGTGGAGGAGGTCAGATAGGTACGGAGGGGCCAGGTTGTGAAGTGCTTTGAAAGTGGTGAGGAGTATTTTGAAGTTGATGCGCTGTTTAATAGGAAGCCAGTGGAGTTGTCGGAGTACGGGGGTGATGTGGTCAGCTGTGGGGGTCCGGGTGAGGATGTGAGCTGCAGAGTTTTGAAGGAGCTGCAGTTTCTGGAGGGATTTGTTGGGGAGGCCGAAAAGAAGAGAGTTGCAGTCGTCAATCCTTGAGGTGACGAGGCTGTGGACGAGGATGGCGGTGGTGTGGGGGGTGAGAGAGGGGCGGAGACGAGAGATATTGCGCAGGTGGAAGTAGGCGGACCGAGTGATGTTATTGATGTGAGATTGGAAGGAGAGTGAACTGTCGATAATGACACCCAGACATAAACAATAAACACGGGCATTTCTTCCGCAGCGTAAGCTTTGTGCCGTAACAGGGCAGTCAAGTTTCCTCTTAGTCTATAATTATGGTTGAAAATTGGTTGACAAACTTGATTCTTGATTACACCAAAGCAAATCTGAACCCTAATCAACTAAACCTAACCTAATCATAATCTAGTTACACTCACTAACCCTAACCTTAGTCTCCTTACACTAACCCTAAGACACTAAAGCTTAACCCTATCCCTAGTGTATGTATGGTGTGTGGTCATTCAAAATGTATTCAGCCAAAGCCAGAGAATCTCAGTTAGAAAAATTAATTAATTGTATCTTTTAATAAAACATGAAAACGGGTCCCACAGAAGTCAAATTTGAAAGTAAATAATACACTTTTATCCACAAGGGTCATTCTTCAGGACAAACTGTATACACTAATTTAGGAAAAGATCAGAACAAACTTCAGGGTCAGGACCAGGGTCAAGAGAAGGGCATGGGTCAGGATCAGGACCAGGACCAAGGTCAGGATCAGGACCTGGACCCGGGTCAAGACCGGGCTCTCAGTGTCCTCCTTCACAAATCCTGGTGCTATGGTGCCAGGACTTGGGCCAAGCTCAGGACCAGAACAATGCTCAGGGTGTGGACCGGGCTCTCTGCGCTGGAGAAGGTCCCGTCCTCCTCCACAAACCCGGTGTTGTTGGACACCCGGTCCTTGATCCAGGTTTGGTACCGGGACACACGGGTGAAGACATTGGGTGCATCAGTGCAGCCACTCTCACGACCAAAACTGACCACTCCAAACTGAACCCAGGTCTTACCGATCTTCAAGACCAGAGGACCACCCGAGTCTCCCTGGGGACAGGCGACAGAAGGACGTAAGAGAGGGGAGAAGAGAGACAGGAAAGAGGAGAAGAGAGGAGAGAGAGGAAGGGGGGAAGAAAGAAGGGGAGGGGAGAGAAAAGACAGAAGAGAGAGGAGAGCCTCAGTTCTGGTTCTACAGCCTCAGTCCTGGTTCTATAGTCTCTGTCCTGGTTCTATAGTCTAGGACCTGGTTCTACAGTCTCAGTCCTGGTTCTACAGTCTAGGATCTGGTTCTACAGTCTCAGTCCTGGTTCTACAGTCTAGGATCTGGTTCTACAGTCTCAGTCCTGGTTCTCAGACCTGACAGGAGCCTTTGGTGTCGGTGCCAGCACACAGCATGTCCTCAGTGATTGCGATGGAGTAGAAGGTGAGACAACGAGTTCGAGACACAATGGGGACCTGGACCTCCTGCAGAGAGCCCGGGAACGGCAGGGACACTGAGGGACAGAAGACAAGACCAGACTGAGGGACAAGACTCCACTGAGGAGAGAGGAAAGGAGAAAGGAGAGGAGCGAGTAGAGAGGAGGTCACACTGAAGGAATCTGTACAGTAAACCAAAACCATGTATTTTACAATTGAGACAAAAGAAGCCAGAGAGAGTTCATCATTAGGCTTCACTGAGCTAGCGGGTTAGCATCATCCACCAGTTTACAGCATCTGTTATTATTGTCCCCCTGTATACAGCCTCTGTTAGCGTCGTGTTAGCCTGGTCGTACCACACCATAGTACAATTACATTTCATACTAAGGTCTGGAGGTGCTCCATTGAGCTCCGTTTACAGGTGGGAGGGGTTAACTCCTTTTGCAGATTGAAACGTTTGGATCTGAGTTTACCGTGACGTTTGTGATGCACCCGGGTGAGTGGTTAGCCTAGCCATCTCCATTGCCACAAACAGAGCCCGTGGGGAGTAAGTAAGTAGTAGTAATCTTTATTTATATACCGCCTTTTCACTGCACATCGGAGTCTCAAAGCGGTTTACAATTGTTATTTTTGGGAGCAGGGTCGCCAGTACAGGAGGCACATGCCAGACCTATTGTACATATTTTTAGTGGTAGGGGAAACCGGAGTACCCGGAGGAAACCTACGCAGACACGGGGAGAACATGCAAACTCCACTCAGAAAGGCCCTGGTCCAACCGGGATTCGAACCCAGGACCTTCTTGCTGAGAGGCGAGAGTGCTATCCACTCAGCCACCGTGCCGGAGTAGCGCCACAATCTTTGCCAGCAATTACATTTGCTAAACATTCCTCTGGCTCCGGCTTCAATTTCTTGACCGGATTACTTTACTATCACATTCTTCTTCTCTTCATTGCCAAACCACAACCTGCCCGTTTGGTGCAAACTCTTGACGTCACCCACAACTAACTACAATACCCGCCTCCCGCGCTCGCTGATTGGTCGGATGGAATTCAACCACAAACACAGGGACCAGACCCAGACGTTGCATGCAGGGAAATGATGATTGAGCGGAGTGTACGGATGGATAAGGCCAGGCTAGCGTCGTGTTATTCTGTGTTAGCATTGTCCTCCTGTATGCAGTTTGTGTTAGCATTGTCCTCCAGTAAATAGTCTGTGTTAGCATTGTCCTCCTGTATGCAGTTAGCCTGGCTCTGCCAAACCCATGTAGTTCCGCCATGCTCCACCAGAGGAGTTTGGCTAAGCCACATTGGTCTCTCATAGGAGTTGGATTTCAGAAGGCAGGGCCTTGCAGAAAAAAATCCTTGTATGTGATTGGATAAACCACTTGTCTGTTTGCTTGAATGACGTCTGCTTTCAACCACTCACATCGAAGCACACGACTCTCACAGGTTGCCAAATGCCGGCAAGATTTTCCAGCCCAAAATCCGCGAGAATGCCCCAAAAAAATAAACAAATTTTTGGGCTAAAAACGTTATGTAATCAACTTGGGCTATCATGATTCTGTTTATTGTCTTTCTGTTTATGTATTACCTACAAGTCTCTTGGAAAAAGTATGCGGGAAACCACCCAACCTGGCAACCCTGCTGCATAGTGTGTAAACAGGAACACCCACCCTAGTGCTTAAAGGACAACTCACCCTCAAATCCACTTTTTTTTGCTGATAAACGGTATAAATGAGTGTCCAATAGTGTTGTCTACATATCCTGGTCATAATCTTGTCACTTTGGTGCAAATTAGTTGAAAGTTAGACTTTCTGCCTAAAACCGTCTGTGAGGCGCCATCTGCTGGCGACCTGTATTACTACATTTGAATTTTGAATCTGGCGCCAACACTGGCACAGAAGTTGGACCTGACGTCTGAAGCAAGACCTGACGTCAGCAGCCCCCCGCCCAGAGCAATGTAAACGGCCCAGTCTCGTTCACGCCCCTTTAGTCCTCCAGGCTACGCCCATTTAGAGGAAGATTTGAACAGGAAATGTGAGTGACGTAAGCTCCGAGGAGCGGGGGTGAGAACCACTTTAAACCAAACTTTACACGGACATTTGACTCTTAAAACACACTATCAACATAGAACCATCAACATCTCGCCTCAAATTCCATTAAAAGTGACATCCGTGTCTTAATTTGTTCGTACTGAAACTTTTAAAAAGATTTGCGGTCCACCATCTTGGATTCCTTTCGCTGCTGTGTCAGACACGCACGAGAAGGCAGTGCAAACCCGACGTAACACCGGCGATCCTGATTGGTTGATTATTTTCTGATCTGCAGAAGGAGTTTGGTATACCCTCGATACCAGACCAATGTGGCTCAGCCAAACACCTCTGGTGGAGCATGGCGGAACTACATGGGTCTGGAAGAGCCAGGCTAGTATGCAGTCACTGGTGCTGTGTGTTTAGTGCTGACCCTCCTTGTCGATGTTGCCCCAGCCCGTGACCCACACTTTGGTACTGCTGTCAGGCTCGTTGCCGTGTGCGGCGAGGCACACCGGTTGGATGTAGTCACTAAAGGACACAGTGGCGTTAAGCTGCAGGAGGCTGATGTCGTTCTGAACCGTGTCTTTGTTATACTCTGCGTGGTTAATGACCCGCGTCACGGTTCGCGCCACCTCGTTTGGGTTTGTCTGCTGCTGTGTTTGGCGCCCCAGGTACACAGTGATGTCTGACATGTTCAAACTGAGGAGAGATCAGATAAAACAGAGTCAGGGGCCCTCGTCAGACCTGAGCTAAGGAAAGACCAGAGAGAGACAGACAAGAGAGAGAGACCATTGAGAGATCAGAGAGAGAGACTCTCTCTTTCTGGTCCTTCTCTTTGGTCTCTCTCTGGTCTCTTTCCCTGGTCTCTGTCTGCATTTGGTTGTGAGGTTGATGTTCAGAGAGTGCATCAGGTGTAATGTGTGAACTTTGACCTGTCCATGCAGTGAGCTGCAGTCAGGATCCATCTGTCGTTGATAAGAGTTCCACCACAGAAGTGAAAAGGACCAGAGGACCTGATTCTGCACAGAAACATGTCGAATCAGGTGAGACGAGCAGTGGACCAAGGACCGACCCTTGTGGGTCCCATATCTGATCATTCATGTGAAAGAAACACACTTTTGTTGCTCAAAAAAACTATAATACTTTTTTCAGGGTTTGTGTGTATATGTGTGTGTCTCTCTGTATGTGGGTGTGTCTGTGTGTGTGCCTCTGTGCCTGCGTGTGTGTGTGGGTGTGTGTAAGATAACATGAACGCAGCACGAGACAGGACAGAAGGGGCGGAGCAACATGTTCCTGATATGAGCATGGATGGATCTAAACACAGCTGCAGGTCTGTGACTGAGGAGGAACACTGCTGTTGCAGAGGTCAGACTCACAGGGTCAGAGAGGTCAGAGGTCAGACTCACAGGGTCAGAGGTCAGAGGTTAGACTCACAGGGTTAGAGGTCAGAGAGGTCAGAGGTCAGACTCACAGAGAGACCTGCCAGGGCCATGAACCTGGGATGGCGTCCTCTCCGTCCACAATCCTGGTCCTGGTGTTGAGAGGAGCAGAGCCACATTCTGAGGCACGAGAACTTAGTGTTAAAGCTCAGGGAAGTAACTTTAGTCTTATACATAACACATGTTTAAAGCTGAGATACGTAACTTTAGTCTCATCATTGACACATGTTCAAAGCTTAGTTACATGAATACCACATGTTTAAAGCTGAGGAACAAGAAGGTTTAAAATAAGGCCGCACATCCACGTAGTCTGGACTAGTGCTGGATTAAAAAAGTGCAAAACGGTTTTCACGTAAAGCTGAGATACGTAATGAAAAAACGCATCCTTAAAGTTGGGGTATGTAACTTAAGTTTCATAAATAACACGTGTTTAAAGCTTATGGGCGTAAGTTTTGTCGTCATGCTGCCTGCCTCTCATCAGAAAACAAGTTCATTTGTTAAATCTAAAAATGTGTCTATTTAGGACATGTGCGTGCTTAAAATACTGGTGGTTGGCAGCTCGTCCTCTCCTCTGTCAGAAGGAATTTTGGAGACTGGTGATGAAGGGAATGTCCAAGCCTTTATGTTTCCGAGTTTATTTCAAACTGAACACTTTATTGTACATGGGGAGGTGTGTGTGTGTGTGTGGGTGTGTGTGTGTGTGTGTGTGTGTGTGTGTGTGTGTGTGTGTGTGTGTGGTTTTCTGTAAAACAACAGAACAAACAATTAGGCCCAGGCATACAGTAAATACAAACAAGTTACAGGGTGGTCATTATACAGGAGGAACGATATGATCTGGGGATAATGGCGCAACCTGGTGGTCTTAAAAATGTACTGCACGCTTAGAGCTACAAGTCTATAATGGAGGTGATATGAATGTTAATGAGTAGGGGCAGGACTATGGCTGTGCCAAACAGCGCCTCTAGCGCACGGCAAGGTAATTGCACTTAGGAACAAAGGGAAAACTTTACTCAACGCCAAACTAGGCAAATGTGCAAAGTGAACATCACGATATGCATTTTAAGGCACACAAATAATATGTAACTAATATTTAACACATGTAACACTTTGAAATGTCTTACTAAGCTGACCACGTGTCAGTAAGGTGCCTCGTGGCTGAAACTACTAACAGAACTTCACATTTATATGGGCAATACACATATATACAATACCAGGCATGAGAAATATAGCTTCTAACATTCCAATTGCAGTATTACTTACTCGTAATTGACGCACACAAGCACTGCACATGCTCTAAGCAACAACATCGGCAACACTGAACTGAACAAGTTAAGACATGCCCAGGTAGAATGGAATGTCCCATTAGCAGGGGGGCCGTGGAGCAGTTCAAGTGAAACTGACCACAGGGGGTTTTATACAGCCGCCCCCTAATGTGAGCAGCACATTAGCAAACCCTGAAACCCACGTGGTTACAGTTAATTGCCGTCCAAAGGCATAGCTGGTAGTGCGATAAGTTTAGCCACTGGGCGTCGGTAAGTGTGCTCCCCTATAGTTACTTCAGCCACTCTGACCTGTCCGTCTGAACTGGGGAAAACCTGTGTGACCTTACCCACAGGCCAGAGTGCACGCGGAAGCTGGAAGTCCACCACCATGACAACTTGTCCGATTGTCAGGGGTGAAACAGTCTTTTGCCACTTCTGGCGGTGCTGAAGTGCAGGTAGGTACCGCTGAGTAAACTGAGTCCAGAAGTGGTCGGCAATCACCTGGCTGTGGCGCCACTTCCGTCTCCCTAGCTGTTCTCTCGTGCCGTACACAGCTTGAGGCAGAGAAGCGTCACGCCGCCCCATGAGCAACATGTTTGGAGTGACGGGGTCAACGTCTGCAATGTCAGAGGACACATATCCAAGCGGTTTAGAATTAAGTATCCCCTCCACTTCAAGGAGAACAGTGTGCAACAAGTCCTCGGAAACACTTTGACCCTGAAGAACTACCTGGAGTGAAGATTTGACAGAGCGGATCTTCCGCTCCCAGGCTCCCCCAAAATGTGGAGCATGTGGGGGGTTGAAGTGGAAAGTGATGCTCTGCTCACTCAGCTTCTCCTGCAGTTGTGGTTCCATGGCTTTAAATGCCGCTTGTAGCTCCCTGTCGCCTCCTCTGAAGTTTGTGCCCTGGTCGCTCAGTATTTCAAAGGGCTTTCCCCTACGCGCAATGAAACGGCGCAGAGACATGAGGAAAGAGTCCGTGTCCATACTACTAAGTAGATCCAGGTGCACGCAGCGGGTAGTAAGACATTTAAAAATAATGCCCCAGCGTTTTTCTTGTCTCCTGCCTATCTTTATGGTGAATGGCCCAAAACAGTCGACCCCAGTGGACCAGAATGGAGGCTGCTGCAAGCGCAGCCTACTGGCAGGGAGGTCTGACATTTTGGGAGTGACCGGGTTAGCTCTCCACCTTTTGCACTCAGCACAGTGATGTTGATGTTTCCTCACTGCTTGCCTGCCCTTTAAAACCCAGTACGTGCGCCTAAGTTCGGCAAAAACACGCTCAGGGCCTGGATGCATGAGGCGAGTGTCAAAATCTTTAATAATGAGCTGAGTTGTGGGGTGCCCTGGTGACAAGACGATCGGATGCAATGTGTCAATATCAATACTTTCTGCTCTGCGGAGGCGGCCCCCTACTCTGATCAGGCCCAGCTGGGTGTCATACTCAGGGGACAGATTGCAGAGTTTACTGTCCGAGCACACATCATTTCCAGCTGTGAGTGAGTTTACCTCTGCTGGGAAACTGTCCAGCTGTGCCTGTTTGAGCAGCTGGATCTCTGTCTCTATACGCTGGACTGCAGACATGGGTGGGGCTGCCGTCCCGTGAGATGACAGGTAAGTTGTCTGAACCAGCTCAGACCAGGAGTCATACGCTGCAGGGTCAGACTGCGTGAGGCAAACTGAAACATGGGCACAGAGAGCAGATTTCTTTAGTTCACCATTATCGGTAGAGTCATTACACGCAGCCGGCTGGTCGGGCCAGTGTACAGGGGATTGTCTGAGAAAGGATGGACCGTCCCTCCATTGGCCTGGTGTAGACAGTTCCAGCAGCGTTTTCCCCCGGGTGATGTCGTCTGCTGGGTTCAGAGGAGAGGGTACATGTCTCCAGCTGGCGCCCTCTGTGAGCTCCTGGAGTTCTGCAACGCGGGTGCCTACAAAAACTTTGTATTGACAGGACTCCGACTGGATCCAGTTAAGAACAGTGGTAGAGTCTGTCCACAAAGTGGTGTCGTGGACTGGGAGAGTAAGCTCACAGAGGAGGAGCTTGGATAACTGTGCCCCTGCCAGCGCTGCACATAGCTCTAGGCGGGGGATTGACAGTTGTCTTTTCGGTGCCACTCGTGACCGGGCCATGGCAAAAGCAGTGTGCACTTCATGTTCTGCTGACTCGAATCTCAGGTAGGCCACTGCTCCATAGGCCCGCTCAGATGCGTCGCAGAATACATGCAGCTGTACAGTCCCGTTGCATGTCTCTGGAGTAGTGTAACATCTGGGCATGCAAATGTCTGGGAGATACTGCAACTCACTCACCCAATCATTCCATAGTCTTAGCGGTTCACCCTCAATTGGCTCGTCCCAGTGTCTCTCCTTCTGCCACAGCAGCTGCACGATGAGCTTGGCACGCGTGGTGAAAGGGGCAATGAAGCCGAGTGGGTCGTATTGTGAGGCGAGGATGCTATAGATGTTCCTCATTGTTGGCTCATGAGGAGTGACTGGGCGGCATCTGTAGCTGATGTGGTCGGACGAGCAGTGCCAGGCCAGCCCGAGGGTTGGCTCTTGTGGATCTGGTTTGTGAGCGGTTAGCCACAGCTCACAAGTGGGTGACCTCGCGTCTGTGGAAAGGTGTGCTATGGCTTCAGGAAAGTTACTAGCCCACTGCCTGACCTCAAAACCACCTGTCGCTAACAGTGCTCTGGTGTTGTCAATGAGGGGTCGTGCCTGAGATGGAAAGGGCAGGGACCGCAGGCAATTATCGACGTAGTATGAGCGCAAAAGACAGTCCAGTACCTGCTCATTTCCCTCTTTATGGTCCTGCACGTGGCGCTGCAGGGCATATGTGGCGCAGCAGGGGCTACAGGTAGTCCCGAAGGGCAGCACACACCACTCATAAATGTCCGGGCTGCGCTCCTTCTCCATGTCTCTCCAGATGAATCTCAAGAGTGGCATGTCTTTTGGGAAGAGCCGCACCTGGTGGAACATCCCACGAATGTCCCCACTGACTGCAACAGGGTACTCCCTAAATCTTAACAGCACACCTATCAGAGTGGGACCTAGTGTTGGGCCTGGTAACAGCTGGTCGTTAAGACAGTGCTGCCGGTAGTTGAATGAACAGTTAAAAACTACCCTGGGCTTGCTGTTATGGTGCACAATATGATGAGGGATAAACAGGACTCGTCAGTGCTGCTTGCCTCACTTGGTGTTAGCTTTCTAGCATAGCCTGACTGTTCTAGTTTGTGTATTTCTGCAGTGTAAACAGCTGCTAAATCAGGGTCTTTACTCAGGCGCCTTTCTGTGGACCTCAGCAGTGCCATAACTGACTCAGGGCCAGCTTGTAGTTTAGGGGCATTTTTGCGTCGGAGCAGAGGAGTAGCATAACGCAACACTCCATCTACTTCCACCCGCTCGGTCTGAGTCTGTAATAACTGAAGAGCCTCTTTGTCTTGTTTAGATCGGCTGGCTTCCTTCTCTGAACGAAAGGGAAGTACATCTAACTGCCATAACCTCTCTACATTGTGTCTCAACACCTGAGCCGGGGATGGTAGCACTGATGTGTGCAGACATGCAGCCTCAGTGGGTGCATGCAGGAATGTGGCGGGACCCTGTATGGCCCAGCCCAGCTGAGTGTTCACAGCCACAGGTGTACCTAGTGGGCCGGCCTTAACTGGTGACAGAGGCGTAATGAGATGTGCATTATCTGAGCCAATAAGGAGCATTGGCTGTACATCTTTAAATGCCTTAAATGGGACGTCACTCAGGTGGGGATATTTCTGCCGCAGAGTGTTCATGGGGCAAGATTGTTTGGCCAGATTGAGCTCAGCAGCAGTGAAAGCGTTGCTAATGTTAAGTTTAACTTGAGGGTCTTGTGTTGCACTTATATCAAAAGTGACACTCGCTCCCTTTAGCTCTGACACTTCCTGCCTGATAGTCCTCAGCTTAAGGGACTCTGCCGTCCTTTCTAGTCGAAGATAATGAACGGCTGCGGATAAAACAATAGTCCGTTCAGAGCCATCGTCCAGAATGGCGTGTGTAGATAATGATCTGCCCTTACTGTGGAGTGTGACTGGGACAACCTTGAGCATGACTCTGCCAGAGTGAGTAGCCTGGTCCAGGTACACCATACTGGATGTAGTGCTTAGAGTCAAAACACTCCTAGTACTGGAGGATGCCTCATGGAGGATCTGCAGGTGCTGCTCTCCACATGTGGCACAAGGCTTTTTAAGAGTGCAACCGTCAGGCTGATGTCCTCTACCACATCGCCAGCATCTCTTATTTTCATTTATCCAGCTGACAACCTGTGTAGTACTTAGCTTGATAAAATCTGGGCAGGAACTCAAATAATGTTCTGTACTACTACAAAATGGGCAATATGGCTTGAACTTTTCTCGTTTCTTACCCCTAGCTGTGTCCTTGCTCTCTGCGTTAATGGCAGCAGGAGTGGGTGCTTTCTCTGTGCCATAGTAAATGGATGAGGAAGACTTTGGCTGCTTGAACTGACTAGGTTTGTCTTTGCGGTCTGAGCGAGGTTTATCTGTCGTATAGCTCTCAGTAGCTCTTCTGGAGATCTGAATGGCTTGTGATTTCCTCTCTAGCCATTTGGCAAAGTCAGGTAGTGTGTATGTATTAGCTGAGTCAGTCTGTAAAATTCCCCGTGACAGACAATATTCTGCAAAACTGTCCTGATAGGAATGGGGGAGTTTACTCAGCAGCCTGTCTACATGAGATCCACACTCTAGCTCACTCTTAGCAGCTCCATCTAAGGAGGTCAATAGTCCCACTAGACTACTAACGGATAGAGCAAAGTCCTCAAAACCCTGTGCATCTCCTGCTCTCACTGTGGGGGCTCTCAAAATGCCATTTAACTCACTTTGGACTAACTGACGTGGCTGTCCATAGCGTTGCTGCAGGGCCTGCATTGCTTTGGTATATGGCATGGGGTCATGCACATATCTCTTTGCTATCTGAAATGCAGCTGGGAATTTGAGGTGATCCAGAAGTACCTGGAATTTATAATCCTCAGAAAGATGTAGATGTGGGCCCATTACACCATCTAATCCCTTCTTCAATAATAGAAAGTCGCTCTCTTTACCTGTGGTAAAACTTACTAATCTTGGCTTAGGGATGCCATAAGAGGAGGGATATAGCCATCTCCATCAGGTTAGGCCTTTGGGCTGCCAACATAGGGGGAGTGTAATGTGACCTGTCCTGAGGAGCACTAGGCTGTAAACTGACAGGAGGCTGAGGGAGGAATGCTGAGTCCCTGTGCATATAGTGTGTGCTCAGAGGGGGGGGGAGCACCTGTGCATAGGGGGGATGACTCACAGTAGGGCCTTGAGCCCAGGGTAATGAGCCTGAAGAAACAGGCACAACATATGGAGCAAATGCTGAGGGCTGAGTCTGCATTGCTCCCAGGTAACTGTATGGTCCCTCGTTGGGCTGTGTAGACCAAGTGGGATAAGATGTCGTCCAATTCACTTCTCTTTGCTGCTGCTGCGGCCAGGGCGGATGTGGATGGTCTGATGCTGCAGGCCTGGATACCACTGGTGCTGGTCGAGCTGCGCTTCGAGCTGAAGAGAGGACATAAACAGGCTGTGTAGAGTCCCCCACGTCACGAACAGCAGGTTCTGTGGAAAGAGGAGGGGGGGAGCGTAGGAACCGGCAGGACTGCGGGGGATGTGGCTCTCTGCACAGTGGGCTGCTCGGGATTGGACAGTACTTGGATGAGAGGGAGGATGGTCTCCGGGCTGCCCATTTGCTGGTCTGTGGGAACACTGGGACAGCGTGCCTCCCCGGACAGTGTAAGTCGTACTGGTGACCGGTGAAGATTCAGAGATGCTTGGAGGGTATTCTGTAGCTCCCTCATCTGGTCTTGAACTTGTGAGACACACCGCTCCATCCTCATCATCCTCTCCATGTCTGGAAACCTCTCAGCTCCAGCTCCTTGTTGTATTGGAGTCGATGTTCGATCTGGTGTCACAACGTTACACCTCAAAGTGCTCATATCTGGATCAGGCTGATGGAAAGGATCGGTGAGAACAAAGTCATCCAGATGTCCTGGGGGAGGCGATGGAGCCTCCGGGGACGAACAGCTTGCTCTCCATCATCTTGCCTTGATGTCTCCATTAGGGAAAACTGCCAACCGTCCGGCTCGAAGGACCACTTATTTAGGACATGTGCGTGCTTAAAATACTGGTGGTTGGCAGCTCGTCCTCTCCTCTGTCAGAAGGAATTTTGGAGACTGGTGATGAAGGGAATGTCCAAGCCTTTATGTTTCCGAGTTTATTTCAAACTGAACACTTTATTGTACATGGGGAGGTGTGTGTGTGTGTGTGTGTGTGTGTGTGTGGTTTTCTGTAAAACAACAGAACAAACAATTAGGCCCAGGCATACAGTAAATACAAACAAGTTACAGGGTGGTCATTATACAGGAGGAACGATATGATCTGGGGATAATGGCGCAACCTGGTGGTCTTAAAAATGTGCAAAGTGAACATCACGATATGAATTTTAAGGCACACAAATAATATGTAACTAATATTTAACACATGTAACACTTTGAAATGTCTTACTAAGCTGACCACGTGTCAGTAAGGTGCCTCGTGGCTGAAACTACTAACAGAACTTCACATTTATATGGGCAATACACATATATACAATACCAGGCATGAGAAATATAGCTTCTAACATTCCAATTGCAGTATTACTTACTCGTAATTGACGCACACAAGCACGGCACATGCTCTAAGCAACAACATCGGCAACACTGAACTGAACAAGTTAAGACATGCCCAGGTAGAATGGAATGTCCCATTAGCAGGGGGGCCGTGGAGCAGTTCAAGTGAAACTGACCACAGGGGGTTTTATACAGTGTCCGAGGCCAGAAACACATGATGTAAAAACTAGTGACAGAAGCAAACTGTTTTAGTGCCAGCGACAATAGACATGGGTTTATTACAGTTTGATTGTTGTGGTCCTAAAGTTAGGTTTCTCAACTTTAATTGCATTCTAAACATGGGAAGAATCACATACCCAAATTCACCATAGCTGCAGCCCCTGAAACACAAACAACAGGTTAGATCAGAGGAGTCTGGTCTGGGTCTTGGTCTGGATCAACCAGTAAAGATGATGAAGAGACATTTACCTGAGATGAACAGGAGCAGAGGAGCCCAGAGGGAGATGATTGCAGACATGGTTCAGTCCTGCTTCAGACCTGCTTCAGACCTTGGTTAGACCTGGTTCAGACCTGGTTCAGACCTGGTCTGTGACAGGTATAAATACTTTTGGTAAGAGGCCCTGCCCACTGAACAGGTTTCTCCTTTTGACCAGTAAACAGAAACACATGCGCAACAAAAATCAGAAATGCGTACCATGTCTGATACATGTGTTAGTGAGCGCCTTTGCATACTTTACATAGACCAGTCCTAAACTCACATTTCTATTAGATTTAGTGATGATTATATGAAACCATGTTTATTAGCTTAATAATTTCTACAACAATAATGCATGGTTTTTATACAGTGCTTTTCTGGGAGCTCAAAGATGCTTCACTCTCATTGTTCATTCAGTCTATACAGAGTGGTGTTACCACTGTAGCCACAGCTGCCCTGTTGTGCACTTTACATCCGCTGTCATCCCACTATGGCACCTGGTGTTCTTAAAGGTCTCCCTTCACAGTAATAAGGTCCTGCCCTGCTTAGTTTCAGATGTATGAAGGTATCTGGCTTTCACATACAATGACAGAGGACGTCACCTGCACATATGACATCAGTCATCAGCAAAGAGGATGAACTCAAGTTTGACATGCTTTATCTTTCCCTGATGTAGAATATGAATAATGTGGGTCCCAGGGTTGACCCCTGAGGGACTCCACCTGAGGGACTCCACAGGTTCTGTTCACAGGTTGTCAATGGTATTGAAGGAAACTATACAAATCCAAATACAGACTTGGTTTATTTTCCTCTGTGAATGTTTTAGATGGATCTACAGATTTAAACACACACTAAAGTATACAGCTTTATGCTTGATATACTTGTATTTTGCTCGACAAAGACTTTTTATAGAAGTATAGAGATGTGTTATTCTTAATATCTTAAAAGTCACGAGTTGGAAAAAAACAATTCACAGAAATATGTGACAAATTCTAAGAAAACAGACTGATCCAAAAATATCTGGAACAGTCTGTTCTTGTTTTTATGAATCACATTCACATTCACATTCCTTCTCATCAGTGAGAACCAGTTTATTTCAACTAATACATTCAATGGTTCCTGTTTGTTGGAATTTTTATTTATTTAGGTCAGACATAAGTACATTTTAAAAAAGTATTAAATTCGTCTGCGTTCTTTTTTTGTGATCAATTGTTTATTCAAGTGTTACATTGTATTTACATTTTCACACAGGTTGGCAGCATCACACTTTACTTTTTGTGCCCCTTTTGTTCCCCATATCCCCTTTCCCCTTGTGATGGGCAGAGAAGCTCAAAAATAAATAAATAAATAAGTTAGCAATAATAATAATAATAATAAATAAATAAATAATAACAATAATACATTAAACATTAAAAAGGTTCAAGACATCTAAAACAGAATAAGCAATTAATTGAAGAATAACATAAAGATACATAAATACAATAAACAATAACCCTGTCCAGGTTTATTGTCATGGTGTGGATTTTATTTTGGACTTTAGCTTTATTTTGATATCTGTTCTCTGTGCTTTGTTTTTAGTTTGACTTTGACGTCCTGTTTCCCCTGTCTTGATTGTCTGCCCCGCCCTGATGTGTTTCACCTGTGTCTCTGTCTATAATTACCCTGTGCTCCTCTCCTCTTGTTGCTGGTCCATTGTATTGTCTACTTCTGTTTCGTCATGTTCCTGATTTTGTGCTCCTGGTTCCGTATTTTAGATTTTGAGTTTTGTTTTTACCTTGGACTTTATTTTATTAAATCTTTATTTTGGCATTCTCGCATTTTGAGTCCTCCTCCTTCCCACCTCGTGACATTTATAAAGACTGTAACTAATATTCACAGACGTGAAGCAAAGTAAACGGTTGGGTAAATACAAAGTGCTGATTTCCTCCGTCAGAGACATCCACAGAAACAGAAGTATAACGACTATATGTAAGATTCAGCAATAATATATATCGCACAATACATATAATTATATAACACATGTTCACACATACAGTATTGGCAAAGATATGTAATGTGATTTATAAATCCAGGTCTAATCCAGATCGGACCAGCAGGAGATATTTTCAGTTTTTGCTCCATTAATTTAAGCAGAAGTTCCAACTGCATTATATCTATAAAGGACAGGAGCCATTCCCTTGTGGTCAGAGGCTGCACTGTCTTCCATCGGCAGATTACCAACATTTGAGCAGCTGTGAGGCCAGCTAACAATATTTGGCGTTAATTAATTATAAAATTTAATTTGGAAGTATCACTTAACAAAAGAAGCAGGAGTCATACCCTGGAGTGCAGGGTACGACTCCTTCCATGATGTCTGAAAACATATTCGTAACATTTTCCTCTGGACATTGCCATGCCATATGCAGAAAAGTACCAATTGTTCCATCTGGACAGAAATCACAGGATTGATTGTCTTTTAATTTCATTAGGTGTAGTCTCCTCGGAGAATCATTTTATACTGGATCATTTGGTGATTGGGATTTCTGGATGAAAGTGAAATATTCGACCAAATGTGATTCCAATCCCAATCTAAGTGGTCCCTCAGTTCTGTTTCCAAAGCTGTTCAATAGGCAATATCTTTTGTGAAGAACAAACTAATAGTGTGTACATGTCCGAAGCGGTGCCAGTGGTTCTTTCTTTGCTCAAGGTGTGGAGAGGATGATTTTTTAGCATGCATCCCCACGGACCGTATGAGAACACACAGAACTTCACAACTGTAAGTAAAAGAAGAAAGACGAACCAGGTAAATTGTAACACTTTAGTAAGTCATAAAACTCCCTTAAACCATGCTGTCCTATAATATCCCTTAAATTGTTAACTCCTTTGCGTTCCCATGAGGGGAAAAGAATGGGTTTCTTATCAATCTGTAGAGAGTAATTGTGGAATATTGCTGTTTGAAGGAAAAAATCTTTGTCTTTGCCCATATATTTGTTGACTTATTCCAAACAGACACAAGGTGTACAACAATGGGTCCATATCGATTTGTAATTATTTTTAAAGGCATTTTGGAATGTAAAAGATTGGGCAAGGCATAGGGTTTTATTAATTCTGCTTCAATAGGCATCCATGCTGTCGACTTAGCGGTTTTGAACCATGAAAAGAGGGGTCTTAATACAAAACACCAAGAGAACCACTCAAAGGAAGGCCTACGCCCCCTGATGATTTAAATCTATATGAAGTAGAAGCTTTAATCCTTGGTTTTTTCTGGTTCCATAAATATTTGTTAATGAACGAATTTAGTTTTTTAAAGAAGCCTTGAGGTGGTGCTAAAGGTAGCATTGAACTGATAAAATTAACACGAGGCAATACATTCATTTTAATAACTGATAAACGTGCCTGGAAAGATGTTGGGAGAGAACCCCACTTTTTAAGATCACTTTCTATGGCAAGCATTTGTAGTTGTTTTCAACCAGCCTGTTGAGAGAAGGATTGATAAGAACCCCTAGATATTTCATGCTTGAGACAGTTGGGATGTTACACAGGGATCCGGACATGTTTGTTACACCCAAGGACATAAAAGCAGATTTATCAAAAGATTTAAACGTTTTTAGGATATAAGGTATTGATTCTGAAGGGTTGCTAGTATATATTAAAATATCATCGGCATTCAAAGAGATATAATGAGAAGTGTTATGAACCTTAATTGGTGCAATTTCTTCTCACCGGGCGGCACGGTGGCTGAGTGGATAGCACTCTCGCCTCTCAGCAAGAAGGTCCTGGGTTCGAATCCCGGTCGGACCAGGGCCTTTCTGAGTGGAGTTTGCATGTTCTCCCCGTGTCTGCGTAGGTTTCCTCCGGGTACTCCGGTTTCCCCTACCACTAAAAATATGCCCAATAGTTCAGGCATGCGCCTCCTGTACAGGCGACCCTGCTCCCATCTCTGTGTGGAGTGAGAGACAAATGCCCAAAATTAACAATTGTAAACCGCTTTGAGACTCAGAGCTGCAGTGAAAAGGCGGTATATAAATAAAGATTACTTACTAATAAAATAAAGATTACTTACTTCTGATTGTCTGATTAATTCTGCAATAGGCTCCAGAGATAGACAGAATAAGATAAGGGGCAGCCCTGTCGCGTTGAGTGAGATATAGCAAACCTGGGCGAGCACACATTACCCGTTAACACAAAAGGGTTAGCATACAACGTTTTAACCATTTTTATATAATCTACTGGGAAACCCATATGCTGAAGCACAGCCCACTCCAGCCGGTCAAACGCCTTCTCAGCGTCTAATGAAAGAATTGCATTTTTATTATCAGATGTTGTGGATGAATTAATAATCTGCAGTAACCGTCGGATATTGTCAGAAGCTAGTCTAGATTTAATGAATCCTGTTCGCTGTGGATCAACTCAGTCATATGATGTTCTAATCTAGTAGCTAAAATTTTGGCGAAGATTTTGAGTTCTGTATTGAGAAGGCTGAGTGGCCAGTAGGAGGAGCAATCAGCGGGTGGCTTATTGGCTTTATGTAACAATGAAATAATGGCCACGTTGCTACCATCACTGAAAGACCCCTTTGAGACTGAGTTATTGATCATATCTAATACTAGAGGATCCGTCTGCGTTCTTCTTTGTTTCTTATAATTGTGTCCTTCTCCACAAAAAACATTGACAGGGTCATGGAACCCCGACAATAACAGTGTTCAGAGCAGATTAAAGTAAATATAAAGAAAAGTGAGTCATTTCATTAAGAAATATTTTTCACAAGACGTGGGACACTGAAATCTCCACTTTACAATTGTTATGGCCTTTTTACTCTGACTTTACACACAGTGAGGGAGACAGGGGTTTCCAATAGGAGAACATGCAAACTGTGAAAGCCCACAACATTCTTGCAGTGAATACAAGCTCAAACCACTGGGGTGCCCAAAACCCCCTCTCTAACAACAGAGTCATTTCTCTCTCTAGTCTCTTCCTCTCTGGTCGTCCCTCTTTGGTCTCTCCTTCTGGTCTCTCCTTCTGGTCTCTCTCTGTAGGTCAGTTGTGCTAAGCTAAGAGGAGAAGCTGACTCACCTACAGCTGTGATGCTAATGCTCTGCCAATGCTACGCTAACAGGAGAAGGTGACACCAGTGAATCATTTCTTTGAAAGGAAACTGGTTTGTGCAGCGATTACCAGAAAGTGTAATTAGAACATAAAATACCAAACCGGCTCCATCACAATCGGACATTATTTCAACATCACAACGTGCTTTCAATGGGCGCGGCTCCCACTTTGAGAAGCATTGCATTCAGAGACTCAGTGCACATACTGATGTGTGTCAGAGGTTTATGTCCAGGACACTCCTGCTCTGATCGTGGGAGACGGGACACCAGACTATAAAGCAGGGGTGTCCAAACCATAGACTGTATATATTAACGGACAGAGTCACGCCTATCTCTCCGCCGTTCTAACTAATGGGCCAAACATTTGTGCTCTACTGGAGCTATCCAAAATGGCCGCGAGTGGTCCCGCCTACAAGAAAATTGTGAAAAAACGCATCTGCGCATGTGTCAGCCGGGGCAAGCTCCATTCATTTGAACAAGAGACTTCAAAAATTCACAGCAAGTAAACTAGAGTGGTCCAAAACAATTCACCCCCCTCAGCATTGACACACATGTGGAACAGACGGACGGGCTGTAGATCCAGGACCTAAGCTAGCTACAGAACGTGGACCAGTGGCCGTTGAACGTGGACAGGTCCGGTGCAGGACTGAAGAACTCCCAGGCGGGTCGGGCAGGGCAGTCCGCAGGTGTAGATGGAGGAGGCCAGGTTCAGAGGTCCCGTCATCGTACCATGGAACAGACAATGGGACAACGGGTGAATAGCAATGAACAGACTACAGTCAAAATCCTAATAATGCAGACAGATAAAGTAGGAAGGAGAAGAGGATAGTGCTCAAGATACTTCTCCATACTAGTTATGTGCTCCCTTCTTTTGGTGCCTGTCTCTCCTGGGGCAGTATGGTCTTTCTCTCAGGGCAGGATGATCTCTGTCTTGGGGCAAGACGGTCTCTCTCTGGGGACAGAAAAATTTGTTAATGTAGGACTGAGTGGTAGTCTAACCTGAGGATGCCGGTCAGACCTGGTAGACCCAAGCGTATAGTGAGAGTCTGCGCGTTTTTTGACACCCGAAAAGCGTGCGGTCTGAACGCGCCATAAAGGTTTTATGTATTAGTATTCACACAATTGGACATAACAAAACAGTGTGTGGGAGTGACACTTACATCAAGAGTTTTTCTTATTTCCAATCTAAGAAGATGAGCAAAAACCATGTCTCGAGCTTCCTATTCATGCAGGGTAGTTGTTTGAAAACGAGGATCTAATGTAGTGTGAACAATCGGTTCTACTACAGTTATCTGGACAAACGCACACAACAGACAAGGGATTCGTTTTTTTACTTGTATGTAACATGGAGGAGATGCCTTTCAGCTGCGAAGGAGGCCTGCGCGTACTAATGCAGCCAAAAGCCAAGTCCTGCTTGATGCTCTGAAGGCAGCTTATTTATTTCAGAACAGAAAACCCACACCCTCACACAGAATGGTCCCACAAGATAAAAACATTAACCACTTGTTGGATCTTTCAACATAGTTTTCACAAAACACTCCAGTTGTGGACACTGTGGATAATTATTAGCTTGGTTTCAACACCTCAGTTGTAGATTTCCACAATCCAATGTAGGTCAACCCAAAATATGTCTAGACTGAATATATTCACATTCATTTAAATGATCACCTTACAAATCCACTAACATTTCCCTCCTGATTGTCATTTAATGAATCAACCATATTCTATGTCTAGTAAACCAACTCAATGATGGAACATTAAAGGAATAGTTCACCGTTTTTACATACTGACATATGTTCTTACCTTACCTTAGACTAGTTAATACGTACCTGTCTGGTCTTAGTCCGTGCGCTCTGTCATGCAAACGGAGCAAAAACGGGAGCACAACCGCAACCTCCTCTGTATATTTTGTAGCACCAAAAGGTAGCTCCCACTAGAAGCTACCAAACTCTTCCAAGTGTTCCCTATTAAATGTATATAGTTACGTGACGTGTTACACTGCAAAGTATAGTAACACAGAAATGTAACAGTCGATTTTCTCAGCGGATAAAACGGGTACTATATTGTGAGGCGTAGTAATCTGAGGGGCGCTACGTCCGCGCACTAACTTCTCTCCGGAGACTTCTCTCTCGCTCACTTCCGTCAATAGAAGCAGCGTGACTTGTAATACACACAGTAGCAGCGAGAGAGAAGTCTCCGGAGAGAAGTTAGTGCGCGGACGTAGCGCTCCTAACTTCTCTGCGCACTAACTAAGCTTCTAGCGGGAGCTACCTTTTGGTGCTACAAAATATACAGAGGAGGCTGCGTTTGTGCTCCCGTTTTTGCTCCGTTTGCATGACAGAGCGCACGGACTAAGACCAGACAGGTACGTATTAACTAGTCTAAGGTAAGGTAAGAACATTTGTCAGTATGTAAAAACGGTGAACTATTCCTTTAATAACTCAATGAAATTGATATAAATGTCACAGTATTACATTTGAATCCAAGTTGTGTCGACTCAACTTAGACACCCCTCTTGACCTGTGTCTTATAAAAATCACATTGGTTACAGAAAACACACACAAAAGAACTCAGAAAATTTTTTAGAGATCATTTCATATTTATATGTATTGCTCTCCCATAAACCATAATATCCCCCCTTTTGAGACATTATTTATGGCTCAATAACTGAACATTTTCCCACTTATTCATGTAATTTAATGCAGCATCAAAATGTATAAACTAAACATTTGAAATGTATTAACCCACACATATCATTCATCCTACTGTGTCACTTCATTTTCTAATCTCACCACCACACAAACCAAAAAGCCTATTGTCCAGTAACGCCTGTAGACACGCCTCCACACCCCGATGTCTTCTGCTGCCAGCACCATCATGTCCAGCACAATCATGTCCAGCACCATCATGTCCAGCACCAGTCTGTCCAGCACCATCCTGTCCAGAACCATCATGTCCAGCACCATCATGTCCAGCACCATCATGTCCATCACCATCCTGTCCAGCACCATCCTGTCCAGCACCATCCTGTCCAACACCATCCTGTCCAGAACCATTATGTCCAGCACCATCATGTCCAGCACCATCCTGTCCAGCACCATCCTGTCCAGAATCATCATGTCCAGCACCATCATGTCCAGCACCATCATGTCCAGCACCATCCTGTCCAGCACCATCCTGTCCAGCACCATCCTGTCCAGAACCATTATGTCCAGCACCATCATGTCCAGCACCATCATGTCCAGCACCATCCTGTCCAGCACCAACCTGTCCAGCACCATCCTGTCCAGAACCATCATGTCCAGCACCATCATGTCCAGCACCATCCTGTCCAGCACCATCCTGTCCAGCACCATCCTGTCCAGCACCATCCTGTCCAGCACCATCCTGTCCAGCACCATCCTGTCCAGCACCATCATGTCCAGCACCATCCTGTCCAGCACCATCCTGCGCAGAAGCACTCTGCACCTATGCCCTGACCTCCGTCCTGTTCACTTCAGAACCGGAAACCTCCAGTTCTCAGATCTTTTCACAAAGATGATGTCTTCAGTCAACAGTCTTAATAGGAAATAGTCAGCTGCAAATATGGCTTGACCCCAAAAAAAATCTAACAAAAGGTTTCTCAGTGGTTTACAGTAGTATCAGATGTACTTAAAAACATTAAAAGTTTACCAAGCTTGACTCCAAAAAAGGCCTCATTTTCAAAATGGCAGCCATCAGGTCCTTAAAATGACCGTTTCTCCTTTGTATTTCTCCTACACCAGGAATATTGGTGTCTGATATCTGTTTTGGTCATATGATATTCTAATCAGTATATTTGCATAAAAAATAAGTGATTTCAAGTACAATTATATATTAAAGCAAGTGGTTATAAGCATATGCATGCGAAAAAGAAAGAAAAAGTACAATTTCCCTAAAGTAATTTATTTTTTGCCTTTTGTTTTTTTAAATTTCTTTATTATTTTCTCATTTATACATATTTTCTTCCGTTGTTTCCTCTTATTCAAAGAGCATGTGGGCAGATTTTTGTCATGTTTAGTTTTATATTTGTTGAGCCACTTTAGAATTGAATAAAAGTCCTCTCAAAGTCCGCACCTGACAGACAACATCAGCATATAGATGAGTCTGGCAATGACTACACACTTGGGGTAGGTCATTGATGAAGATAGAAAATAAAAGAGGTCCAAGGGTTGAGCCCTGTGGTACTCCTTTTTCCATGCTAGAGAGACCATTAGAGAAAACCATTAAAAACTACAAACTGTCATCTATTGTGAAGATAAGCATTGAACCAAGAGCATTTCTACTTAGACCTATTGAGTAAAGTTTGTCCAAAAGTAAATAGTGGTCTACTAGATCAAAAGCCTAGGAGAGATCAAGAAAAATGCCACCTGTGTACTGGTTTTTATCAAAAAAAAGGAAAAGGAAGGGACAACATCCTCGGCCTCCAAAACGGAGGCCGAGGCTGAAGATGTTGGGTTGGATACTTCCATCTCCCTGGCTGAAGTCAAAAAGGTGGTTGGCAGCCTCCTTGGTGGCAAGGCTCCAGGAGTGGATGAGATCCGTCCTGACTATCTAAAGCACAGGTGTCAAAGTCAAGGCCCGGGGGCCAGATCCGGCCCGCGAGACCATTTCCAGTGGCCCCTGAGATGATTTTAAATTATTATATTAAATAGCAGCATTGACGGTATTAGGCGACAATGGCATGTTATCCATTACTAATTTTCTCAAGAATACCATAAAATTTAATTCCTTAAGAAATGTTAAGCCAACATGTAATTAGAAGTTAGTTGTTATGCTATGTTTTTACATTTCAAGGAGGATTTCCCAATTTGTTAGTAAAAAAAACGCCCTCTCCACTTTTTGAACAAAACTCTCTGGTCTTATTTGACGAGCACGAATCACCAGAATGATTGACAGTTGGGAGGACCAATAGTCTGATGATCCACCCGGAAGTAGAAAATCTTCACATTAACCTTCAATATTTGGTCCAGTTTTGGTCCAGTCCACAGGAACTGAACTAAATCTAATCAGAAAAGAATATCCAGTCTAACTAATGTGAAACAAGTCATTTATATAGATGCCTTCATATTATAAAAGTATAAAAAATGAAACCCACTTCTTCTTTTGGCCCCTGAACGGCCCTTTAATTTTTTTTTCGGCCCTCAACCAAAATAAGTTTGACACCACTGATCTAAAGTCTCTGGATGTTGTAGGACTGTCTTGGCTGACACTTCTCTGCAACATCGCGTGGCGCTCGGGGGCGGTACCAATAGAGTTGCCGACAGGGGTGGTGGTCCCTCTCTACAAAAAGGGGGACCGGACTGGATGGTGTATTCCAATTATTGTGGGATCACACTCATCAGCCTCCCCTGTAAGGTCTACTCCAAGGTACTGGAGAGGAGACTTCGACCGATGGTTGAATCTCGGATTCAGGAGGAGCAGTGTGGTTTTCGCCGCGGAACACTTGACCAGCTCTATACTCTCCATCGGATACTCGAGGGTTCAGAGTTCGCCCAACCAGTCCAACTCTGCTTTGTGGATTTGGACAAGGCGTTCGACCGTGTTCCCCGGGGTGTCCTTTGGGGGGTTGTCCGGGAGTACGGGGTCCGGGGTCCTCTGCTGAGGGCCATCTGGTCCCTGTATGACCAGAGCCAGAGCTGTGTTTGCATTGCCGGCAGTAAGTCAGACCTGTTCCCGGTGCATGTTGGCCTCCGCCAAGGTTGCCCTTTGTCACCAGTTCTGTTCACTGTGTTTATGGACAGAATTTCTAGGCGCAGCCAGGGGTCGGAGGGGGACGGTTTGCAGCCGAGTGTGAAGCGGCTGGGATGAGAATCAGCACCTCCATATCCGAGGCCATGGTGCTCGACCGGAAAAAGGTGCCTTGCAATCTCCAAGTGGATGGAGGGGTCCTTCCTCAAGTGGAGGAGTTCAGGTATCTCGGGGTCTTGTTCACGAGTGAGGGAAGGATGGAGCGTGAGATTGACAGGTGGATCGGTGCAGCGTGCGCAGTGATGCGGTCGCTGTATCGGACCGTTGTGGTAAAGAGGGAGCTGAGCCGAAAGGCAAAGCTCTCAATTTACCGGTCAATCTCCATTCCCTCCCTCACCTCTGGTCATGAGTTTTTGGTAATGACCGAAAGAACGAGATCGCGGATACAAGCGGTCAAAATGAGCTTCCTCCGCAGAGTGGCTGGGCGCTCCCTTAGAGATAGGATGAGGAGCTCAGTCACATGGGAGGAGCCGCTGCTTCTCCACATCAAGAGAAACCAGTTAAGGTGGCTCGGGCATCTGTTCCGGATGCCTCCTGGACGCCTCCCTGGGGAGGTGTTCCAGGCACGTCCCAACACGAGGAGGCCCCGGGGAAGATTCAGGACACGCTGGAGGGACTATGTCTCTCAGCTGGCCTGGGAACGCCTTGGTGTCCCCCCTGACGAGCAGGAGGAAGTGTGTGTGGATAGGGAAGTCTGGACGTCTCTGCTTAGACTGCTGCCCCCGTGACCCGGCAACGGATGAAGCGGACAAAAATGGATGGATGGACTGGAAAACATCATTTGTAAATTTAAGTAGTGCAGTAGTAGTTGAGTAGCCAGACTGGAAGCCTGACTGATGGGGAGATAAGATGTTAAAGTTATTAAGATAGTTGTGCAGTTGGCGGAAAATGATCTTTTCCAATATTTTGGTGACAGTGCATATAATAGAGATGGGCCGATAGTTACTTACATCAGAGTGGTCTCCGCCTTTAAAGATGGGAGTAGCCCTTGCAGTTTCCCAGATGAGAGGGACAGAGGGACACGAACTTAGTGACAGCTTAAACAGGTCGGTTAGTGGATAGATGAGCACACTGGATCCCAATAAAAGGTATTATACTTCTAAGCCGTCTGGACCAGCCGCACTGTTAGTTTTAAGATCGTTTATAGCTTGTATTGCATCCAAATGTGAAATCTGATTTTTTTTTAAATGATGTCTCAGGAACAACGTGGATTAGTGGATTAGGTAAGTATGGATGACCTGTGTAGTACACAGCTAAGTAAGTAACTTACTTAGTATTTAGGAGGAGAAAAGCATTCAGAGATTAAGTAGAGATCAGCAATTGTAGTAGTATTAACAGTAACATGATTGGTTGGATTTCTTTTGGACCTACCCAGAAGCTGGTCCAGGTGTTTCCAAAATTGTTTAGGATTATTGTAGTTCAGACCAAGGGCTTCCTTCTAGTAATTGGACTTGGCATTCCTAGTTTGGGTTTTGGATTGATTCCTGAGTTGTCTATAGATCTCCCAGTCGTTAGGGTCCTTAGACTCTCCGTATTTAGTCCAAGCTTGGTCTCAACGTTTAAAAAGATTAATTAAGTCAGAGCTAGTCCATGGAAGATGCCGTCCTTTTACGCAAATAGTTTAAAATGGGGCATGTCAATTAATTCCCCCAAAGAGAAAACCACAAAATCATGTATTCCATAAGTATGTAAGTATGTAGACCCAGAAAACATGTGGTTAGACACCAAGATTACCTGGCTAGGTCAAATAATGAACGAATTAGGATAAGTTAAGGGCTTCCTGCCCATCTTGGACGCCATCTTGAAAATTATTCTTTTCTAGTGGTCAAACTAGTTATTAAGGACACCTAATACCACAAAAAACATCTGAGAAACCTTTTGTTAGAATTTTTTTGGGGTTAGGTCGTTTTTTTTATATATGCAGCCGCCTAAAAGGCAGAAATGCATTTGCCTGGGTAGCGTCTGTAGCATAGACTGTAAATATTGACGGCGTAGTCAAGCCTATCTCCGCCGTTCAAACTAATGGGCCAAAAACAGTGCTCTACTGGAGCTATCCAAAATGGCCGCGAGTGGTCCCGCCCACAAGAAAATTGTGAAAAAACCATAGACTGTATATATTAATGGACAGAGTCACGCCTATCTCTGCCGTTCTAACTAATGGGCCAAAAAATGTGCTCTACTGGAGCAATCCAAAATGGCCGCCAGTGGTCCCTCCCACATGAAAATTGTGAAAAAACGCATCTGCGCATGCGTCAGCCAGTGCAACTCCATTCATTCACGAGAGACTTCAAAAATTCACAGCAAGTAAACTGGAGTGGTCCAAAAAAATCCACCCCCCTCAGCATTGACACACATGTGGAACAGAGCTTTGGGCCAAGAGCCAACTTTTTGTCCATCCTGTAAAGACGTTTTTGAGAGGTCTGCCAATGCTATATGTTAGCATTGGCTAATTCTACTTCTGGGTCCACCCCCATCGGCCCGGGGTGGTATTGCAGCATGTCAGCGCACGTCATTTTGGCCACTTTTGAGCTGGGACCCGCACCCACTGGAAAAAACGTATCTGCGCATGCGTAAGCTGCGCGAGCTCCATTCATTTGAACGAGAGACTTTAAAAATTCACAGCAACTAAACCAGAGTGGTCCAAAAAAATTCAACCCCCTCAGCATTGACACACATGTGGAACAGAGCTTTGAGCCAAGAGCCAACTTTTGGACTATCCTGTAAAGACGTTTTTGAGAGGTAAGAAGATGCTATATGTTAGCATTGGCTAATTCTTATTCCGGGTCCACCCCAAGCCCCGGCGATCCAAGATGGCACCCTATTCAAATGAATGGTTGTGCTCAGTGGCGCTTTGTGGCGGCATGGGTGCTAAAAGATTAGCGGAAGTCCCCTGGAACTCGCAAAGAACTATGGGAAACTCGCCTGTATTTGGGCATCGTCTGGTCCTCCTGGTTCTGCGCAGTGGATGATCTCCCATGATGCGTTGCGTCAAACACGCGTGTGTGGGTCTCACACCGGGTCTCACGCACGTGCACAGAGGGGCTCGGCCGCGCTCTGACCAATCAGAGCAGTTCATCAGAGCGGGAGTTAGAGCGAGACCCAGACGAGCAGAGTTCGTGGCACTAAAGTGTGGATTTAAGGAAAACCGAAGGGAAAAAAGTTCAGGATGACAAGGGACACTAAAATCCCTACTTAATCCGATATTTCTGAAAGCTGTAGGTTCTATGTCAGCTGAGGTCGAGCTCATTTAATTTACATTGAGTTCAATGGGACTTTTTTCCGGGTAGCCCACGTGAATTTAGTTTGCAGTCCCATGGGCGCCCCCTGTGCCCGTGGGTGGGACAGCTGTAAGCTAGTAATACCCTATCCAGTTATTATTATAGATCCATGATGGTTGCATCTGACGTCACGCAGCAGCGCGAAAGTCCTCCGAGGGACAAGAAGTAAATCTCCCCATTTAGAACTAGGTAAAAATTCTCCGATTCCGAGTCAAAATGCTCTTTTTCTGTGGCGTGTCCAGTTGTGGCAACTGCTCATATCAAGTGGGGACCTTACGGAGTCTCTATTTGCCTAAAATGTATTTGTCTAACGGGTGTCGATTTTTAGGAAAATGCCTAACAAGGAAAGGAATAAATGCGTTAGCACTAGCATTAGCCTGCATAGCATCCGCGGCCGTAGACACAGCTGACAGTCTTTACTTCACTGACTTTCATAGATACAATGCAGTATATTTGTGTGGTATATGGTTATGCCAACAGAGAGAAAGAACTGTTAAATATTTTTTTAATGCCAAACTAACATGTAAAAAAACGTGTAACAAAGCTAAAGGCAATATTACTATCTTAAGTCTTCTCACATAATCTAGCTAGTCATTGTGTTATGAGAGTCATTGTTCATCATTATTCCCACGACTCTGAGGACCAGGGTAATGTCTGAAGTTGTATCCGAGTTCTGTGCCCCCAGGACGGCTGCGACCATTGCAGCCCCCGCTGTTAGCTTACCGCTACGGAGCGCCCCCCTAGAGAATAAGTCAGAACTTTTTAACGTTTAAAGCTCAACAAATCACCGAAATGACAATAAAGAGTAATATTTATCGCCTCAAATGTTGTCGAAAGTATCATTTTTGCCCTACTTAGTATATTTGTGGGCGGCAGTAGCTCAGTTGGTAGAGCTTTGGCCTTTGAGCCAGAAGGTCGTGGGTTCAAGCCCCGCTCAAGACTTTCGCCATCGACTCCCACTGTCTGCTGTCGTTGTGTCCTTGGCAAGACACTTAACCTCTGGGAACATCAGCCACAGTGGGGCGGCTGCGGCTGTAAAGTGCCAAACTGCCGTTGTGTCCTTAGGCAAGACACTTCACCCCCATTGCCTAGAATGAGTCTGGTGTGTGTATGAATGGTTGGTGGTGGTCGGAGGGGCCGATGGCACATACTGGTTGCCTCGCTTCTGTCAGTGTGCCCCAGGGCAGCTGTGGCTACAGCAGTAGTTTATCACCACCGTGTTTGGAGTGAATGAATAATGACACATGTGAAGCGTCTTTGAGTGTCCAGAAAAGCGCTATATAAAACCGATGCATTATTATTATTATTATTATATTATTGATCAATCAATCAATCAATCAAAGTTTATTTGTATAGCACTTTACAACAACACCAGGAGGACCAAAGTGCTTCACAGACAGATTAAAACAATTTAAAACACAAAATGAAAACAACCAAGACACAATTCAGTGTGCCCTAAGTATTAAAAGCTAGTTTAAAAAGATGAGTCTTTAATCTGGACTTAAAAAGGGACAGGTCCGTGAGAACACGCAGACTGAGTGGCAAGCTGTTCCACAGTTTAGGCGCTGCAACCCTGAAGGAACGTTCGCCCCACTGTTTGTAGTGGGACCTGGGCACATCCAGAACCATTTGATTGGCAGACCGGAGAGCTCTGCTGGGGCGATGTACGGTCAACAACTCAGTTAAATATAACGGAGCGAGACCATGAAGAGCTTTAAAAACAAGCATTAACATTTTAAAATCAATCCGAAAACGGACCGGGAGCCAGTGCAGGGAGGAGAGGACAGGAGTGATGTGGCTGTATCTAGATGAACCGGTGAGAAGACGGGCTGCTGCATTCTGCACCAACTGTAACCGGTTGAGTGACGACTGTGGGAGGCCAGAGTAGAGAGCGTTGCAATAGTCCAACCGAGAGCTGATAAATGCGTGCGTTGCCTTCTCGAGGTCTTGGCGTGAGAGAAAGGGCTTCACCTTGGTCAAAAGGCGCAGCTGGAAAAAGCTGGCTTTGACAACAGCATGTATTTGTTGTTTAAAGTTCAGTTCCCGGTCAAAAACAACTCCCAGGTTCCTGACGGCATCACGGACTGGACCCACGACCCTGGACTGAAACTGAGGAACATCCCCGGAGCCAAAAATAATGAATTCGGATTTTGTTTCATTGAGGTGGAGGAAATTCTGCGTGAGCCATTGTTTAATGTCCGAAAGGCAGTGGTGAAGGGAGTCAAGGGCAGTGGCAGTGTTAGGGAGCACTGGTAAATAAACCTGGACATCGTCAGCATAAAGATGGAATGATAAATTATGTCTGGCAATGATGGACCCGAGCGGCAGCATGTAAAGTGAGAACAGGACCGGGCCAAGGATGGAACCCTGTGGCACCCCAGATGACAGCGGGGTGGAGGAGGAGGAATAGTCATCGACCATCACAACAAAGCTCCGGTCAGTCAGGTAGGACCTGAACCACTGCAGGACCGTGCCCTGAACACCAACATGCTCCGCCAGCCGGGAGAGGAGAACTGAGTGGTCCACGGTGTCAAACGCCGCAGTCAGGTCCAGCATCATCAAAAGCACTGGCTGCTTCGAATCCAAAGACAGCAGAATGTCGTTGTGCACTTTAAGAAGAGCTGACTCCGTGCTGTGACGCGATCTGAAGCCTGATTGAAATTTCTCCAAAATAGAATTATTTTCCAAAAAGGTCTGCAACTGAATGAAGATTAGTTTCTCTAAAACCTTAGACAAAAATGGCAGGTGAGAGACAGGTCGAAAATTTGACAGAATAGCAGGATCTAGATTAGGTTTTTTTAACAGTGGCCTAACCACAGCATGCTTGAAGGCTGCAGGAACAGATCCAGTGCTAAGGCAGCTATTAAACAAAGCAAGAAGGTATGGGCCCACAGTGTCAAAAGCATGTTTGAGAACCTTAGATGGAACAATATCCAGAGGACAACTTGTGGGTCTCATCCCCCGGACCACCTCAGAGAGGAGAGTCAGTGTCACAGGCTCAAATTCTTCGAGAACAGCAGGGGGCAGTGGAGGAGTATAAACAACAGTAGAGTGAGCATTACAGCCAATGCCCATCCTCACTGATGCCACTTTATCCACAAAATGCTTCAGGAATCCATCACATGTAGACTCAGAAACATTCTTTAGCACACTGCCAGGTGGACTAATCACAGACTGTATTGAGTTAAAAAGCACCCTAGGGTTGCTAGAGCTGGAGGAGACAATATTTGATAGATATTGGCATTTAGATCAGAACTATCGTCTCAGACTTGGTTCCTGCCCTTTTTTGAACTCCCTCGACACAAGATGGCAGCCACCGTGGACAGTCGAGGTTGCCAGTGC
Organism: Knipowitschia caucasica; assembly: GCA_964034765.1. Taxonomy (NCBI): domain Eukaryota; kingdom Metazoa; phylum Chordata; class Actinopteri; order Gobiiformes; family Gobiidae; genus Knipowitschia; species Knipowitschia caucasica. The sequence continues at coordinate 32,444,642 of OZ035840.1, forward strand.
CCAGACATATTTGGTCATTTCTAAAATAAACTTTTCATCACTATTTTTTAAATTGAACAAGTGGGCGGAGCCTAAACATATATAAGAGGCTACACAAACTGTGCCTTCAGTCTGTATACATAGTTCCTACATGACGTCACTACATACGGGGATTTGCCGACCCGGCGCCATTTGTGTTGGCATTCTGTGGGCAAAACAATAGAAAAAGAAGCTGAAACGTGTTAATGTCGTGATAAAGTTGAAAATGGTCATCTCCTGCTGGGTCAATGGATGTTCAAATCGTGCCGGAGGTTCCGTTAAACTTGGATTTTACAGTATACCCATCATTAGACTTCATGAATGTGAGAAGACTAAGCTTTTGTCAGAACAACCACGGAGGTTATGGCTTGCGAAGATAAACAGGCAAGAAACTCCCTCAAAACACGCAAGAATATGCTCGGAGCACTTTGTGTCAGGTGCGTATCGTATCTCATAATGTGTTGACAGACGTAATTTACTCAGTACTAACTTGTGTATGCTGATATCTGGTAACTTGAGAGTTTCATTATTTAGATTACTTCATTATGAGGAGGATCGGTGTCGCGTCCGAGGTTCTCGAGGGCAACGTAAATGTATTAAATAGATAATAATAGTTCTATGGTGGGCTAAAACAATGTTCACAAACAGCATTGCTTCTGTAAAAAGATCTGTGTCATAAAATAAACTGCTCTTTACGCCTGGAAAAATCAGTTGCCCACCATTCACCAAAACATACGGTCAAAAACGCGGAAATAAACAATAACAGCAATCCAGAGTGTCCGTGTGGCATTAGCATTAATTAAATTAATTGTTAATATAATTAAAATAATTAAATGGAGCTCCAACTGGTATTAAATCTAAAGTTTTTGAGAAATGTTTGCATTGCTTGTTAATTTTTGCTGCATAATTTGATCAAATATGTAAAACATGTCCGTAGCACGTTAAACTGTGGTGCCATTGTATTAATATACAATTATTTGCTCAAAAGTTGCCCTTTTTTTCCAATTTGCGTTTGAATATCTACATTTATTCTCATTCTTCTGTTTAATGGAATGCACAAACACAGCAGCGTGCCATCAAAGATGGCGTCTCCGAGGAGGTCATGTGACATTCATTGGTCTGTGGGAACTATGTATAGTGATCTTGCCTGAGGAAGACACAAGTTGAAACATCGCACACAATAATATTCTACACACTATCACTAAGTAAAGATTCATTTTTTAAATCCTCGGACGCAAGAGGGTCGCCACTGGCCCGGGGACCTCCGCTTGGTCCAGAGTCAGGAAGAGGGCCTGTGCATTACCATGTCCCTCGGGTCATGGTAGTTCTAAAGTTTATCCTACTTGGCCAGTGCCTCGCCCAGTCTCTGGACCACACACTATACACGTACAAGGTAAAGTGCTAACCTAGATCATAGCCCTAACCTTAACCATTCAGGGGGAGCTGCCCTAAAACTTAACCTCAATGGAGGCCATAATATTAACCGCAATGGAGGATAGAAATTGAAACTAAACTAGATCATTTCTAAAATTATTTTTTCCTCACAATTTTTAAATTCTACAGGGTGGGCAGAGCCTAAACATATATTGCTGGGTTGCACGAAAGTCCCAAAATGTTCTTTATCTGTGGCGTGTCCAGTTGTGGCAACTGCTCATATCAAGTGGGGAACTTATGGAGTCTCTATTTTGTTAAAATTTATTTGTCAAACAGGTGTCGATTTTTAGGAAAATGCCTAACAAGGAAAGGAATAAATGCGTTAGTATTAGCATTAGCCTGCATAGCCTCCGCGGCCGTAGACACAGCTGACAGTCTTTACTTCACTGACTTTCATAGATAAAATGCAGTATATCTGTGTGGTATTAGGTTGTACCAACAGAGAGAAAGAATTGTTAAATATTTTTTTAATGCCAAACTAACATGTAAATGTGTGACACATTTTCAAAAAACAAACAAACATGTGTAACAAAGCTAAAGGCAATATTACTATCTTAAGTCTTCTCACATAACCTAGCTAGTCATTGTTCATCGTTATTCCCACGACTCTGAGGACCAGGGTAATGTCTGAAGTTGTATCCGAGTTCTGTGCCCAAGCCCCGGCGATCCAAGATGGCGCCCTATTCAAATGAATGGTTGTGCTCAGTGGCGCTTTGTGACGGCATGGTGGCTGAAAGATTAGCGGAAGTTGCCTGAAACTCGCAAAGATCTATGGGAAACTCGCCTGTATTTGGGCATCGTCTGGTCCTCCCGGTTCTGTGCAGTGGATGATCTCCCATAATGCGTTGCGCCAAACACGCGTGTGTGGGTCTCACACCGGGTCTCACGCACGTGCACAGAGGGGCTCGGCCGCGCTCTGACCAATCAGAGCAGTTCATCAGAGCGGGAGTTAGAGCGAGAGCCAGACGAGCAGAGTTTGTGGCACTAAAGTGTGGATTTAAACAAAACCGAAGGATTTAAGAAGAAAAAAGTTCAGGATGACAAGGGACACTAAAATCCCCACAAAATCCGATCTTTATTAAAGCTGTAGGTTCTCTGTCAGCTGAGGTTGAGCTGTTTAAATATGCATTGAGTTCTATGGGGAAAATTTCTGGGTAGCCCACGTGAATTTAGTCTGGTTCAGTCTGCAGTACCGCGAGAATCCCCTGAGCACATGAGTTATTCAGCTACAAGCTAGTAATACCCTATCCAGTTAATATAATACATCCAAGTCTGTGCCCCCAGGACGGCTGCGTCCATTGCAGCCCCCAGTGTTAGCTTACCGCTACAGAGCTCCCCCTGGAGCATAAGTCAGAACTTTTTGTTGTTTAAAGCTCAACAAATCACCGAAATGACAATAAAGAGTCATATTTATCGCCTCTAATGTTGTTAAAAGTAACATTTGTGCCCTACCTATTATATTATTGATCAGAACTATCGTCTCAGACTTGGTTCCTGTCCTACGGCCCCTTGCCACGCTCCCTTTTGTTGCAACCCAGCAATAAGGGGCCACACAAGCCGTGTGCCTCCAGTCTGTGTGGAGATCTCGCCTGAGGAATACACAAGAGAGGTCAAAACGTCACGCAAATGAATATTCTACATATCACCTCTAGATAAAGAGTCATTTTTTTAACTCCCTGGACACAAGATGGTGGCCACCGCGGTGCCCGGGGACCTCCGCTTGGTCCAGAGTCAGGGAGAGGGCCTGTGAATTACCATGTCCCTTGGGTCATAGTAGTTCTATAGTTTATCCTACTTGGCCAGTAGGGACAGTCCAGAGACTGTGTGGCCCAGTCTCTGGACCACACACTATAAATGGACAAGCTAAAATGCTAACCTAGCTCATAACCCTAACCTTAACCATACAAGGGGAACTGCCCTAAAACTTAACCTCAATGGAGGCCATAATATTGGTTACATCATGGGGCAAATTAATGAACAGCAGGACCTGTGAATTCACCTATGTACATGTTTTTGTAGTAGGGGAAAACGGAGGAAACCTACGCAGACACGAGGAGAACATGCAAACTCCACGCAGAAAGGTCCTACAGTTGGAATTGACCTTCTTGCTGTGAAACACAAGTGCTATCCACTGTGCCACGTGCTGTCCTTAAATGTTGTGTGGTATGGTCCAGAACCTTGTTCAGGTCCAGGTTTCTGTAATTGACAAGTTCAAATGTAATTAGTTAAATGAGTTTTTGTTAGTTGTGTTCACCAGCAACAGACGGTTGAACATCATGCCCTTTAGTCCGTGTGTGTATCTGTTTTTGTCTGTTGCGTCTTTCACTGTTTAAAAGCACAGAAAAACATGCAGCTGACATCCGAACAAACATCACTCAGCCGACTGTTTCCAGCCTGTTTTAAGTCCAGTTTGAAAGAGGAAGCTCCACCTAAGGAGTCTCTGTATTTAAATCTATTATTTTTACTCTGAGATGCGATGTAGACCAGATACACATGAATTTGGCCACTGTTGACTCTTACATAGTTAAACCGAATTACAAAAACCTTGGATTTTAAAGTTGAAGCCTTAATTTCCATGATTATTGCAAAATGAACAAGCTTTTTCAAAAGCTATTGCTCAATTTACTTATGGAAATAATGGCTTTGTGTCAAATCAAAGTTTTGGCCTCGCATCGGCCTTAGTGTGTCTGTATTTACAAAAGTGAAGGACTTTTCCAAACACAGTTGGTGGTCGAATTAGTTGTCAAATGGATGGCCTAATTGAAAGAGTGAAAGTAGTGAGTGGTGCCATGAAAAGCCTCCACAGGCGCTAGACCCAGATGGTCCAGTCCAGTGTGTGTATCTGTGTTGTTGTGTCTGTTAGACTATTCCCTGACAGTCCAAACACAGATCCACACGCATCACAGCCTACACGTAACTGTAGGCTGGGGCGAGAGACATGGCTTCACTTGGACTTACCTTGGACTGACTTGAATGAGGCCTCGTCCCTAATGTGACGTCTTATTGTCTGAACCAGACATGTTCCATCAGTTGCTGCAGAGTGTAGCGGCGAGCTGGGTCTTTCTGCAGACACCGTCTTAGCACGTCCTTTCATTCTGAGCACAAACAAGCAGGAGTCAGGAGGACGTGCTCCTGACTCCTTGAAAAGGAGACAAGTTTCCGTGCGTAAGGAGACATAGTTCAGGCAAGAATGTCTACTTCTTCCTGGGAATCTCCACTTCGGACAGCGTACCACTGCTAGCTTTGCAGCTGCGCCATGATGACTGCCATGACTGCGCCAGAGCTGGGGCAGGAGCTGGGGCCGGCTCCGGATCCTCGCTCAATTCTATTGAAGATATTAAAAAACAGTTATAAACAGTAGTGTGTCATTCATGTTCCTGCTTTTATTGTATAGTATTATGACTGTATTCATGCATGTAGTGCAGACATGGGCAAACTTTTGGAACATTGGCCACATTGGAAATTAAGTCCGGATCTCTACAGCCGTCTGATATTTCAATGTTTTTCTAAGGCTTCATTTTAAAACATAAATGGTTTATATGAAAAAAATAGCTCTGCACACAGCACAGAGGGGTATTGTATGATATTTAAACTGAAATTACCCCACTGTGGGATGAATAAATGTTCTTAATCCTAATCTCTCTTGATCTTAATCTTAATCTATATAAATTGAGGCGAGCTCAGGGGCCTGATAGAAGCATCCAAAGGGCCGCATTTGGCCCACGGGCCGGGGTTTGCCCACCACTGATGTAGTGTGTAAGTATTTTATGTGTTGATTGTTATAGATTTTTGCATATTTTCTGGTTTCAGCTTCATAGTTGGACATGTTAAGGCGTCATATGTTTGTTAGTGAATAACCACAGGAAGAACAGTATGTTCATGCTATTGTTCCTAAATGAGTCCTGATCTGGACAGTACTTTAACTGGTTCCTGTTTTAGAGAGGGACAGAGTGGTTTAGTGCTGCTGTCTGTGAACTGGCTCTAATTGTGATGGACATTAGTGTGTGTATGGGCCTTGTGGACCAGAGGGGTACACAACTAGAAGAGCACTGACCAGAGTCGTGGCTGTATCCTCTGAGATAACTCACTCGATCCAGGGGGGGGGGCTGCTGCTGCTAGATTTGCAGCTGACCCACGATGATGATGGACCTGGGGCCGGTTTCTCAATCATTTCTATTGAAGATAACAGAACACAGTCATCAAACAGGAATGTGTTATTCATGTTGTATGTGGGTTTGTTTTGTCTAGTATGCAGAAACAGTCCTTGTCACATTCAGTCAATAGAACAGTGAGAGTATTTCCAGTCGCTCATGGGGACTAACTCAGAACAACACAAATAGCAAGTGAGGGGCTCTCACCTGACTGTGTTGAAGGCGTTGCCTCTTCAGGTTCAGCCTCAGCCTGGTCCTGAATCTCAGTGGTTTCCTCCGTAAAACACAGGTCTGATTACAGGTCTATACACAAAATTATACTCACATACTACACACTTTAGAGTTTTCATGACCCATGAGTAAAGTGCAATGCACCAGTTTCTCCTTAAGGACTGATCTTTGGGTTTGCTCACTCACAGGTGCACTGATAAATAAGATGAATTATAATGTTAGTGTAGCAGTGCGGTCTACTGTCCACCTGTTTTTATTTATTTAAATAGCAGAGGTGAGCAGCGTATAAAAAGGGCTGACGTTGTTGGACCCACCCTCGCTCACCTCTGACGTCAGCAAGCATGGCAGCGCGCTGTGCTGCAGGTACTGCCTCTCTCCAAACTACTGGATCATGCGCTCGCGTGTAGTTTGGCGCATCAATCTGTACTGGTGCAAACATGCTTTCATATACGGTAAGCCACCAAACGTGATGTTGTTTGCGCGCACCTTGTATTGTGTACAAACAGCCATTATTATTTCAGATCAGATTCATTTATTTGCCATTTGCAGTAAAACCACATTGGAAAACTGTGCAAGACTACCCCGGTGTGCACCAGACAGAGAAGACGACACACACCAGAGCTCTTGCCACGGCGCCATCTTTACGGCGCCATGCGACAAACAGTAGAATAAACAGCAGAGAGCAATAACATACAGTTTCACAGACAGTTGGATAGACACATTTGTGCTTTGTATAAAGCAGGGATTTTTTCTCGGGATGAAGCACCTCCTACAGCTGGCCCAATGTGGCCGTCAGAGGGGGGCGGGGTCAGGGAGGGGGTGAGTCGGAAACACAGTGAGGAGTGGAAGGGAGGGAGGGAGCAAGATGGATAGGTAGAGGGAGGCGGGGGTAGGGGATCCAAGCTGGAGACTGAAATAGTGTGAGTTGTTGTAGATGGGACCTTTGTTATTATGGCCTTGGCCCGAGGAATGTGAGATAAGAGTGGAGAGAAGGCACAGGAGGAGAAAACACATCGCCTCAGGGGGACAATATTAAATGCAATGTAGCAGTCAAAAGCAGGCAGATATTCTATTAAATCCAATTAAACCGAATTACGGCGCCCTCAGACCTCCGTACACGGGCAAATCCAAGCCGGGTCAGAGAGTTCAAGCCTGACACACAATGTCATTCAATCTCAACTCCAGAGTTTTATGTCCATCGAGTGAACGAGCTGCGAGGTCTTTTATCAACTGTTCCACCAACACCACTCTCCGTTGTCCAGACACGGCACTCTCAACCACGACGCGGCTAAGCTCCTTGTACATCCCATCAATTTTGTCGGCCAGCAGGTCGTGAATCTTGCGAACTGCCATGCCTCCGAATTTGTGGTAGAAGAGGATCGCTCCAAACCCAAACAGGAGGATTCCCACCACCAAAATGCCAAAGATATATACGTCTTCCGAATCTTCAATGGACAGGGTCGACAGACAGAGGGGCTGAAACTTGTTCCAGCTGTCAAGAGTATACCCCGCTGGTGAAGTCCCGTCCGGGCACACGGGCTCTCCAGACCCACGCTTACGTGTTGAAAAGATAGAATCAATTGCGTTGAGGGACCAGTTAATCATTTCCATTCTTGTTAAAGTTGTCTGTGGCAAAACTCCAGGGAAAAGACAAAAACAGGAGATAGCAAGCAGTCAGAAGCAGGAGCGGTCTGAGACACGTCTTTGCTCGACGGAGGCGGAAGTGAAAATGTCTCTTTTAACCCCCACAGACTCCCTCTGTGAGGATTTTGTAGTCCACTTCACGGGGAAGATAAACACAATCAGATGTAACATTTTATCCAACCGCACTACTGTTTTTAACACATCTGATTGTTTGTCTTCACCAGAGGAAACACTGGACAGTTTTGTCCTGGTTGATGCTGAGATGCTTGATAAAGTTTTCCATTCTCCATTTTTTAAGTCATTTTATGAATCTTTTAGAGAGGAGCTTTTAAACCTGATGAATTGCTCTCTTCAGACTGGGGTCTTTCCTGCAGCCTTCAAAGCGGCTGTGGTTAGACCCCTTCTGAAGAAGAGCAATTTGGATTTTAATGATTTTAACAACTACAGACCAGTATCCAACTTACCATTTTAGGCAACATTTTAGAAAAACTTGTTTTTACCAGCTCAATGCCTTTTTAGATCAGCAGCAAATTTTAGAGAAATTCCAATCAGGATTTAGGGTGAACCACAGCACAGAGACTGCTCTTTTAAAGATTTTAAATTATTTTAGACTAAGTTATGATTCTAAAAAGGTGACTGTGTTGGTTCTACTGGATCTTAGCGCTGCCTTCGACACAGTAGACCACACAATTCTTTTATCACGCCTACAACACCTTGGCCTCTCTGGTGCTGTCCACAAATGGTTCACTTCTTATTTAACAGACAGATCCTTCATGGTAAGTTTGGATACCTGCTCCTCTCAGGTCCATAAAATCACATGTGGTGTGCCCCAGGGTTCCATTTTAGGTCCAGTCCTTTTTAACCTGTACATGCTCCCTCTTGGCGGTGTCATCAGGAGACATGGAATTAACTTCCACAGTTATGCAGATGATACTCAGCTGTACATCTCCATGTCTCTGATGATACACAGCTGTACATCTCCATGTCTCTGATGACACCAGGCCAATGGATGCTCTTTTTAACTGCATTTTAGACCTGAAATCCTGGATGGCAGAAAACTTTCTCCAGCTCAACCAGGACAAAACTGAGGTTTTAGTCATCGGTCCTGAGGCCCAGAGAAAGAAACTTTTACCGAAACTCCAATCACACTCTTTTAATCCATCATCACAAGTGAAAAACCTGGGCGTAATCTTTGACTCTGAGCTGACTTTTATTCCTCACATCAAGAACATCACAAAAATAGGTTTTTATCATTTAAAGAACATCGCCAGAGTCCGCCCCATTCTCTCTCGGGCCAACACTGAGACGCTGATGCTTTTATCACCAGTCGCATTGACTACTGTAATGCCCTGCTCTCTGGTCTTCCCAAAAAGAACATTTCAGGTTTACAATTACTCCAAAACTCGGCCGCACGTGTCCTGACTAAGACCAGGGGGCGGGACCACATTACACCGGTTTTAAAATCGCTGCATTGGCTCCCCGTGTGTTTCAGGATCGATTTTAAGGTCCTATTAATGGTTTTTAAATGTCCTAATGGTCTTGGGCCTTCTTATCTTTCAGATTTACTTTTATCCTATGAACCTTCCCGGCCCCTGTGCTCCTCCGGCAGCAGACTCCTAACCATCCCCAAAGTCAGGACACACACTCACGGCGAGGCATCTTTCCAGCACTACGGCCCCCGTCTCTGGAACAGTCAGAGGAGGAGCTCAGGGCCGCAGAGAACATTCATATTTTTAAAAGCAGGCTCAAGACACACCTTTTTAGATTAGCTTTTGATTAGTTTTTACTATTTCATTTTATATATTCTATTTATCTTCTATTATTTATTATATTGCTATTGCTTTTATTCATGTATTATGTGATAGATCTTTTTAGTTTCACATTTTAGTATTTTACTTATTGTATTGTTATTGTATTATTTTTAGTGTACCCAGTGTTTCCTCTGGAGGAGCCCTCTGCACTGAGCAGTGGTCGGTGCGGCTGTGGGGGTCGGACTCTTGGACCTGGTGGGGGCCTGGGGTCTCGGTTTCATGTCTCCTCTGGGTCCTGTGTCGTCCCCTGTGGCTACGGGCGGCTCTCTGCTCCTGGTGCAGACGGCTCCTTGGATGACGCTTTTTCAGCTGGTTGCATCTGAACCCTGCCAAGTCTCTCATCATGGTTTTATTGTTTTACTGGTGTGTGTGTGTGAGTGTGAGTGCGTGTGTATGAGTGTTCATGAGAGCGTGTGTGTTTTTGTGTGTGTGTGTTTCTCTGTGGTTTGGGGTGGGTCGGTTGGGTGGTCTGGGGGAGGAGTCTTGGGTCGGCGGGATTGTTTTTATCCAAACTGTAGAGCACTTTGTGTTGCATCTTTTGTATGAAAAGCGCTTTATAAATAACATTTGATTGATTGATTGATAAATAATACTACTACTACTACTCTTATAGTGCCAGCCTTTCTCTTTACAAATGTTGTTGTATTTGATGTGTATTTTCTAATGGACTGTACAACTGTAACATTGAGAAAGACATAATATGAATATTACCATTTTTATTGGGCATATTGGGCTGAGTTTACCGTGACGTATGTAATGTGCCCGAGTGAGTGAGGCCTTTAGCCTAGCTTTAGCATGTAGCCTAGCTTTAGCCATCTCCTTTGCCACTGGCGGAGCCCTTTGTCAGCAATGTAACTTGCTGAACATTGCTCTTGCTTCTTCATCTTCTTGAACTTCCTCTCCTCCTTCAACTTCTGATTCTTCTTCTCCTTCTCCTCCTTCTTCTTCTGCACAGGCCTCAGTATCAGTACAATTCTACAAACATGCACAATTTTTACTGTAACACTTTGCAAATGAGCAAAGAGAAGCAACCGGCTGAGAAATGTCCTACTTCAGAGAGAGACCAGAGAGAGAGGCCAGAGAGAGACCAGAGAGAGAGACCAGAGAGAGACCAGAGAGAGGCCAGAGAGAGACCAGAGAGCGAGACCAGAGAGAGGCCAGAGAGAGACCAGAGAGAGAGACCAGAGAGTAACCAGAGAGAGAGACCAGAGAGTAATCAGAGAGAGAGACCAGAGAGAGACCAGAGAGTAACCACAGAGAGTAACCAGAGAGAGAGACCAGAGAGAGACCAGAGAATAACCAGAGAGAGACCAGAGAGAGAGACCAGAGAATAACCAGAGAGAGACCATCTTTTATCTTGCGGATCATAAAGATATTATTTATTCTGGTCTTTACCCGAATAAACAATGTTTTCCATCCATCGACTAATTGAAATATGGACAAACAAAGGAATTGAATATTAAGATACTTTATTAGTTGCCACAGTGGAGAAATGTCAGTGTTGCAACACATGTGACCAAACAGGAGAAAAGAGGAGCACAAAATATTTAGTTATTATAGAAGTTAATATTTAGTCACAGAAAAAAAAAAAAAGTTGTTTTGTGGATTTGTGTGATTCATTTGGATCACAGTGTATTTCTAGTCCATTTTTCATCTGTGTGCGTCATTTGTGGCTCTTATAATATTTGTGTCTAACTGTAAACTGGTGCATTAGTCTTTCTGGATTCAGACGAGGTGAGGAGGTCTCTGCTCTGTCTGTGATTTCGAGACCTCTGCTCTTGGAAATTTCTCCTGTGTGGGATCAATAAAGTCTATCTTATCTTATCTTGATACGAACGAACTGCAGAAGTGTCTTTGGAAAACTGAAAAGTATTAAAAAGATATTTAACTATTTTTGATTGCAAACAACAATGCAATTAAATGTATTTTTGTATAGCCTTAAATCAGCCGTCTCTTATAATTTCCTGCTGGGACTCTGAGGAGCACAGGGACTGGCCTCCTGCTGGGGCTCTGAGGAGCACAGGGACTGGCCTCTTGCTGGGACTCTGAGGAGCACAGGGACTGGCCTCCTGCTGGGACTCTGAGGAGCACAGGGACTGGCCTCCTGCTGGGACTCTGAGGAGCACAGGGACTGGCCTCCTGCTGGGGCTCTGAGGAGCACAGGGACTGGCCTCCTGCTGGTCCCAGAGTCAGGACTAAACATGGAAAAGCAGAGTTTGAGAAAAATGAAATAGTCGTTTGAAATAAGAGGTGGGATTAAATAAGTTTCTACTCTTTCTTTCCCCACTCCTTTGCGTAAATGAAATGATTATGATTATGATTTATCATATGTTCAATTTAACAATATTTATTTAATAGCCTATTGCTTTGACAATGGTGAATGCAAGTGGTGGCAGTGCGTGACGGGCGCTGACGTAAACTCAAACGCTTTAAAATGATGTATCACGTGCCATTGAAACCTATGTTGTTTTTGCTCGAGACGTCAGAAAAAAAAAATCCTCATTTTCTTTCTTTTTTCATTGAGCCTTAATTTATGGAGGACCAAAAATGACTAAAGTATAAATAAATAAATAAATAAATAAATACAGGAATATATTAATAAATACATTCATTTTGGACAATAAAAACTAAATATTTACATTGATGTGTTAAATATTACTATGAAATCAAATAAATATACTTTTATTTAGGTTATTTATCAATATCTACATTTTGTCCTTTATTTATTTATCCATTTATTGCATATATTTATTTATGTATTTCTACATTTCTTCATTTATTTATTTATGTATTTCTACATTTCTTCATTTATTTATTTATGTATTTCTACATTTCTTCATTTATTTATTTATGTATTTATGTGTCGCTACATTTCTTCATTTATCTATTTATGTATTTCTACATTTCTTCATTTATTTATTTATGTATTTCTACATTTCTTCATTTATTTATTTATGTATTTCTGTGTTGCCGTATGCTAATTAGGTGGGCGGTGCTGAACTCAATGATTGGTGGGCAGTAGGGCAACCAGACAGAAGCAAAGTTAAGCCTAGCGTACATCGACAGAGAAACTGGGGACAACTAGTTGCAAGGCGGCTTTTGGCAACTGAGAGGAGATGATGGGAGATGATCAGTTGCCAAAATCGGTCGATGTGAGCGCTCTTACAACTGGAGATGATCAGTCGGTCTCCAGTTTCAGTCAGTTGCCCGTGTTCTACTTTTCGGCAACTAGTTGTCCTCAGTTTTTGAGACATGACCCGATGTGCGCGCTCCATGCGCCGCTCCAACAACGTGTGTGTATTGCGTGTGTTGCGAGCCCGCAACAGTTTATGTCAGAAAACACACTGTAGTTGAGGCCAGTTGCTGTCGATGTACGCGCTGTTATTCCCGAGACTGGTCTGATACTGGGAGTTGCCCGTTTTCGTCAGATTGTCGATGTGTGCGGGGCAGCAACTCATATGCGACGGATATAATCAGTTGCCAGTCTGATGTACGCTAAGCTTTAGCCTTCTCGGTTTGTGAGAGGATGTGAAGCTGCTGCTTGTTGAAGAGCGTCCAGCACAGTTGCATCAAAGTCTACCTCTGGGTCAGCACTGTGATGAACTAAAACATTTAATAGTCTTTCCAGCCGAAAGAGTAGATAGTCCTCAGGTGCATTATGCTCAACATCATTAACATCATTTGCTAATGCTCTTAATTGATGAGCAACGGCTCCTAAAAAACTTACATTCGAAACTGCCATCATACCACACAAAAGTGCACAAAGGATCTCTAGCTAGCTAACAGAGTACCGTAATGTGAGGCAGTAATGATCGTTAATATAATACATCCATGGTAATGATAGAGACCAGAGTTCACGCAATCCTAACCAATCCTGTTCTAGATTGAGTTCAGCACCGCCCACCTAATTAGCAGACAGGAACACAGAAATACATAAATAAATAAATGAAGAACTGTAGAAATACATAAATAAATAAATGAAGAAATGTAGCGACACAGAAATACATAAATAAATAAATGAAGAAATGTAGAAATACATAAATAAATAAATGAAGAAATGTAGAAATACATAAATAAATAAATGAAGAAATGTAGAAATACATAAATAAATAAATGAAGAAATGTAGAAATACATAAATAAATATATGCAATAAATGGATAAATAAATAAAGGAAAAAATGTAGATATTGATAAATAACCTAAATAAAAGTATATTTATTTGATTTCAGAGTAATATTTAGCATATCAATGTAAATATTTAGTTTTTATTGTCCAAAATGAATGTATTTATTAATATATTCCTGTATTTATTTATTTATTTATACTTTAGTCATTTTTGGTCCTCCATATTAATTTGACTCCCTGAACATGCATAAAAGGTTTTCGAAGGTCAAGTTTGTTGTAGAGCCATGAAATTTGGTACACATGTTCCTCAAGTCGAGACATGAAAAAAAATGTATTATGGCTCCGCCCTCTGACAAACAGCAAGTCCATACATTTCACTGCAAAATGGAAAAATGAACAGCAATAGTTTTCATAGTCGGTTGGAAAGCGACTCCTCCTCGGCCGTTTCACCGATTGGCCTCAAAATCGCTCCACATCATCTCAACACATCTACCTACCTGAGATTTTTCATCAGTGACACGTTGTTCGAGCAGCGGAGCGGCAAAATGTGACCTTTTTTTGGCCGTTTTGGACAATATTAAATTTGCTCCCGTTTGCACAAACAAAGTCTGATTTGCACAAAACTTTAATACATTGTTCAACTCCAGGGTTTAGGTCATTTGAAAGTGAAATAAATGAACTTGGCTCATTAGCGCCCTCTACAGATGGTGTCAAAATTTTTAGTATGGGAGGGGTGCGAGGTGAAGTTCGTCGTGTAGCCATGAAATTAGGTACACATGTTCCTCAATTCAAGACATGAAAGAAAAGTTATTATGGCCACACCCTCTGACAAACAGGAAGCCCATAAATTTCATTGCAAAATGAAAAAATGAAAAGCAATAATTTTCATACATGTCGGCTGGAAAGCGACTCCTCCTCGGTCGTTTCACCGATTCGCCTCAAAATTGCTCCACATCATCTCAACACATGTAACATTAAAATGACCTCAGGGATTTTTGATCAGTGATATTGTTCGAGCAGCAGAGCAGCAAACATTGGATTATTTTTTACATTGGCAAATTTGCTCCCGTTTGTACAAACAAAGTCTAATTTGCACAAAACTTGAATCCATAGGGCACTGTCCGGTTTCCGAAATGTGCTAAAAATAGCTCCACTGACTACGCATGCGTGCAACTTTCTGACAAACATTGTGTACGACTCAATACAGTCTATGGTACAACTCCGTAAAGTTCTACTGTGTTCTCCACATGTGCCGAAGGGTCGCTGCGGGGTGTCAAAATGTTGAGGCAGTCTGCTCCTCTAAGTTAACGAGTTACATGAATAACCAAAACTCTAGGTGTTAAAGTTAGTGATATAGTGTTGAGGATAGTATCAAGTATTAGTATATTTTGTATATACCGAAGACTGAATTAACGATACACTGTTTATTTTCTGGGTTCAAAGTATTACACATTTAATCTAAGTGATAAAATCCACTGTATGAATGTATGTTCTGTATATATTTAATTTCTTTTATTTGCCATCAGGTTGCCAAAGTTTTCAAAGAAGAGGAAGCCCCCAACAAAACGGACGTCTCAACAAAAAAAGCCCAGGTTTTCTACCATTGTATTTCTTTCTTTTATCGTCTACGCTCTTGAAATTCTATTTCCTCATGTCTAGGCTGATATTAATACTAAAGTGGTCAGTTCGGTTTAGTCAAAACCATATTAATAAGTAAATGCATTCTTTAAAAATACATAGAAACAACTAGGTTCACCAAAATGGATAAAGCTTAGCTTTTTTATTATAAAATACTTATTCGGTGTAATCCTTGGCTGAAGTTTTCCGCTAATAATAATCTTTTCTTTTTGGCAGGCATGCAGAGACTGATGAAAGTGTTGGTGAGCCTATCTCGGGTAGAAGTGGAACTGAACTCTCACTTGAAGAATCTCCAGGCAAAGTTTGTTGTGCCACTAACTCTGTAGGCATTCAGGCCTGTTGTTCTGTAAAAAGTGGGTCTACACAAGTGGTAACAGACAAAGTAGATGCTGAAGTCCAGACCGCTAGAAGTGAATCAAATCAGCTGTTGTCACTAAGAATAGAACAAAAAATACAACAGAATGATCTGGAGTTACTGAAGACGGAGAAACAAACTCTTCCCTCCTCAAGTTTCAATGTTGAGTGTGAGCGTGAAAATGATGAGATGTGCAATTTCTACACAGAATTAAGTTGGGGTCAATTTTTGGCCTCGTGGACATTTCTTGGTCCAGCACGTGAACAATTGACTCTTTGGAATATGCATGTGAAAAAGGATGTAACTTCACCCTCAACAATGAGAGGCCCAAAAAGGAATTTGAGTCCAATGGATCAGTTGTTTATGACACTTGTACGGCTTCGATTAGGGCTTCTCCAACAGAATCTTGCCTATAGATTCGGCGTCAGTACCTCCTATGTGTCTCGTTGTACAACCACTTGGATCCAATTCCTTTATCATGAGTTTGACAGTCTTCGAGACCAAATGTTTGTAAGTAAGTAAGTAAGTAATCTTTATTTATATACCGCCTTTCACAGACCAGAGTCACAAAGCGGTTTACAATTGTTATTTTTGGGCACTTGTCCTCTCACTCCACACAGAGATGGGAGCGGGGTCGCCGAACAGGAGGCGCATGCCAATCCTATTATACATATTTTTAGTGGTAGGGGAAACCGGAGTACCCGGAGGAAACCTACGCAGACACGGGGAGAACATGCAAAGGCCCTGGTCCGGCCGGGATTCGAACCCAGGACCTTCTTGCTGAGAGGCGAGAGTGCTATCCACTCAGCCACCGTGCCGCCCACGGCAACGGTGCAACTAGAGATATTACCATGGAGAATATGCCCAGGTGTTTTAAAAGGTTCAAGAACTTGAGGGTTATAATTGATGCTACTGAAATATTTGTTCAAAGCCCTACCAATTTCCAACAGCAAGGTAACATGTATTCATCATATAAGGCTAAAACAACATTTAAAGTCTTGATTGGCATTGCACCTCAGGGATCATGTAGCTTTGTTTCTGATACCTTTGAAGGGAGTATCTCTGACAGAGAGTTGACAATTCAATCAGGCTTCTTAGATAAAATAAATCCAGGGGACCTTGTTATGGCAGACCGTGGCTTTACCGTCAAAGATTTATTACAGGAGAAAGGTGCTGATTTAAACATTCACTGCTCATGAGGAATTGGAGACAAAAAGAATTGCAAAGGGTCGAATTCATGTTGAAAGTTTTATTGAGCGACTGAAGAAAAATATTTCAAAAAACAATCCCACTTTCGCTAAAACATGTCTTCTCTCAGATGGTGTTTGTGTGCTGCTGCCTTGTCATCATGAGAGCTTTTCAGTAACTATTGAAACACACTGGTATTAGTTTTCTTGGGACCCTCATTAAAAAGTACTCCGGTGTCAGGTAGTACTTTTGAAAATTAACAAGATCCCCCACCATGGTCAGCCAAAAACCATTGTCAAAAAATATTCTTTGAACATTCAGTCCCTTAGAGGTCCACATGACAAAGTCACAAAATTCCCGCTCTGTAATCCCCATTTGCATCTGGATTTGGTAGAAATATTTCGGAGTCTTCTTCAAAACAAATTGTCCATGCTCATCGATTGTGCAGCAAAAGCTTCTCCGCTGGCTTGTAGTAAGGCTTTCAAATGCATCTTGACCGAGGATTGTATCCTTCATTATGTATGGGCATTTAATCTCTCTGACACCAGCACCATTTGATGGGTCATCTATCAAACCATCAGGACTCGCTGCCAACTGCGGGTACTTGGGCTTGATCCACAAACCTGAAAGTAGAAATTATAAGAAATGTGTACATTTTGTGGTAAATGTTTTGAAATTAGATTTATTTCTCATGTTTCTCATTTGTATTTTTCTTATGCTATTGTAAAATAATTCTGAAACATTTTGTACTGCAATTTCACTTTTTTGTCTACAACTAAAAGACTTAACAAAAGTAAATAACATGCATTGAAAAAATGTGTGGACATTTATTCATTATATTCCTACCTGTGTTTCTGATATTGACTTGACTGTTCTGTTTCTTGTATTCTTGCATTGCTGTAGGTTCATTCTGCCTCCCATACACGATGGCCTTTATCTTCAGCTGGGTGTTGTCAGTCCAGAGTAAGCGCTTTAACAAGTTGAATTGAGAACGACCAGACAGTCTTTCAGCATTGCAGACATCTTTGGGTACAGACGCAGTAATACGCAGATAGGAAAGCTTGGAACCGCTCATCTGAGCCTTGTGTTTTCACTATTTCTGTGACATCTGTCGGATTAACAATGAGACTATTTTGAAATTGTCTACAGTTTTCAATCAAAAATGTGTCATTAGGATTGACCTGGAAGTCCAAATATTTAATAGGGATGAGGATCTCCCACATTGATTTTTCACCATTCGGGGAACTCTTCATATTCTGGAGGACGTTTGTAATCCGTTCTGTTGATAGAGCAGATCTCAAACTTTCAGGTCTAGGATCAAACTTGAGTTTCATCTGGTCCTTTCTTTCTTCGTTTTGCCTCAGTGAGACCAACACTCTCATATTCTGCTTGATGTAAAGCCTTGGGTGCCTTATCCTTCCTTCCTCTGTTCCAGTCACAAGGTTCTGATATGCAAGCAAGTTTATCACTGGTTGTCTTGGTCCAATCCAATATTGCAAACAATGCAGCCACATGATTACATCTTCCTAAAGCAGATGCTTTACAGTTGCACGCAGCCCCTTTTACAAATCCACTGTCTTGGATAAACTTACACAGACCTCGTATGTCTTTTTAGGTGCAAAAGATGACATACATTTGCACTTACAAAAATAAGCATTGTCCTCACTCACACAGTTCATCATTGACTGGACATGACCACTTTTGGAAAAAACCATACCTTTCCTCATTGGCTTCTCAGTTCCAACTTCAAATGAGTCACCAGCATCACTGTCAGATTCACTTTGATGTACAAGGTCAGTGCTCATGAATTTGGGGCTTTCAATTATGTGATAATAAATGTGTCCGTAGTTAAACATTTTTGGTATCTCATTGGAAGGGAACGGGCTCCATCCTGAAGGAGGTAATTGTAAGTGCTGGTAAATGTAATGGACAGCTGTATCAGGTCCATCTGGGCTTGTCTGAAGTTAGCACGAACTTTCTCTTCATACCATTTACCAGTGTTGTGCCAGTTCACAGCTTTTCTGAACTAGTTCAAGTTCAGTTCATACATGCTCAAAGTGAACAGTTCACGTTCAAAGTTCACATTTTTAATTCTGAATATACATTTTTTTTTCACACTACGAGCTAATTATATATATATATATATATATATATATATATATATATATATATATCCTGTACACCCACAGGAGGAGTCTTTTGACTAAAAAACAGAGAAGATTGATATGGTTTTCAATGGGAGCCAAACGGAGTTGTTCCATCTCTGCTCATAAACTACAGACAGTAATGCGCTGCAGTGCGTGTGTCTATACTTTATGTCAAATGTAAACGGTGTAAACTTTGTCGCTAACTCACCCTGTGTTTTGAAGTCAATAATTCCCTTTGACTGACGTATCCAAAGTCGATGCAAGAGCGAGACAAGAGATCTTCACGTTTAACATCTGCATTTAATTATCTTTACAATCAGATACAGAATGTTCAACAAAAGTGCTCCTATTCTAGGCCTGCTCTTCCCCTGTCCGTGCCCTGTCCTGTCTGACCTCAAAAAAAACACACAGGGGCTCATGAGGGAGACTTCCGATGACGTCATCCTTATGCGTCCAAGGGGTGGAGTTTCCGGGTGTGCTGACGTCCCTTGTCCACTGGGAGGCGTCAGAATGCAGTTGGTGAATCTCCCAGTCTGCCTCAAGATTCAGGTTCTGAACTCTTGTCCTCGTCAAAATGTTTATTATTTAAAGTTAATAATTCGCCCTGTTTAAACAGCATTTTATCTTTATGACTCATGTCTGATTATCCTGTGTCCTTGGGGTTTTTCCTGAGTGCACAGAGGTCTTTCTGGCTATGATGTTCAAATGGTCAAATATTAAAATATACAACAGTTCCCCTCTGTTGACCTATATTAAACCAATTTAGGTCACAATCTTTCAATATTCCTTCTGGGTGCCGAGACTGGGGAGCTCGTCCATCATCGCCTTGGTTCTTGGTTCTGGCTCGTTATCTGTGAAGAGTTAATACAGAAAGAATACACACACAACAACATTCGAAACATTCCTTACAAAACTCTTTGATGACCACTGCTGTCATTCTCAGTGGCTCTGTGCCATTTTGTGGGGCTTTGCTCATTTTTCCAAACACATTTTGTTGAACCAGGAAGTGCTGTCACTTCCTTCTCTCAGACCGTTTGGGATAAATGTACATTGTTAATCAAATTGGTATTATCCGTACAGGAGCTAATCTATTTTAGCAGGTTTCTCTGGGGTTAGTCCCTATACAACGGTATTTTGATTCTCTAATCTGTTGCTGACAAATTGACAGCTCTTAAAATTCTCAAAAAATACCTAAATATCTACTTTTGTGCTATACCCAAATACATTAAAATGCTTTTAAATGTTTTTGAATCTCTGTTGTTTCTAATCTATCTCATTAACTTTTGGCATTGTTAACATTCACCTATGTTTGAAACAAGCGAATTTGACAGTATCTAATAAACCTGTGCATAAACTGTAATGAACTTCATCTACCTTTAAAGTAAATACTTTTGGACATAATATGAAGGAAATGGTCCTTTTACCGCTTGATATTAGCCCTGTCTAAAAATAATCTCTATTTTTGAAAGCATCTATCTATTTTATACTCTATTGTGACTCCAAATCTTGGTAGTAGTTTGAGCCAAAGCCTATTCCCAATTTGTGAGTTCTGATTGTAACAATAGCATTGGCAATAGACGATTTTTTATTGGCTGGTTCTTGTTCTGCAAATCATTATTCTATGTATTGTATTTCAGACAATTCCAAAAACAACACAGTCGTTCTCCAATATTAAAGACATACATCTAAATCAAGTTGCCTGAAAGGGATTTTAACTATTTTAAAACGTTTTCCACGATTATAAGGCTATGAAATTAATTATTTAATAAACAAAAGCACATTCATGGCTTCTGTCCGCTGCTTATAACTGTTTAAAGAGTTGTCCCAAACTTAATATGTGTGAATACATCAGCTGTTTGTAATAAACAATAACATTTAACCTGTTCTCCAATGGAGCAGCTCAGAGGCTGCGTCAAGAGCAATGTTATATTTGAGCTATTTTAGATTTAAAATTGTGTTAACGCCTGTCGTTCTATGTCTGCATTTTAATACTACTCTCTATAAACACATCTGCACTAATTCCTACAGATGTGGAAAACAGAAACATCTAAAATCTGACTCCATTTGATTCCTTTTTACTTTAGTTATTAGAACAATTTGACCTTATTGATACTTATTTCCACAATAGAACTATTTTGATTATTCACTAGTCTAACTATTATTACTATTGTTTATTCTGACACCTCTTCTTAGCGACTTTTCAACATATAGCTCCTCGAATCCAATGACATTATAGCTCCAGACTATTTCATTCTATTCTATTATTATCTTAAAGAGTAGATCTGTTTGATGTTATAAGCGCTATTATTTCTCCTTTTGAATTTGCACAACACTAAATTTAGAATGACCCCCTATGGGACAAATATAGAATTTTATTCCATTTTGGCAACTCC
This sequence comes from Knipowitschia caucasica, assembly GCA_964034765.1. Classification (NCBI taxonomy): domain Eukaryota; kingdom Metazoa; phylum Chordata; class Actinopteri; order Gobiiformes; family Gobiidae; genus Knipowitschia; species Knipowitschia caucasica. Next base: position 32,465,777 of record OZ035840.1, read on the forward strand.
GAAAATTACTTAATAATTTTCCCATTTTGCTTTTTTTTAGGCTGCCCTTTTCTATTATGTATTTGGTCTTGTAAATATATGTTTTACACTTCTTTCTAATGATTTAGAAGGTTAAGGACCATGACCACCTATGACAATAACATTACTATACTCCCTCTGTTGGTCGTGGTCCAAAGTATAAAACATGCATCTGTATGTGTGTAGATTACTGTTCCAATCATCTTCAGTTGTTCCTCCCGGATCGTCCTCAATTCATATTGTGGGCTTTGGTGCCAAAGTAGAGGCTCATTTTCCTCATGATCCATACTACCGTGGTATCCCTGAAGCAGGTGCAGTTTATCTTTCATCTGAAAAACAAACATTAGAACACAAGAAACGCCCACTTTCCTCTCTTCGCATTGTGCAGCCTGTCAATCAATCCAATTGGGCAAAACATAACTACATTGACAGACGGTGTGTGGCATCAGGGCAGAGGCTGTAGCCAAATACAGACTTAACAATATGTATGTTTCTAATTTTATACTCCCCTAAATGTGAATTACAAACCAAAGGTGTCCTCCGCCCAACGACAGCTCACTGCGGTTGGACCGAATCACTGTCAGGACAAACAGCAGAGGGAGGGACTCCCAGTACCTTCAGCGAGGTATTTCATCTCAGAGTACTTTCTCAGAGTACTTTTCTCAGAGTACTCATCCCAGAGTACTCTCACTTTTACACCTGTTCAATAAAGCTTGTTATCTTTGAATCTCTAGTACTTACACCGTATGCTGTTGACAAAAAATAATTATTCCATGATCACATTAAAACATTACAGAAAACTTTTGTTATTCCATTCTCCGTTCAGCATTCCTCATTTCACTCCTCAGTTCACTCCACAACACACTCACAACACACTCACAACACCCCACGTTAGTATTGGTCCAGTTTGTTAAGGTCAACGTAGTGTATTTGACATGACGCACAAACATATAAATACACAAACATATAACATACACAAACATATAACATACACAAACATATAACACACACAAACATATAACATACACAAACATATAACATACACAAACATATAACATACACAAGAGGCCTGTAATTTTAACTTTGTTATATTTTTCCATGTCCAATTACAATTGTCTCATGAGTTATTTTATCGTTGCAACTTTCAGAGCCTGCAGAACATGCAAAGCTTTGAGAGATTTTTCCTAAAAGGATCCATTTCAAACTTTAGTGTTTAAACCACGTGGTCTTTACTCGGGCTTGTCACAAACTGTGTCCCCTATATTTTTAATGAGCTCTTGTCACTTAAAAAAAAACTCATGCACGTGCAATAAATGTTTTTCCTTTTTTTTTTTTAAAGCCAGTTCGGATTCCTTAAAAAATGTAAATTAGTTTCAAACTTTAATACTTCACCCTTGTTTTACGTTCATGTGGAGAAAAGACCATTGTTTTATGTGTGTGTACTTGCACCAATCATGTCTCAGATAAACGGCCAACAGTTATATCAAAGACATAATTGTCCTAATTGTTTCTAATTTAGCTATTTGGAAGAGAAACATGTCATAAAAGATTTCAAAAAATGTCCCTACATCTTTGTTTTCAACCAATGAACAGTGTTGCGTCTATGTGTTATCAGAAATGATCCAATATCACCTTTAGCCAAAATTCAGAAATGCTTTAAATCATTTTTCAAACTCTAATTGTCTGAACAAACCATTTTGTACTAAATGCAACGTCCATTAAAAGCTGCAGTTCTCTTCCTAGCACCAGTTTCAACTGTGCATGTGACTATTTTTAAATAATTAACGAGCCACGGTTCAGAGGTTGAAAACACTGCTTTAAATATCCGTATTACCAAGATCATGCAGTTAAAATCAATAATTCTAAACTTCTCCGCGTCTATAACTTTAAATAATAATACTAGTTTCAATAATAGGGCTCCTCTACCTTAAATATACTGCTGTTCTAATCTCCTTGTGTCTCATGCTAAAGCAAGAGTCTAATTAATTTTAACGATTGTCCTGTATTCTTTCATGCAGCTAAATGTGGTGTTATGAACGAATGACCTAGCTAAATGTATAAATATGACTTAAATTCCACATGTCTCTGTGCGTTTGTTTGTCTGTATATATTTACCTTCTGTCTGTCTCATTTAGCCTGGCCACGTCTTCCTCTTATGGTGTCTTTCAGTGTCTTTTGTCTCAAAGTGTCCAATGTCTTTGTCTCAATGTCTTTTTTCTTCTTCTTTCAATCAATCACTTTCTTTCTTCTTCCGACAACTTTTTCTCATGTCTTTCTTCTTCTTTTCAATCACTTTCTTCTTCTTTCAATCTTTTCCTCATAATGTCTTTCTTCTTCTTGTTAGGTTTATACAACGTTCTACTCCGTGCACATAACTCCACTCGGTTTGTGCAAAAGTCTGGTTCTTCTCCATGAAATGGAGGCCGGAGAGGTCTTCTTCGAGAGTTCCTGTTAGCTGCTGCAGCCGATGCTGCAGTCTTTGCTGCCCCCTGTGGGTGAAACGGGGGAGACGCAGATGGTCCGTGCTGATGGCGCTCGATTGAGGACTTGTGGCAGACGATTTTGGCCAAATGAGACAGACAGAAGTTTTCTCGGAAAAAACAGACAAACAAGAAGCACAAACAAGTGTGTTAATTACCATACGAAACCAATGATTAATTACAATTCAAAATAAACCTATGAAATAATTAATATTAACATTTTAAACATTAAATTCTGAAAACCAATTCTGCATTCAACTGGTATCCTAAGCCCTACTTTTTCCAAAAGTATAATGCTCTCTAAGATCATTCTAACTTTTATATCACCAAAATGTAGGGGAAAAAAACTTGTCTAGACGCCTTGGAGATAAAAAATAAAAAAAAAATGCCTCTTTATAATCTAACTCAAAGTTCTGTGATCCTATGACTCCATGTTAGTAACATTATCGTGTGTATAAATGTAATTTTCTACAAAAAATTCTTTCTTCACGAGAGAGAGAGAAAGACAGAAGAAGAGAGAGAGAGAGAGAGAGAGAGAGAGAGAGAGGAGGAAGGGGAGAGAGAGAGAGAGAGAGAGAAGACAGAACGAGGGAGGGGAGGGGCTACTCGAACAAAGGAACACATGGATGATTGAAATACACCCCTTCTTTGCTACATTTTCCTCGTTTTTATCGTGATATGGTCTTAATCAGTGGTAAAAGTTTTTCTCACGTCAAACGACACTTTACATTTTATCCTTAAATACGTCAGTAATGGAAAACATTACCATTTGCTACATGATTAATGTATCGAGAGTTCCAGCAGAATCTTTTTTTTTTTTTTTTCCCTGATTCTCTGTAACTGTCGAAACATTACATCCCAATACAAGAGAAAAACTCCCAGACTGATCTTTTGTCATTTCTTCACATGAAAACTCATAGTTACAGCCAAGTGGCTCCCTTTTTTCTCATTAATCAGATCATTATTATCAGAATCCACATTTTAAATACTTGGCTTTTTTCTGTTTAAATGTACCCTTTTTTCCGCCCCCCGGGGGATATGGAGTTTTTATTATCCTATCACTTCTGACCCTAACTGCCCCTATCTCTCTAATCCTATTTATCTAAACTCTTGTGCCTCTTTTGCACCTTAAAACGGTGTGCCTCTTTTGCACTTCTAAATCCTGTGGCTCTTTTCATCATCTGTTCTGTTTTCTTTGGAGGGACCCATGCTTCCCCCAAGGTTAAAACGTCTAAACCTGACTATTGTTCTATCGCGTCCGATAGAACGCCCCGTCACGGCGGTCTCGTCTGGCCACGCTGCAATCTGTCGAGCCAAAATCTCTCTCTCTCTTCTATTTAAAACAATGTGCAGATTTCCAAAACTGTGATCCGCTTACCTTAGAAGCGACCTTTTTGAAGAGCAGAGAGATTTTTCCAAACCCACAAATCCAGTCTCTATAACTGAGCTCATCTCTGTCCCGCTCCTGCCCCGATCACGTCGGGATTCACCAAAATGAAGTCAATAATTCCCTTTGACTGACGTATCCAAAGTCGATGCAAGAGCGAGACAAGAGATCTTCACGTTTAACATCTGCATTTAATTATCTTTACAATCAGATACAGAATGTTCAACAAAAGTGCTCCTATTCTAGGCCTGCTCTTCCCCTGTCCGTGCCCTGTCCTGTCTGACCTCAAAAAAAACACACAGGGGCTCATGAGGGAGACTTCCGATGACGTCATCCTTATGCGTCCAAGGGGTGGAGTTTCCGGGTGTGCTGACGTCCCTTGTCCACTGGGAGGCGTCAGAATGCAGTTGGTGAATCTCCCAGTCTGCCTCAAGATTCAGGTTCTGAACTCTTGTCCTCGTCAAAATGTTTATTATTTAAAGTTAATAATTCGCCCTGTTTAAACAGCATTTTATCTTTATGACTCATGTCTGATTATCCTGTGTCCTTGGGGTTTTTCCTGAGTGCACAGAGGTCTTTCTGGCTATGATGTTCAAATGGTCAAATATTAAAATATACAACAGTTTTCATCACGACTCGGGCACATGTGAAAAGCACCAGCTCACAGCGCCGCACCGCAACACGGAGTCGGGGTGCGTTCACAGACGGTGGAAACCGTAGGAATTTTTAGATTTTGGCGGAAAAAGTGCGAGAATACAGGAGGGAGGAACTTTCTCTCGTTGCGTTTCAAAAGAGAAAACAGATTCCAACGTTCATAGTGATGTCTGCCGTTCATGACACATAAAATGAACTAATTCACGTTCAAGTTCTTTTTTTAAAAATGTGTTGCGTTCAGTTCAACGTTCACAAAAAAATGAGCGTGTTCAATGAACGCGTTCTTTTGAACTCGTTCACGCACAACACTGCCATTTACCCCCATCAATTGATATTAGTATGGTTTGTCCTAATCCAGAATTGATGCAGTTCTCACACCTGCAGAAAGATAAAACCATTTTTTTCAACTTTGTGACTATATTAAAATAAAGGTATCCAAATAAATATTAAAAACCTATGGGCGTATGATCGTTAAACGGGATAGAATTTGCACAAGACATTCTAATCTAATGTAACGGTGCCGTCCCCACTAGCTTAATGGCTCCCTCTGCTAACCCAATCATGGATCTATTATAATATCGGCTGACCGTAGCTAAGTAGATGATCAAACTAATTACAAAGTGCACAGTGCAAAAAAAATTACTTGATAAATGGAAGTTAATCACAGCAAAATAAACAAAGAAGGCGTTGGCAATGTAATTAAAATTACAAGATAATGTTAGCATAATCCTCACCATTACCTTTTTATCAATTCAAACTTTCTACCAGTTACAGACCACGACATTCAAGCCAACGTTTTAATTGGTCTACACTATGATCCCCGATGGTTTTAAGCTGGAATTTTGCTCCTGGTATATAATTTTCGTCTAAAGTGACAAGTGGTATAGGGTTCATTTTGGCAGTGTTTGTCCGAAACATGTGGGCGGGAGTTGACAGGCGGCGGGGGCGTGTCTTAGTGACGTCATTCAGAAAGTTCGCTATTGTTCAACTCCAGGGGTTAGGTCAGGTGAAAGTGAAATATTTAAAATTGGCCCATTAGCGCCCCCTACAGACTGAGGCAACATTTAACATGGGAAGCCAAACCAACTCAACTGATCATATTCATTACACTTTCACAAACATTCTTCTATGGCTATGGGAAAAACGCACCTCCGATGAGCAGTGCGGCGTGGTGCAGTGCAGTGTAGTGCGGGCCGGTGCGGGGCGTTGTGGCGCGGCGTGGTGCGTCGTGTCGCGGGGGGGCATGTCGGCGTGTTGTGGAGCGGCGCGGTTCGGGGAGCGGTGCAGAGCGGGGAGCGGTGCAGGAAGTCGCGCGGTGTGTCGAGGGCCGTTCGACGCCTCTTGCGGCTTTAATTTTATTTTGTTTTTGTTATTGAATTATTTGTGTTACAGGGTATGCTCTACTGATGTTACATGCTTTGGGGAGGTGGCAGTAATGGAGGTTAAGGCCTGCATGCAATTTTCAGATAGATTTTTGTCTTTTTGATCATGAATTTGTGTGGTTTGCAGTGTTTGATTTACTGTTTTTCGTTTTACAACTGTTTTTAGTAACAGATTACTTGTTTGATAGAAGCCTACCTCTAAGAAAACCCATTCCTAAAGCTGAGCAATTTGAGTTTCCTGGTTACTTATTTTGGTATGTACAGAATTGACAGATTAAATATATTTTGTTTTATTTTTCCAGGAGAAGAGGCTCGTGAGGATCAGGTTCAGACCAAAAAATCAGTGTGCAGTGAAGTTTGACGTCAGGGGTGAGGCCAGCAGCAGTGAACCCGTCAAGGGTGTGACGGTATGGTGGTGTGTTGCGGGGGTGACTGTGCTCCATCAGTGGTTGTGCTGGACCCAGTGCAGGGTAGCCATTAGTGTCCGGGGTCCAGTGATGGTATGTGATTGCCAGGTCCTGTAGCTGGTCATTAGTGGCAGGGTTTTGTAGTTGACCATAGGTGGTGTCAGGCCCTGGTCAGTTGTAACCCTTCAGGGAGAGGATGCCTTCAACGGGCCCTCCCGCCCATTGACGCCCTGGGTTTTGTACATTCTGGGGGGTAGAGTCTGGGTACTTTGACGGCCACTGGATCAGTGGTGTTTGTCTGCCAAACATGCAGACTGTATGTCTGCATGTTTGGCAGTTTTTTATGACGTGAAGTCAGCTCTACAATAGTTGTATTTTAAGTAAGTTTTAAGCTATTTTTATTGAATATTTTATTACTGGCTATAAGGCACAGCACATTCTACAGAAGAAGGTTACAGAGGGGCTTCATCAACGTCGCTAAATATACGTTGTAACATTAAATTAGCCTTGAAGTGGCTATCACAGGGCTACCACGAGACAACAAGCCCGTCCAAAGAAATGGAAAAACATAAAGAAACAAATAATCTAGTGCAAGAGCTCAGCCGACTCACCTTGATCGAGCATCAATTTCTTTTCTTAGAAGTGAAGTCCTGCGTCTCACTACCCAGCTGAACGAAAAAGAGGCACTTGTTTCCAAACTCCTGGAGGTCGCTGGTGGTCAACACAAACGAATCCTGTCATTGAGTGCAGCATACTATGACACTCTTGTCTGGGATGGTCCTGCTGGTCCTGGATCCTGTTCAACACAAAAACGCCCGGGTACGGATAATGAGCCCACGGGGTGTGAAGAAGCATCTAGTGCTGTGGTCCAGGTCCTTGGTATTTCAAACCGGTATGCGGCTCTGGCTGCTGACGTCCCGGCACCGCCAGCGGAACCTCCTGGTGCGCAGGTGCCCCGAGAACAAGAGTCCACAGCTGACCCCCAGCCCCCGGGGAATGCAAAGTGCTCGGCGCCCAAGAGTGAACAAGTACTCCCCGTAAAACTTTCACTCGCCGCACAACGTCCACGCGAGAAATCATCCGCCAGAAAGAGGCTCCTAAAGGATGCTGTGCTCAGGCGACACAGTGGTCCAGTTGAGCCCTATCCATGCACCCCACAGTGGCCTGAGAGTGGAGCGCCGAGTCCACGCACTTCAGCCTCTCCTGCTCCTGTCCCCCTGGTCACACAGCAGCCAAATCACGAAACGTCGCCTCAACCGGGACACTCTTCCCCGTTTGCTCAAAAGCCGTGCACTGGTCCGAGTCATCCTGCCGTCTCAACTTCACGGGGCACTCACGGAGAGCAGCCCAGAGCAGAGAGCCAACGCGCCCCTTCCTCCCTGCGCGATCAGCTGCGCTGTGGGCCAGGTCCAGTGGATACGCCCTCTCCGCGTCCACTCTTTCCGCAGACAACTTTAATAATTGGAGATTCCATAATAAGGCATGTTCGTTATTTCAATGCAGTAACGCATTGTATCCCGGGTGCCACTGTGCCAGACTTGTTGACTTGCTCCCCTCGCTGCTGAAGTCCATGCCCGACACAATTTCCAGGGTTATTGTGCACGTTGGAATAAACGACGTGAAGATGCAGCATTCTGAAGTGACAAAGAAGCACTTTACGGATCATTTCCAACTTCTACGCCTATCTGGTCTATCGGTCTTCATCTCTGGTCCAATCCCGACAGTGAACAGGGGCGACTGCTTCTACAGCCGCGTTCTGGCGCTGAACCAATGGCTGCAGTCTGTGTGTAGCTCTTTCGGCGCGGTCTTTGTTGACAATTTTGGCCTTTTTTGGAGACGCCACATTGCTTATCGCCCTGATGGTCTGCACCCAAATAAGTTTGGCACACGTTTGTTGGTGGACTATCTGTGTCACGTGGTACAGTGGACTGTGAGATCATGCGTGTGACTGGCTGCGTCACCGCCTCCACCGCTGCCTTCCACCGCTCCACTGTCAGCACCGTGTGAGTACAGCAGCGTGAACACTGGCCCCCATCCCCTGTTTCGTGTTATTCCCGTCTCTCCTTTACACTCTTCCACTCTGAACCACCCTCACGTAATCATAAGACCCAAGCAAGATCGCAAAAAAACTCAAAAGTCAGATCAAAGGAACTTAATTCATATTCCCTGTACAAATGCTTCCAGGTCTGCTGAAACCATACTGAATCTTGCTGTTTTTAATGTCAGATCCCTTGGCAACAAATCATTTTTAATTAACGATTTTATCTCCTCTCATAACCTCGATTTTATGTTTTTAACTGAAACATGGCTTGATAAAAACACTGGTAATGCTGTTCTACTAGAAACAGCCCCTCCCACCTACACATTTGAATATGAAGCACGAGAGAATAAAAAAGGTGGAGGCGTGTGTGCTCTATTTAGGGACAGCATGGTTACCCATAGACTGACATTTGGGAACTTTGCCTCCTTTGAATGTGTCGTTCAAAGTTGAGATGAATAAATCCCCATCCATACTCGTCGTCATTATCTACAAGCCTCCCCAACACGGTCAACATTTTATTGAGGATTTTACAGAATTTTTATCAGTTGTATGTATTGATTTTGATTCACTGATAATTACTGGTGATTTTAATGTTCATGTGGATATGGCTGAAAACAAAGATACAAAAGAGCTCAGCTCTGTTCTTGAAACCTTTGGTCTGGCCCAGCACGTGCGAGCCCCAACGCACAATAGAGGCCACACACTCGACCTTCTAATAACGAAGGGAGTTAACATCACAAATGTTAAAGTGGTCGATATTGCTTTGTCCGATCATTACTGTGTCTTTTTTAACCTGTCAGTCATTCCTAAACCACCCGCTCAACCTACAGTTCTGAGGCGAAGACACATAGTGGATGGAACAGACGCTCTTTTTATGGAAAGAATCAAGTTCGAAATTGCCCCATGCTCTACTGTAGATGACTTATTAAACACTGTAACTCATGCCATTTCAAATGTAATGAATGCCATCGCCCCCATAAAAACCAAGAAAACTAAAAGTGTACAAAAAGCACCCTGGAGGTATGATGACCTTGTCAGAGAAAAGAAGAGAGAGTGCCGCAGGGCAGAGCGGAAATGGCGCAAGTTTAAACTCCATGTCCATTACGAAATGTTTAAATTAAAGCAGCATGAGTACAACAGTATTTTAAGTACTACAAGAGAGCGGTATTTCACCCAGACCATTGAAAACTCTAGAAATAACTCCCATGCCCTTTTTGCAACCGTGAACAGATTAACACACCCCCCATCACAGTTGCCTCTTGAGTTTATTTCCACATTTAAGTGCAATGAGTTTGCTGTATTTTTCAATGAAAAGGTTCAATCCATTAAAAGAGCGATAAATCCCACATCACAAATTTCTACACAAACAACTGCAGTTTCTGAGCTGTCCTTTTTTTCACCTGTCACTGAAAAATTGGTCAAAGAAATTGTTTTAAAATTGAAATCGTGCACTTGCTGCCTTTACGTGTTGCCCACTAGATTTTTAAAACTTGTTCTTAACAGTTTGTTGCCTTCACTCACTGCAATAGTGAACGCATCTCTTCAGTCAGGAACCTTCCCTGGTCCTCTGAAAACTGCAGTGATCAGGCCTCTCTTAAAGAAGAGCAGTCTTGATCCTGTAGTCCTCAGCAATTACAGACCCATTTCAAATTTGCCTTTCTTAGGGAAGGTGTTAGAAAAGGCCGTTTACCTGCAGCTAAACAATTTCCTGCTGCTGAATAATGTTTTTGACCTGTTTCAATCAGGTTTCAGGCCCCACCACAGCACAGAGACTGCCCTGATAAAAGTTTCCAACGACATCCGCGTCAACAGTGACTTAGGCAAAGCCACAGTGTTGGTCCTGTTGGATCTCAGTGCAGCCTTTGACACTGTTGATCACGAGATCCTCCTGCAGAGACTTGAGGGATGGGTTGGCATCACTGGCACTGCCTTAAGTTGGTGCAAGTCCTACTTAGAGGACAGACAGTACTTTGTTGAGATTGGGGACTGTGTCTCAGACCAGGTGGCCTTAACAAGTGGAGTGCCCCAAGGTTCAATTCTGGGCCCCCTTCTTTTTAATATTTATATGTTGCCACTAGGTCAATTGATTCGAGGCCAAAATGTATCCTATCACAATTATGCAGATGATACGCAGATTTATGTCTCACTGGCTGCGGGTGAACTTGGGCCAATTGAGTCACTCTGTCACTGCATCAAACAGATTGACTCATGGATGCAAAATAACTTTCTTCAGTTAAATTCAAACAAAACTGAAGTTATTGTGTTTGGCCCACAGAAACTCAGAGAAAGTGTGTGCAGCCTTCTCCAATCCTTTTCTCTGTCTCCAAATTACAAAAATCAGGTTAGAAATCTAGGAGTAATCATGGACTCGGACCTCAATTTCAATAGTCACATTAAATCTGTAACTTCAGCGGCTTTATACCATCTAAAGAACATTTCTAGAATTAGGGGCATAATGTCTAAGGCAGACTTAGAGATTGTCATTCATGCCTTTGTTTCTAGTAGGTTAGACTACTGCAACGGCCTTCTCTCTGGTCTGTCCAAAGGAGCTGTAAAGCAGCTACATATTCAAAATGCTGCAGCTCGAGTCCTGACAGGAACCAAGAAGTACGACCACATTAGTCCAGTCCTCAGGTCTCTGCACTGGCTTCCTGTGGCTCAGAGAATAGATTTTAAATCAGCTCTCCTTGTATATAAGTCTCTCTGTGGTCTCGCACCAAAATACATATGCAACATGCTGGTACCGTACGAGCCCGCTCGAACTCTGAGGAGCGCGGGGACTGGCCTCCTGTTGGTGCCCAGAGTCGGGACTAGACATGGGGAGGCAGCGTTCCAGACCTATGCACCTAGAATCTGGAACAGTCTTCCCAAAGGTGTGAGACAGGCTCCTTCTTTAGCTATGTTCAAGTCCAGGCTGAAAACGGTTCTTTTCAGCCGTGCCTACGACTGATCATCAAGATATCATACATTTATTTTTGATGTATATATTTATTCATTTTCTTAAACTGTCTTTTGTATTTGTTTTTACAGTCTGTTTTTAAATTGTTTTTAAATTGCTTTTAAATGTTGCCGATGTGAAGCACTTTGGGTTGCATTCTGTATGAACTGTGCTATAGAAATAAACATTGATTGATTGATTGATTGATTAATAGGGAGAGGAAGGCTTCATCGCGCCCTTCTGCCCCGGCAGCATTTCGTCATTTGGCTCGGTCGTGACTGGACGCTGGGTAATACCTGTCCAGCCATAGAGTCACTTTCAACGAACCTCACGGAGTGAGATGGTCTTTCCACTCATGATGAGATGCGTAGAGTAACAAGATGGATGTAAGTTGTGACAGCATAGTGGTGGGGGGGGAGCAGGTTTTGGAGAGTAACCTCGAGTAATGCTTTCAGGATCAGCACGAGCCTCTTCTCCATCCCTGTGTGACGTTTGTATGGACCAACAATGTGTACGGATCAAGAATGTGCCTGGCATAAAACCATGTCTGATGTAGAAACTTATTTTTTATTAGACCTAACCAATTTAACTTATAACAAATTATGTTTTCTATAACTTATTGTCTCTGTCCTCGATGTCCTCCGAACCTGTGTCCTTTTATTTGCGGGAGAAATTGGGTTTCCCTATACCTTACATAAACAATAGGGTGGCGTTGCAGTTGGCATGAGGTAGTGAATAAGTGTCTAGTGGTAGTAAGACGCCCGCACCGGACCCTCGATGCTACATTAGTAATATTAATACTCACTATAATTAGATGTCACATGAGTGACGACAAATAGTGATACATTCAATAATTATTGTTGGATGTTTATACATTTTTGCAACAGAAGTGGTATACTTGGTTATTTTTGCCACAGAGGTCAGCTCTGTGGCAGCAGAGGACTTAACTTGCTCAGTGGTGTCAATTTTTGAGGTGATCCAGTGAGTTTTGAATTTCTTCTTCCTGGGAATCTCCACTTCGGACAGCGTACCACTGCTAGCTTTGCAGCTGCGCCATGATGACTGCGCTGGAGCTGGGGCAGGAGCTGGGGCCGGCTCCGGATCCTCACTCAATTCTATTGAAGATATTAGAAAACAGTTATAAACAGTAGTGTTCTGTTCATGTTCCTGCTTTTATTGTATAGTATTATGACTGTATTCATGCATGTAGTGTGTAAGTATTTTATGTGTTGATTGTTATAGATTTTTGCATATTTTCTGGTTTCAGCTTCATAGTTGGACATGTTAAGGCGTCATATGTTTGTTTGTGAATGGTCGCAGGAAGAACTGTATGTTCATGCTATTGTTCCTAAATGAGTCCTGATCTGGACAGTACTTTGACTGGTTCCTGTTTTAGAGAGGGACAGAGTGGTTTAGTGCTGCTGTCTGTGACACTGGCTCTAAGGGCACGGTCACAGAGGTTTTTACAAACTAACTAGGCCAAGTGGCCCGGATCGTTCCCACAGGGGTGTGGTCACATGATCGTGTACTCGCAAACGTGCCAGAGAAACTGTGCTGTAGTACAACGCTCGGTCCAGCTGGTGGCGCTAATACTAACTCCAGCGACGACCTCGTTGTCCTGGTTGAGTAGCCATTCTTGGCTTTTTAACAGCCGTTACTAAATCACGGCCAGGGGACTACAGAGGAAAAATAGCCTCCTTGGCTAATTCTGGTCATACTCATGCTTAATCATGTGTTTTATATTGCATTGTCCCCTTTGAAATAAACTAAACTGAAACCCAGCGTAAGAGCGCTGAGAAATGAATGAATAAGAATGAAAGAATGAAAAGTGTGGCGTACGATCAGAGCGACCGGAGACAGGGAGGTTACAAGTGTGTGTTGGTGTGTTCTGGTGATTAAAGTTTGATTCTTGATCATCTGAAGTCTTGTTGCAATAGCACCACACTGTGAAACGCTTTTCTTTGGCCCTGGAGCGACACACTCCCCTGCGCCCCTCCACCGCAGTCCGGGGGGTTATATGAAAGATTTAAGACAAGCGGAGAATACAAAAGTGCAGAGACGTGTGTGAAAATGCCGTAACAACGGAAGACGTAATGTGACGCACAATATCAAGTCCTCACCACACCTCACCCCCCACTCCCTTCTAACGGTCCTTATGCAGTCTCTGCAAAAATATGGAAAGGACCCCTGGAGGTTTACTTTCCTGAAAAAAGTGTGTTATGTGTCGGAACCCTGGTGGTGGATTGCGGGATATCAAGGAGGGGCACACTGGGGCAATTTCAGTCCAGCAGGCTGGAGCCAATCATGGAGCAGCACAACAGAGGAAATCAGGTGTCAGGCTAGAAAAGGTGCAAGTGTGTGGTTCATTAGGCTGCAAGAAATCATGGAGGAGCACATTGAAGCGCACGCTTACAAACCACTGGTAAGTCATGACTTCAAATTGTTATATAGAATTATTACAAATTATTTGTTGTTTGTGCAGCTTAGTCAAGAGTCCCTAATTGATGAAGTCGACTCAGATTCTGACGATTTAACTGTCAAGAAGAAACCTGTAAAAAAGTATGGAAAAAGAAAAATCAAAAATACTTTTCAAGACTCAGAAAGTGACGAACCAAAGGCAAATAAGATTGTTATCATGCAGCTGCAAAAGAAGAAAAATGGGGGGCGAGTTTACAGCAAGAGGCACTTCTGCCTCTACTGTTCAATGTCCTGCCACAAAATGTCCCGTCATTTGACTAGAAAACTTGGAAATGAAAGTGACGTAGCCAGAGCATTGGCTCTACCTGTGAAATCTAAAGCACGTAAAACTTCAGTTTGATTTGATCAGGAATAGTGGAAACCGTGAGCACAATTTTGAGGTTTTAAAGGCTGGCATTGGAACTTTAGTCCCAGCTAAACAGCCAAATTCCCCAGTTAAATCCAGTGAGTTTTTGCACTGTATTGACCCCTTGCATGTGACGTCCCAGCCACGCCCACTCTCCATGACAGACGGCAGAAGTCCAACTGCGAGCCTACGGACACTTGACCAAAACAACCTGTTTCAGCGCATTACAGCCAAAACTGTGACATTTTGCAGTGCGGTTGAGCGACTAAACACCTGTGCACAGCCTTACTCCGCCCACATGACGATTTGAAAATTTTCTCTAAAAAGGGGGTTGCCTGAGGACCAAGGGACAGAAGGAGGGCTTAGAGCTGGGCGTGGTCTGGGCTGTGATTGACAGCTCACCAGTCACACACAAAAAAACACAGACAGTTGTCGTTGCTGCTTAAAGCAATAGTTTACACACCTGAAAGTCTCATTCCATCCTTGTTTACACACTAAGATAATTGTAGAGCTACACACCTGCACCTAATGCACACAATTATCTCAGAATTACTCATGTAATTTAATTTTAATCCACTAGATGTCACCAGAATACCCCAACCTGTAGCTGGGGCGTGTGTGAGAGTTGGATGGGTTTATATCACTGGCACACACCAACTGACGACACACACACCAACTGACGTCACACACACACCAACTGACGTCACACACACACCAACTGACGTCACACACACCAACTGACGTCACACACACCAACTGACGTCACACACACCAACTGACGTCACACACACCAACTGACATCACACACACCAACTGACGTCATAGAGAACTTGAGAGTCAATGGAGAGGCCAGAACCAAACTCAAATGTAGTACCACCAAAAAAGGTAGAAAACACAGACGTTTTTTGGCTCATAAGTGAGATTTTATATAATTTGAACTAAAATGTCAAAAAAATGACCAGGATATGTAGAGAGCACTACAATAAACATATTTATGCAGTTTATGAGTTAAAAAAAGTTGATTTGGTGTTTAGTCGCTCTTTAAAGGCAATGAAAACGAACCCGGGGAATCAACCAATCAGTATCAAGTCTCCTAGTTCAGGGCCTGCGAGCAGGCCCCGGGGAAGCGTGTTTCCTGATTGGATACACGAGACGTCAATAATAGTCTGTGGTGCAGCCCACAGAAGTGCAGACACGTTAATGTGATCAACACAAACAAACAGAAATGCTAATATGTGTAGCACGACAACTTGTTATAGATACACCCTTCTGGTAACTAAATAGTTAGAACGCCTTTTCTCAAGAAGAATAGAGACAGAGGGACCAGGAGAACCAGGACCCGGAGAGCCATGATTTTTGTCCATGGGAATAAGAGTTTGTCAATAAGCTAATCTGCGGAGCTAGGCAATGCAGAAGACACAGCGCCGCGTCCTGCCTCACCACCAGTAAGAAAACAACATTAAAACTCCATCCAATATTTATATTGTAGTTGGACTTTCCCACATTAACGCTCAAAACTGTTCTGAACGCTCATGTTGCGCTCGGTCATATTCTCAGATACTGTCAGAGAGAGAGAAAGTTACGCATTGTGCACGAGTGCGTCATACGTGTGTGCAAACTACAGTGAAGTGGCTCCTGTCATTTTAACACAGGAGGCACACTATCTTTGGCGCAGGTCTGAAATGCACGGCCTGCCACTGTGAATGTGACTCAAAAATGGAGCATTGTGTTGATGAACTATTTATTAAAAACCTCCAACGAAGCCGGCTGCTTTTTGAGAAGAGGTGGGACGTCTGTGTTTCTTCTGCTGCCCTACAGACCCTCCGGCAAGCCAAGTGGAACACTCCGGAGCTGCTCCCTCTGACTGAGGACGTTAGAGCCATGCATGCACATATTGAGGTGCAGTGCCTTGCGAAAGTATTCGGCCCCCTTGAACCTTTCAACATTTCGCCACATTTCAGGCTTCAAACATAAAGATATAAAATTTAAATGTTTTGTTATGAATCAACAACAAGTGGGACATAATCGTGAAGTGGAACGAAATGTATTGGATGATTTAAACTTTTTTAACAAATAAAAAACTGAAAAGTGGGGCGTGCAATATTATTCGGCCCCTTTACTTTCAGTGCAGCAAACTCACTCCAAAAATTCAGTGAGGATCTTTGAATGATCCAATGTTGTCCTAAATGACTGATGATGATAAATAGAATGCACCTGTGTGTAATCAAGTCTCTGTATAAATGCACCTGCTCTTTGATAGTCTCAGGGTTCTGTTTAAAGCGCAGAGAGAACCATGAAGACAAAGGAACACACCAGGAAGGTCCGAGATACTGTTGTGGAGAAGTTTAAAGCCCGATTTGGATACAAAAAGATTTCCCAAGCTTTAAACATCTCAAGGAGCACTGTGCAAGCAATTATATTGAAATGAAAGGAGTATCAGACCACTGCAAATCTACCAAGACCCGGCCGTCCCTCCAAACTTTCATCTCAAACAAGGAGAAGACTGATCAGAGATGCAGCCAAGAGGCCCATGATCACTCTGGATGAACTGCAGATAACTACAGCTGAGGTGGGATAGTCTGTCCATAGGACAACAATCAGTCGTGCACTGCACAAATCTGGCCTTTATGGAAGAGTGGCAAGAAGAAAGCCATTTCTCAAAGATATCCATAAAAAGTCTTTTAAAGTTTGCCACAAGCCACCTGGGAGACACACCAAACATGTGGAAGAAGGTGCTCTGGTCAGATGACACCAAAATCGAACTTTTTGGCCACAATGCAAAACGATATGTTTGGCGTAAAAGCAACACAGCTCATCACCCTGAACACACCATCCCCACTGTCAAACATGGTGGTGGCAGCATCATGCTTTGGGCCTGCTTTTCTTCAGCAGGGACAGGGAAGATGGCTAAAATTGATGGGAAGATGGATGGAGCCAAATACCGGACCATTCTGGAAGAAACCCTGTTGGAGTCTGCAAAAGACCTGAGACTGGGACGGAGATTTATCTTCCAACAGGACAATGATCCAAAACATAAAGCCAAATCTACAATGGAATGGTTCACAAATAGACGTATCCAGGTGTTAGAATGGCCAAGTCAAAGTCCAGACCTGAATCCAATCGAGAATCTGTGGAAAGAGCTGAAGACTGCTGTTCACAAACGCTCTCCATCCAACCTCACTGAGCTCGAGCTGTTTTGCAAGGAAGAATGGGCAAGAATTCCAGTCTCTCGATGTGCAAAACTGATAGAGACATGCCCCAAGCGACTTGCAGCTGTAATTGCAGCAAAAGGTGGCGCTACAAAGTATTAGCGCAAGCGGGCCGAATGATATTGCACCCCCACTTTTCAGTTTTTTATTTATTAAAAAAGTTTAAATTATCCAATAAATTTCGTTCCACTTCATGATTTTGTCCCACTTGTTGTTGATTCGGACAAAAAAAATTTTTTTTATATCTTTATGTTTGACGCCTGAAATGTGGCAAAATGTTGAAAGGTTCAAGGGGGCCGAATACTTTCGCAAGGCACTGTATGTCGACCTGAATATGTGCAAACCCTAATAAGTGAGCCAACCTCTAAGCATTGGTCTAAACTGGCAGTTTTGACTCTTTGTGAGGTCATTATTTTCAATCGAAGAAGGGAAGGTGAGGTTTCAAAGATGCCACTGACAGCCTTTACCTTAAGAAGTAAGACTGGGATCCATTCTGACATTGCTCTGGGACTGTCCCAACTTGAGAAAAAGCTGTGTCAGCATTTTCAACGCATTGAAATTAAAGGGAAAAGAAGTGGGAAAGTGCCGGTTCTTTTGACTCCTGAAATGATTGCTTCGATGGAGGTGCTGGTGGAGAACAGAAGGGCCTGTTCCATCTCTGACCATAACCCATACTTCTTCTCCCGCCCGGGCGCAGACACCCACATCAGGGGATCAGACTCCCTACGGCAGGTAGCCAAAGAATGTGGTGCGGTGCATCCAGAGATGCTATCCTCAACCAAACTTAGAAAGCACATAGCTACTATGTCTACAGTTCTTAACTCATTGAGTCCAGCCTTGTTTTCACAGCTTGGGTCTAGAATGCCAGCCATTATGTCAATTTTTCCTGATATTTGCAGAGCCACAGCATATTCTGTGTTACTGCCATAATCACATGCTGAGATATCCTAAGCAAAAGATCGGAAACGTTCATTAAAATCGCTGTGAATTTCCTAGAAAGGGAGATATGGACCGTTTTATGAAATATGATTTTTTTTTGAGGGTTTTGTTGTTCCGACACATACAATTCTGGGTCCACGGACATTTATAAGATAGATATATCTGATAGGCGTGGGGTAGGCTACAAAAAACGCGTTTAAAAAGGAATCATTCAATTTATATGAATATTTATATTCACTGGAGATGAAAGTTGATCCATATGAAGATTTATGGCAACAACAACAATACGAATGTACACTTAGAATACACATGTTTATATGTAGGAATATAATAAAAAAATAAAATAAAAACATAAAAAGATCCTCCTCCACAGCGGCAGGAATACGCGACCGCTTTCACGCGTGACTGTTGGTCCTGATTGGTCCCTATCTCTCACTATACATAGTTCCCACATGACGTAACTACATACGGGGATTTGCCGACCCGGCGACATTTGTGTTGGCATGCTGTGGGCAAAACAATAGAAAAAGAAGCTGAAACGTGTTAATGTCGTGATAAAGTTGAAAATGGTCATCTCCTGCTGGGTCAATGGATGTTCAAATCGTGCCGGAGGTTCAGTTAAACTTGGATTTTACAGTATACCCATCATTAGACTTCATGAATGTGAGAAGACTAAACTTTTGTCAGAACAACCACGGAGGTTATGGCTTGCGAAGATAAACAGGCAAGAAACTCCCTCAAAACACGCAAGAATATGCTCGGAGCACTTTGTGTCAGGTGCGTATCGTATCTTATAATGTGTTGACAGACGTAATTTACTCAGTACTAACTTGTGTATGCTGATAGCTGGTAACTTGAGAGTTTCATTATTTAGCGTTAGATTACTTTATTATGAGGAGGATCGGTGTCGCGTCCGAGGCTCTCGAGGGCAACGTAAATGTATTAAATAGATAATAATAGTTCTATGGTGGGCTAAAACAATGTTCACAAACAGCATTGCTTCTGTAAAAAGATCTGTGTCATAAAATAAACTGCTCTTTACGCCTGGAAAAATCAGTTGCCCACCATTCACCAAAACATACGGTCAAAAACGCGGAAATAAACAATAACAGCAATCCAGAGTGTCCGTGTGGCATTAGCATTAATTAAATTAATTGTTAATATAATTAAAATAATTAAATGGAGCTCCAACTGGTATTAAATCTAAAGTTTTAGAGAAATGTTTGCATTGCTTGTTAAAGGTATATAGGAGGATTTTCTACTTCCGGGTGGATCGTCAAGACTATTGGTCCTCCCAACTGTCAATCATTCTGCTGATACGGCCTCGTCCAATAAGACCAGAGAGTTTCGTTCAAAAAGTGGAGAAGGCGGAACTTTCCTAAAAATTGGGAAAATCCTCCTATATACCTTTAATTTTTGCTGCATAATTTGATCAAATATGTAAAACATGTCCGTAGCACGTTAAACTGTGGTGCCATTGTATTAATATACAATTATTTGCTCAAAAGTTGCCCTTTTTTTTCCAATTTGCGTTTGAATATCTACATTTATTCTCATTCTTCTGTTTAATGGAATGCACAAACACAGCAGCGTGCCATCAAAGATGGCGTCTCCGAGGAGGTCATGTGACATTCATTGGTCTGTGGGAACTATGTATTCCGCTCAGATCAGCCCGTGTTATCTCTGAGCCTGAGCACCTCCTTCCGAGCGCCTCCCTTCACCTTCCTACAGAGAAACTCCCTCTCACAACCTTCCTCCTCTGCATGAGTCGCTGAAGTTGACTCACTTCTGTGATGTCTTCTGTGACGCTCATCACGCGTGTCTGGCGCACCGCGCACCGCACTGACTTGTTTTGATACTTTGTTCTCATCTCCGTCAGCAGCAAAACACTGCAGCAGTGAGATTTCCGCTAAAGGATGAATCAAGACTGCCACCTAGTGACAAACCCACGTAAATATCTTTTTTGACTTTGACCAGGACCAGTGATTGCCGCATTGCCTCAAAGGCAAACCACTCAAAGCTGCGTTATGAACAATAATTTAAATAATACATGTTGAAGTGTTTAATGAGTTTTAGATCGTCATATAAGCAGTTAAATTTATCATAGCATTCCCAAATTTACACATAATGTGTGTTAAGGTGTCTGCTTTCAAAAAAAGAAAAAAAAGCATTTCCGTAAAATTACGTTTGTGGCACTCAATGACTAACAGTGATGGGAATAACGGCGTTACTAGTAACGCCGTTACTAACGCCGTTACTTTTTTCAGTAACGAGTAATCTAACTAATTACTTTGAGTGTAACTATAACGCCGTTATCATTTCCGACATCCCGTTACTGCGCGTTACTAAAGACGCACAATGAACTTATCTTTTTACTTCATGATAGGACTCGTGCGCGTGTTGTCATGAGAGAAGGGAGGATGAGAAAACCTCTCAGCAATTATTGGCTGATGTAAAACATATTTCCTTTACAATCCACATGTCTACAGTTGAGAGGATGGTCATAAATTGTGTTTTTGAAATAAATATGGGTCTTAGTCGCGCTCAACCACAGCTTCTATCACCGTGAGGGCTCAGAGGAGCGCATGTGAGCGCAGAAGTCGGCTGCATACAATTCCATCTGAAAGCTCCTTTCTCTTACTGGTTTATCTGCTAAGGGCTGCAACAAGTTTGGCTAACATACATATAACACATTTTAAGATAATTTAAAATGCACTTACGGTAATTTTTCAATGACTATAGGAATGATAAGAAAGAGAGGTGAAGTGTAAGACGGTTGATTTTAGAAATTGGATGCACCCGGCTGCACCTAGCAAAACAGAGGAGTTTACGGAGGACACACGCGTTTTGTTTTACTTTTTAAAACTCATTTCCAAATGGAGGATTACATATCTACGCTCAAACTATTATCTGGACTTAAACACAGAACTGGTCTGAACTGAAGTGGTCTGTGCAGGTCATTTATAAGGTAAGACCCATAACTCATAGTTTTGCGTTTTGTATGAACAAACAATGCGGCCATGAAACATATTTTGCTGTAGCCAAACAAATTGTCCACTTGATTTATATGATAAATATGTTCATCTGATTGGGCTGAAGTCAGTGCTTCACCGGTGTTTCCACATTCACAGTGGAGCGTGTTGGTGTTTAGTGCTTACAGCACAGAGAGAGATGAAGAGTGAACAGGACTACAGCGGCAAAACAGACTTTTCTAGATGGAAATATTGGCACTATTTCAGACTCACTGAGGTTAAAGGTTAAAGGTAAAAATGCGCACGTCGAGTGCACATTATGTTCCAGAACAAAACGAAAAAGTAACGCAATAGTTACTTTTACTGGTAACTAGTTACTTTTATAGTGGAGTAACTCCGTTAGTAACTCAGTTACTTTTTGGGAGAAGTAACTCGTAACTATAACTAATTACTTTTTCAAAGTAACGTGCCCAACACTGATGACTAAACACCAAATCAACTTTCTTTTTACTCATAAACTGCATAAATATTTTAATTGTAGTGCGCTCTACATATCCTGGTCATTTTTTGACATTTTAGTTCAAATTAGATAAAATCTCACTTTGAGCCAAAAAACGTCTGTGTGGCGCCCTCTCCACCTTTTTTGGTGGTACTACATTTGAGTTTGGCCTCTCCATTGACTCTGAAATTCTCTATGACGTCAGTTGGTGTGTGTGTGACGTCAGTTGGTGTGTGTGACGTCAGTTGGTGTGTGTGACGTGCGTCTGTCTGCGCCAGTGATATAAAACAATCCAACTCTCACACACGCCCCAGCTGCAGGTTGGAGTATTCTGGCGACATCTAGTGGATTAAAATTGAATTAAATTTAATTTAATTAAAATTAAAAGTAATTCTGAGATAATTGTGTGCATTAGGGGCAGGTGTGTAGCTCTACAATTATTTTAGTGTGCAAACAAGGATGGAATGAGACTTTCTGATGTGTAAACTATTGCTTTAAGCAGCAACGACAACTGTCTGTTTTTTTTGTGTGTGACTGGTGAGCTGTCAATCACAGCCCAGACCACGCCCAGCTCTAAGCCCTCCTTCTTGTCCCTTGGTCCTCCAGGCAACGCCCTTTTTAGAGAAAATTTTCAAATCTTCATCAATTTGAGGAAAAACCAAAGACAGTAAATTACATGGACTGCTAATCCGTCTCAAAATAATAGATCTTCACTCATGCAGAGGCCATGATCTGCCGTGATTGCTCCTCCTTCAGGAAAAAAAACGATACGATAAAGAAATTTCACTTAAATGACAGGCAGCAAGTTTTCAGACCGGCAGCGCTAAAACGCACGTTCTCTAGTTTTCAGACACAGGGGTCTTCAGACACAGGGGTTTTCAGACCAGAGGTCCTGGCGCGCGCCAGAAGTGCCGGAAGTAGCCGGTGGGCTCTGATGCTAACAGAGTTTAGCTAGCGGCTTCTTGTGTACAGATCTTCTCCAATAAGGCAGCTCTGCAGGGTGTCTGTGTTCAGAGACCTTCCAGAGACTTTATATAACAGTAGTATGTGTTCACGGAGGTGCGCAATACGTTTTTTTTATTATTAAACGGTACTTCCGCATCGGCGAACACACTCGAAGCAGTGTCCCCTGGTTTAGTCCTGGTTTAGTCCTGGTTTAGTCCTGGTGTGGGTCCTGTTATGGCTGTTTACAGTATGTTCAGTCTGCTCGCTCAGACACTAATGTCCCCGTGACCACTTTGCGGCTCTCTGATTGGTTGCTGCACGAACGTCCCGAGGAAAGGTTGAGCAAAATCCATCTCCTGCGTTCCTCCCCTTCGACTTCCCAGCGCGGTCCGTGCGTGCATTTAGAGACGTTTGTGCGTTTTGACGCTCGAACGTGCGTCACCAATGACTTTGCATTGAAAGCCGACGCAGCATGATCCGGTCTGAAAGCACATCGGACATGGCGTGGCATTAAATTCTATGTCAAAAATAGAATCACTGCATTTCGAAAAAAAAATCTAAAATAAAATCCTGTAAAAGAGTTGTCCGTTTTGTATTGACTGTTTTGGAATGTTTTGTATTACTTAAAGTAGTCCCAGTAAAAAAGATCAGTGCAGAGTAATTCTAAAGTGACCCCAGTATTGGCTAAAAAAAGCAAGATTTTAGGAGTTAAAACCATGTCTGTGGGTCCCATATGGAACGGCCCTGTCTTAGGGACCCACCAGGTAACACAAACTTGTATGTGTGTGTAGATAAAATTTAACAGATTAGTTTTATATGTTTTATTCTTTGTCTCATTATTGCATTATATCTAGAACAGTTTACATTTTGTATAAACACAGATTTTAGTTTTATCTTCTGTTAATGAGGGGGAGGGGGCATAATCAGGTGCATCATGGGTAATGTAGTGCATCACGGTAATGTCTGGTTTGGAACAGTGTGGTTCATGTTACTGTCACTTCAGGAATAAAGAACTGTATCTTTGTGTTTTTTTATTGTGGTAAAGTCAGAGTTTATGGACTTATACAGCCTGTATGTGGACAGCATGTGCTTCTTTAAATATATTATAGTCCAGAAAGTACAATAGATAGTTGCAATAATGGATTAGTTGCGATGAGTCGAGTTTAGTTCTTTGTTCCAGAAACAGTTCAATAGAGTCGTCCAGCGATAACCAGGGAGAGGATCAAAGGGCTGTTTGCTTCTATAGATTTATTATGGTTTTGATCAACTTTGTAAAGTGTAAGCACATGAAACACCAGGACACTCCACACTTATGCACCAATGTCTGTGTGTTTTTATCAGTGCAGTTCCTGTGTTTCAACTGTGATTCTCTGATCTGTGTTGGCAAATCGACAGTTCTGTAAAGTCCTCCTAGATAACGACTGTTCTGATTTAGTGCAATACACAAATGGGCACGAATGAGCAGGCTCCACTCTGTCCTCATGAAGCCTTTGTGAGTCTCATGGACAGACCGAGGCCTGGCCCGGCACAGTCTGTGAGTCTCATGGACAGACCGAGGCCTGGCCCGGCACAGTCTGTGAGTCTCATGGACAGACCGAGGCCTGGCCCGGCACAGTCTGTGAGTCTCATGGACAGACCGAGGCCTGGCCCGGCACAGTCTGTGAGTCTCATGGACAGACCGAGGCCTGGCCCGGCACAGTCTGTGAGTCTCATGGACAGACCGAGGCCTGGCCCGGCACAGTCTGTGAGTCTCATGGACAGACCGAGGCCTGGCCCGGCACAGTCTGTGAGTCTCATGGACAGACCGAGGCCTGGCCCGGCACAGTCTGTGAGTCTCATGGACAGACCGAGGCCTGGCCCGGCACAGTCTGTGAGTCTCATGGACAGACCGAGGCCTGGCCCGGCACAGTCTGTGAGTCTCATGGACAGACCGAGGCCTGGCCCGGCACAGTCTGTGAGTCTCATGGACAGACCGAGGCCTGGCCCGGCACAGTCTGTGAGTCTCATGGACAGACCGAGGCCTGGCCCGGCACAGTCTGTGAGTCTCATGGACAGACCGAGGCCTGGCCCGGCACAGTCTGTGAGTCTCATGGACAGACCGAGGCCTGGCCCGGCACAGTCTGTGAGTCTCATGGACAGACCGAGGCCTGGCCCGGCACAGTCTGAGTCTCATGGACAGACCGAGGCCTGGCCCGGCACAGTCCCCACACAGGTCTGAACGTGTTTACGATGAGCCGAGCCGTGTCGAAAATCCTTCCCACACTTTTCGCAGGCGAAAGGTTTCTCTCCCGTGTGGATCATCTGATGCTGTTTGAGATGAGCCGCTTGCCTAAACTTCCGACCACAACAATCACAGCTGAAGGGTTTTTCTCCTGTGTGGATCCTGCTGTGGTTCTTTAGGTTTCCCAGTGTGGTGAAGACGTGTCCGCACACGTGGCACTCGTACGGCGTCTCCCCCGTGTGGCTGCCGTGGTGAACTGTGCGCTCCTGGGCCGTTCTGAAGCTCTCACTGCAGTGGTCACATGTGTACGGCTTCTCCCCCGTGTGGAACCTCTGGTGACGCTTGTAGTTGGAGAACAGAGTAAACTTCTTCCCGCAGTCTCCACAGATGAACGGCTTCTCTCCGGTGTGGATGCGGTAATGCTCTGTCAGGTTAAATAAAGAGGTAAATGCTTTTCCGCACTCGTAGCACTGGTGGCTCCTCTCTTTGTGGACTCGCTGATGCAAAGACAGATGCCGTTTGCTCCTGAATCTCTTCCCACACTCGTCACACTTGAATGCTTTCTCTCCTGTGTGGACGCTCAGGTGCTCTTTGAGGTTACTCTCTTGTCTAAAGCTCTGGCCACAGAAGTCGCAGCTGTAAGGCTTCTCTCCGGTGTGGATCCTGGTGTGGACCTTCAGCTGTCCGGCTTCAGTGAACGCCTTCCCACACAGACCACACTCGAATGGTTTCTCTCCAGTGTGAGTTCTGTAGTGTCTTTTGAGCTCAGCGACACAGCGACAGGTCTTTCCACACTGATGACACGTGACGCCCATTCTGTAGATCTGCCAGAAACACAAGTCACACAGATATATTATTGTCATAGTGAGAGAGGACATTTCTGTCTAATATCTAACATGGCAGACTGCTGCCAAGATGTTGAAGCAAAACTGTTTGAAACAAGCAGAGGACAGCTCTGACCATGTTCTAAGAAATCACAGGCTTTGAATTGAAAGTGATGCTGAAGGCCACAACCTGTACCTGACTCTTCATTAATACAGTTTAATTCAAACAAATAAATGCACCTAGAGATACATTCATGGCTTCAATAGCTGCTGGTTTTTATCCACACAATGGTGTCTTTCTATCCCGCAAGCAAATATACAATATATTTGAAATGGTATCCTGGTTATTACACAGTAAGGGCATACATCACTATAGATGGACAATATCATATTTAAATGAAATCTGAATAAATACAATCTCATCCTAAATTGAAATATATTTCAATATTCAAAGAGTTCTCACAGTAACTTCTGTAGATAATACTGTGGACCAGTGTAAAGCACCAGACAATAGCCACAGCTCAGGCCTTTAAGACCTTTCATTCACCCACATAAACCCACACAGCACATCTCTATTCAAAAACATAAAGATGCCAAAATAACAAAGTAACACAGAGGGAAACTAGCCTAGCATCTTAGCATCTTAGCATCTTGGCTCAGGGGGCTAACAATAGCACGACTCCCCATTAACTAAATACCAACTGTAAAATTACAATTCTGGATCATTCTCAGACACAGAACACGTGGAATAAACACACAGCCCCCACCTGTCTCTGTCTCTGTGTCTGTCTCTCTGTCTGTGTCTGTCTCTCTGTCTGTCTCTGCAGGACACGGAGCTGCTTCCTCCAGTGATTCCGGAAGACTGCGCCCCCACTGGCCGCAACGAGAACTGCAGATTTAATTAATAAAACAATTAATACTAACACAATTCATCAGCTCAAACATTTGTCTCTGGTCTGTACATTTACCTCTGAGTAGAACGAGCTGTTGTACGCATGCGCAGATGTGCCCGTCGCTGTTTAGTTTCTGTGTTCCTTCCGATGTGATTTGTTATGATCATATTATTGAGTCTTTTCCATTGAATTGAACACAAACTCTGGCGCCCTCTTGTGGCCACGCTCCAGTTTCATTTCAGTTATTTGCAGATTGTAAGATCCTTTTCTGAAAGATGTCAGTGACGTCATGTGCAGTGTGGATGTACCAAAGATAAAAACCATGGATCTCTACACCATAAGTAAGGCAAGGCAAGTTTATTTGTATAGCACAATTCATACACAAGGCAATTCAAAGTGCTGAACAAAACAAGAAAGCATTAAAATCATAAATAATCACAGAACATTAAAAAGAAAGATAAACATATAAAATCCCTCAGTTGTATGCACAGCTAAACAGAACTGTCTTTAACCTGGTTTTAAACATTGTCAGAGAGGAGGCCTGTCTCACATCTTCAGGAAGATTGTTCCAGATTTTAGCAGCATGAATCTGAAAAGCAGCCTCCCCATGTTTAGTTCTAAGTACACTCTGTGTCATAGATGAAAGAAACTTAAAGATGTTGAAGTGATTTCAAATATGTAAAACCAGCAGCATTTTCATTTTATTTAAACAATGTGATTTATGTATCTATGTATCTATCTATCTATGTATCTATTTATTTATCTATGTATCTATCTATCTATGTATCTATTTATCTATGTATCTATATATCTATGTAACTATCTATCTATCTTTTCTCAGTATCTGTCTTGCATTTCTCAGAACAATTAGTACAAACAGCAAATCCTCGTGGATAGCCTCATTGCTATTCACCCGTTGTCCTATTGTCTGTTTTATGGCGCTGTCCGTCAGACGTCCGTAAAACGGACTAGTGGTCAAACCGGCTGCAGCAGCAGCAGCTCTGGCTGTGCGTTTATCAGCCTGCTTTGTTTTTGTAGGAGACATGTTTGGGCATTGTGTGAATGAATGAATGTTTGGCTGATGGAGGAGTTATGTCGGCGTGCATGTGTGCGTGAGCTTGGGCGTGTGCGTGAGAGCGCCTGTGTGTGTGTGTGGTGGGAGGCC